>VZTG01001237.1:0-33463 GCA_013397845.1 Melanocharis versteri | reverse complement strand
ATTGTGCGGCACTCATCCTGGGTCTGCCGACGGCGGGGTAGCCCGGAGCAGCGGCACCCGGACCCGCCTCTCCCCGCGTGTGTGCATGTATGTGCAGACCGTGTGTGCCGTGGTGCGGTGCGCGGCGGCCGTCAGGAGGTTTGGGAGGGCCAGGAACAAAGCGCGGGGCAGGGGCACACACCCAAGTCGCCGCGGGGCTGTCGGCTGCGCCCCCGAGTCGTGACTGTTCCAGAACACCCGTGTTGCTGTGAACCCTCTGGGCCAGCGGCACCGCAGAGCTGAGGTCGCTGCTCACTGTTACTGTAAGGACACCTTGGAGGTGAGCAATGCATACATACCGACAGTCCCTGTTTCCAGTAGTTTATACGTTGTCATACGCAGAACCACACCGGCTAAAGTCTTTATAAAAACTTAGAACGGTGCAGGTTTTGTGTGACAGTCATAGCTCGGTTTTAGTATGCCTTTGGTTTAACTTAATGTATTTTCCAGATTGAGTCAAGCCAAAGCAAGATGAATTGGTGCCGATTTGAACAAATCTGTGGATTTTTGACTTCTTTGGGTGGTTTAGTTGATTATGTGCAATTTTTCATACATGTCTGAGTGGGTGCTAATGTCTCATAAGGAGTTGGTGATAGCAGTCTCCTCACTTGGCTCAACTCCACCTAGGGCAGCAACACCTAATTTCTACTGCCATTCTTAAATGCCCCAAGTCACTTATAAATATGGTTTAGATTCCGGAGTTATAAGGGTTTAAAGCAAAGGCTGCTCAAATTGCTGGGAGATTTTAATTACCTGCTTACTTTGTGTGTTTGTGGACCTCAAGGAAAAGTGAATCTTCTCTGAAAGTCTTACTGGGTGTGGATGGCTGGAGGAAGAGCAGGGGAGAGGATGCCAGGAAGGGAGGGGGAAAAATATGCAAAAGGCATGGAAGGATCTTTGGTGAAGGATGTCATGATGTGGCAGCCTGACACAGGGCTGGGCAGAGAGAGGCAGAGAACCCAGATGACTGTCTTTCCCTTTGAGGATTTTTCTGTTTTTTTCTTTTTTGTTTTGTTTTTAATATTGGTGTTGATGAGGTGAACTGAAATTAATTAACTTCCTTTAGTGACACACCCTGTTATCCTGATAAACAGCTGTCTATCTTGAGTGTCCATGCACTCCTCCACATCTGCCTTCAGCAAAAGAACTGGTATTTCTGCCACTGCTTTTGTAAGAGTCATCAAGCCAACTCTCCATGTGCCTGTGCTGGGACAAGACGGGCTTGATTTTGGTGCAGTCTTGGCTTGTGGGTGTTCACCTGTCAGGAGGTAACATAGGCTGAGTTGCTGTTGCAGGCAAGCTGGTAAGGAATGTGACTGCACACAGGTTTGCTTTTCCTCTCAGGTGGCAGCAGGTGCTTGCTGTCTGCAGGGAAGGAAGGAAACATACCAGAGTCTTCCAGCAAAGATGCATTTCTGTGGTGTGACTGGGGAAGGCAGCCTGGACTTCCCAGCCTCCTGGCGATGCTGCTCTGCAGCATTGCTGATTCTGAATAAATAAGGGTCTTATTTTGGTTTTCTGGTGGTTTTGTGACATCAAGGTGAAAAAGCAGAGGTTTCCATCATGGTTTGTATGTTTTGGAGAGCTTTCAGTAGGCAGGAAGTTGTTGTGGTCTGTCTCTAGGACTGACACAAGCAGATTTAACATGCTTCTGGTGTCCGCTTAGAAACTGGTCAGCAGATGTGGCTGGGGATGGTGCTGTAACATTTGAAGCTCTGTGGTGAACAGGTGTTAAAGGCCTCTAATTCAACGCATTATAGAAATGGCTCACTAATATATTTATGGGTTGGTCTTTCTTTGGGTAAAAAAAGAAGTTTGAGAGTGAAATACCTTATTTATTATGTGATACAGATTTATCCTGCTCAGTCTTTCCAAGTTGGCATTCTAATCTGTTCTTTTGCAAAGGTGAGGCATTGCCTGCTAATTAGTGTAATTAAATGGGTCAGTTTTAAATGAGAACACACTGAAAAGTTATATGCTCTGTAGACCTACTCAGTTATTTTTATTCCTTTGCTCAAATATGCAGGCACAGGGGAATATTTTCTGTGTTTCAAGCAATTACTTAGAATTTGTTAGGTAGTCCACTAAGAAATTCTGTATGCTTGAGCTAGGCCTGTACTTTCTGTAGTAGGTCTTCATCCTACTGTGAGTGTAAGGGGGAACAATAATTTTTTTATCTCTGGCTGTCTATTTGTGTAGCAAGCAGAGGAGAGCAATCCCCACGTGTTGCCCCTGCATGGCACAGTTACCTCGCTAGCGTGAGGCCTGCTTCTCTGTTAACAATCCTTGGCACTGGGATACAACCTGTGTAAAGCCTGCCTTCCCCAGCTTGTGCCAAGGAAAAAGGATAAAGCTGAGTAGGAGGACAACTTCTAAAGCCACAGTGGATGCTGTTTTGGTAGGTTGAAGAGGAGCTTCTGATGCTGGGGAGGCCCAGTCTCTCATCAGATAAACTGGGGCATCGGAGCTGCTCTTCTTGAGGGGTGACACATTCAGCGGGAATGTGGTACTTCATCCTGCCATTGTTGCCCTCCCTTCCCAGATCTGGAAATTTCTTAAATATAGCATGGCATGAAAATTGGAGGGGGGAAAAAAGGGATTATCTCCCTGATGATGTTGGTGGTGAGGATTTAGGCTGTGAGACCTGCCACAAAATACTGTGGAGATTCAAAACATATCCTTGGAGATGTGGAAGGTGCTCCAAGAGTGGTAAAAGCACAGGAGAAGCGATCTGTAACCATAAAGAGCTGTTGTTGAATATCAGAGAGCTATGAGAGAGCTGAGGATGGAAGTTTGGCTCTCAGTCATTTGCATTGATCCGTTACCTGCTGTGTTGTCTAAAAGAGGGAATGGTTTAGAAATCCCTCAGCCAAGTTTCATTTGTCTCAGCCAGGTGTGTGTCCTTGACTTAAACTTGGCTTAGCTGTTCTAGCTCGTAGTTTTCAAAGCTGTCACACATGTCCTTCCCTGAGGTAGTGTGCCTTGAGATGGGAGTCACCTCCGTGTGCTGGCAGAGCTGAGTTAACAGTGGAGATGGTACTGAAGCCTGTCTAGGAAGCATTAACTACAGAATCCTGTTGCGGGTTCAGAAACATTGAGTCTTGATTGCTGGGAGATGTTTCTCTGCTTTTATACTTTTTTCCTGAGCATTTGGTGTTGGAGGTGAAAAGATTTGCCTTGAAGATGAATGGGCAAGAGCATGCCAGGCTTGTGTTCTGCTTGGACAGTAGCTGGAGTGGGCACTGCATGGGACAGCCTTTGAATCAGCTCTTATAACCTAGACAGTGGAGAAGTTGCCAATTCTATACTTTTCATTTAATGATGGTGTAAATATCTTTCCGTATTGCAGATCTAACAAAAGAAAAAAAAAAGAAAGGACTTGAAGTCTGGATTGCAGCTGAGCTTTTAATTTGATTGTATTTCTGTCAAATACTTGGTTGTCCTGGTGTTGAGAGTCTCAATTCCTGGCTTTTCTTTCTTGACAGACACTGCAGCAATACAGACTTTGGAGTGTCTCTTGCAGCTTCTGACTGATCCCCACCTAGAAGGCAGTCAGTGAAAAGCTTAGAGCTGCCCTTCATCTTTTTTGGGCAAAGTGAGAGAGAGAATAGTGATGTGGGTAGTTTTTACAGCAAGAGTCAGTGTCAGTCCTCCTGTTGGTTGTGGGACCCAGCCTATGAGACCTTACCTCTCTCCTTCAAAAGGTTTGTGATGGTGGTCAGGCAATCCCTCGGAACGGGGTGGGGGTGACATCTCCTTCACTGTAGGTGAAAGGCATTGAGGAGCAGCTGCCAGGTGATGAGCAGTGTTAGTATCGATTTGCCCTTTGTGTGTCCTGAATAGGGTTTCTTCCATGGTCTGTTGGAGATGATGGAAGGCACCAAAAAGTCATGTAAAGCAGTCCCCACATTTATAGTCTGTTCCGGGAGCGTTAACTGCTTCTACTCAGTCTGTGCTGTTACCTGCAGGGTTTTAGCTGTTTGTGGCTTGCTGACTTTGGGCTCTTTGCATTAGAGAGAGCTCCAGTTCGCTTCTGTGCAGCTAGATGATTGCAGTCATTTGTGATTTCTTTTTTCATGTTGGAGAAAGTCAAGCAGATAGAAGATTGTTCTGTTCAGGAGAGCACTTTGTTAAAAATCTATAGCCTTTCTGAAAGAACATGTGTTCAAGTTGGCACATCCCATACAATTTCTGGTCATTTTTGAGTTACTTGTCTCAAGATATCCCTTTCAGGTTTGTAAAAGAATTTTGTGCTTGTCAAAACACTAATATGCCAAGGGTGGAATCAAAGGAGAGCTGGTAGCAGGCTTGAGGCCGTTTCTCCCAAGAGGGAAGTTGTCTGAGTCCAGTTCCAAAAGTCAAGGGAAAGAAAATAAAAAGTGGGAGTCCCATTAATATTTAAAAACTATCTATGCCCAGTTACTGATAACTCTTCCAATGAGTCACTTATTGTTGTAATGTAACAAACACAAGCAGCACTCTGAACCTAATAATGCTGCTTAGTTAAAAAAATAGTTCTTCATGTATTCACAGTGACAGTGTCTCACAAAGTACAGCAGAAAGTCTTGGAGAAATTCAGAGCTTAGAGCAGCCAGGTCCTGGCACCTCTGCTCCATCATGACCTGGATTTTCAGAAGCACCTGCGTGGCTGACTTGGAAACGGTAGGGCTTCCACCTGATTCAAGTAATTCTGCTACAGACAGGCTTGCTACCTGATACCATCCTACAAAAAACTTGCTTTTGGTATGGACCCATATTGCTGGTCTAGTTGAGGTGACTTAAACCTGGATTTAGCAGTGTTTACAAATTCTGTATAGATTAATCTGCGATTCTGGTGTTACACTGGGAGTCTTGTTGGGGGGGAGTGGCTGCTGCCTTCGTATGGTGTGTTTCTCTGTGAGGAAATCGTATTGCGTGGGTCATTTTTAGGAGGTGCGTTGGAACAGATGAACACTTCTTTCCACTAAACAAAAGGAATGTCATCATTGGAAATTACAGCAGTCCTCCTTATCCTAAGGCAAGATCTAGGACGTGCTGTCACAGTCTTTCTCACGCTTTTAGGTATGATTGTTTAGCCAGTCTTGGAAAGAATAAGGAAAGAAGAAGGAATTGGTCGTTATGCATGCTCAGTTTCTAGCTTTATCAGCGTGGCAGATCAAGTTCTGTACAGATGGTTGGGTGGAGTTTAATGGTACTTTTGTCTTTTTGGTGTTTACATACTCATTTGAAAATTAGGAATAAACTTCAGAACTGAAGGGAAGGTAGGAAGAAAGAATTTGATCAGCACTTAAAACACTCACTTCTAAAAGTTTACCAGAAGAGACGGTAGTAGTGGATCTTTGGAGCCTGTGGGACATGCACCACATTTTGAAATGTGTTACCCAGGGTGTGTGGGTTTTTTTGTTTGTTTCTGAAGTACTGTTTTGTAACGTGTGTTTTTATGGGTGAAAAATAGGAAACTATTTTGATCACAATATTACTTTTCTTTGAAAAATGATGAATACTGGCATTGGAGCATCATATCTAACTTCGGCTAGTTTGACCTTCAAGTAAGCAAAGGCCCTGAAGTTAATTCATGCTATGCAGTCCTCAGATATATGCCTTTAGGATATAAAAGGCAGTGATAACTTCATGTTTGAGAGTTCAGAGAGCAAATAGTTTATCTTGTCCTTGGGGTACTTCGGGGTTGGATTTTTTTTTTGCTTCACTATCCCTTGCAACAATTGCAACTTCGTGCTTTGTTACATGAAAAGATTGATTGTGGACCAAAAAAAAAAAATTCTGGGGGTTTTTCTTCAGAGCTAAGCTGTTGCTACATGTTGCAAATAAAAGGCTGGTTAGCTTACGGTGCAACTTAATGAGCAGTTTCTAGTATAGGAGGTGGCTTGTCTAATGCCTGCCTGTGGGGTAGGCAGTCGGAGTATGCTGTTCCTTCTTCTCTGAAGATACTGCTGTTTCAGCCATGAGGTAATCATACCAAAAAGTCAAGTATAGCAAGGAGTGATACTTTGTTTGAGCAACCAGTGTGACTTGGGGGTGTGAGGCGCTGGGTCAGGCATGTGGCTGCACACTACTTCAGGTAGTGCCTTAAAGCTTGCGTGTATTTCTCCCTTTTCAATTTCAGTTCATTAGGTAAAAGATTAAGTTAAAGAAATTACTTGAGCACTGGGAGTGTCAAAAAGGCCATACTTTGCTAGCTCAGACTAGTTTTCTATCTCCCTGAGTGTCTGAGCAAATAATTACAGAAAATACCATAGCATATGTAGAGTGGCATTGACCTGGGCGTATTCTTTCAGTTTCAGATGGTTGGTTGTTCATTAACTTTAGAGCTGTTGATAGATCTGTTTTTGCATCTATGTTTCTGGCCTTTAAAGCGTTTTGTGGTACTTAAAAGCTGTAGGCATGGGTATGTGGTCCAAACTTTAGTTTTTAACCAGTTACCCAATAATTTCATTCTGCTTTAATCCTTTGTGTTTCCTAAATGATGAAGAATCATTTTGTTCCTCTTCACCAGTCACATTACTGGTGAGTTTGTATATACTTTTATCACTTTTTTTCAAAGTTCCTAGGGTTTTTTTTGCATTCTTTCATAACTTTTATGAGAAGGATTGCCCAGAACTACCTTCAGGAGTTAGGAGCAGCAAGCACTTTGTCATAGTGCATCCATTATGTATGTGGTGTGTATCTAATTAATTAGCAGATGAAGTACAATGAAAAGTGATCTTTTGTACCTGCTTTGATTTGGATGGAGTCTATGATGACCTCGCAGTTAAGATTTGTTGGAGTAGTTAAAGCTTACAAGAAGTCTGCAACCATGTAAAAATTTTGGTGTATATGACAAATTTGAAGTTCAGTATATATGAAGCTCAGGATATAACTTGATGAAAAAACATTTTCCTTTATAAACTTTATTTTTAAAGCTGTTTGTTTCTCCCCTCTATCATCTACAGTATTCAACACATACTGACAATTACATCGTGTTTTTCATTGCTGCAGCTTACTTGTGAGTTTATTAGCATTTAACAGCAGGTTGAATAGACAGCATTACAAAATGGAGAGAAAAATGGAGCAACGATCAAACATTTAAATCTATATAAAGAAAATATACTGTGTTTTAAGATCAGCAACTAGAGAAAAAAAGGTCTCTTGCCTTAAAATTGGTATTTGAGGTTTACCTTTTAAGTAAAACATCCTAAAAATATACCTCGCCCTGACTTTTAAGCCTCTAGTACTACACTTGTTAAAAAAACTTCCTGTTGCTATTTGTTATCAGACTAGTAAATTATATACTTTTTACAGCTTTGAGAAACTCATAAACACGTGAGAGAAGATGACAAGATCTAGATCAAGATCACCACGATGGAAACCAAGGTAACTATCTACCGCTTGTGTTCTGAAATGTAGCTCTATATAAGAATTTATAACTAGGACCTAAAACTTGTATTAAAGAAAGAAAATTGCATGCAGAATTGCAATTTGTAAAGTGTGTTTTGTAATTTATAGTTTATTGTACAAGCTGAACACCTGTAATTTTTTTCCCAGCTCATGATTTTATTACAGTTTCTTTTAAGCTGGAAGAGTTCAGTTTTTGCGGTCTGCCAAGAACCTTGTTCATCTTTTGTGTTCTGGGATTTACAGCTACCTTAAGCACAAAATCCAATCTCCAAACTAGTTATTTTTACTCAAGCACCACCTTGTGCATTTAATGTCTGTAACTTGCTTCTGTTTTGCTTCTTGGCCTACAGGGAGGAACTGTTAAAAAAAAGTTTCCTAGTTCAAATACCTTGGACTTACTGAGGTTTGGGGCTGATTTGTAAACTGATCTTTAGCACAGTTAGACATGCCTTGCAGCTTAGCATGGGCTGAAAACATGTGGAAATGTGGGAGTCGTTGCCCTTCTCCTTGGACATTAGCCTAGCAGCACATGTCTTTGACGTTTGTCACCAGAATAACATCCAGCTTACTTCATGCTGTGAGTTACCTACCTCATTTTTAAGACTTGCAGTGCGAATTTGAGGTGCTAAAACCGGGAGGGTGGAACACAATTTCAAGCTTTTGAGAATGTGACATTACTTTTCTGCTGATTTTGGGTATCTCTTTGAAGCAGACTAAGTTGTGATGACCAAGGGAGTTTGGATAACTCAGGAAAATGTGTGGGGTTTTTTATTTGTTTCTTTTGTTTTTAGAAAGAGAAATCCTACCCCTGTCCATACTAGATTGATAGCTGTGAATGTCATTTGAGTAAGGGCAGCCCCAGCTCCCATTAAGATGCAAGCCCTAACCAGACCAACGTGGGACAGCAGCCACAGTGTGGGTGCTGTTGGAAGTCAGCCATTATGGTTTTAGGAACATCTGTGGTTCTGAGTTTGAACTCATTTGCAGAAATGGAGTAAATAGTTGTGCCAAACTGTTCACTTGCAATACGTGCACAAAGGAAGTGGCTTATTTCAACTTCTGTTTTTTGCTGTTTTTTATTAAAGGGTGTTTCAAGAGTGTGCAGTGAATACTTGAATACAACCAGAACTGTTATGTCTGGGATTACTTTCTGGTGCTTGTTAGTAGCCTGTGCTGTTTTTTCTTTATTTTAAGGAGATTTTGGCTAAAAATTCATAGCAGGTTGCCCTCGTTTTTGTAACTGTAGGTGAAAATGCAGAGCTGAGTGATGCAATGAATCTTTAATTGCAAAAGCTGCAGTAAGTGTGGAAGTGCATGTGCATACGTGTGTGAACATGTACATACAATTATCCAAAAGGTCAAAGCATCTTTCTCAAACTTGTTTTTTTCTGCAGGAAAAAGCCTACCTGTACTACAGTTTAAATGTATTTTGTAATGTTTCAGTCTTTCAGTTTTGAAGGTTGTTTTGCTATGCGAAGAAAACCTGAAAAGGCATTTTCTTCCCCTTTTAAATTTCTTTATACATCTTTTTTCCTTCCCTTTTTTTTTCTTCGCACTGAAAAAGATAGATAGGGAATGCTTGAGAAGTGTGAAAATATGTATAACAGTTGTTCTCAATGTAGTGGAAACTTCATGTATATGAAATTATTTTTAGTTTTAAATAAAAAACTTCAAAGAGACAAAAATGATTGACTTACTACCATTTCAAGTGGGTATTTTTACTACGAAAACTTTCAACAGAGTAAAAGTAAGCCTGGTACTCAGCCAGGAAAATGCCACTTTGATAGCTTGGTGTTAATTTTTTTACAAGCTGATTAAAATTATGTACTAAACTCTACTTCCTTAGGAAATAGATGTTCTCATTAAGAAATTGATTCAATTTCATGGAATTACTCAAAGTGGATTTTATTTTTGCTTTAGGTCCTTATCTCCAGCTTTTAGGAGTCCAGAGCACCATAGGCAAAGGCATGCTCATATTAATTATGACTGTGAATATAAAAGCTTTCGTAAGGACCCAAAAAAGTCTATGCCTTGGAGAACAGAAGGTGAAAAGTATGGACAAAACAATTCCAGGTTTGCACCTCATGGAAATAACCACCAGAGAATATATGAACGTAGGTCACCTTCACCAAACCTGAAAAGAATTCCCATGGAAGATGCTTACAGTCATAAGCCCTACAGAACACATTCATCTGAAAGGACTGAAAGCAATAGGAGATGCCAGTTACCACCAAAATACTCGGAAATACCTTATAAAGAGCATGATCGTCCCTTTTACCAGCACCAAGTGGAGGACAGATACATGTTTGATCACTACAAAGTCACTGGAAATGAAAAAGGAATGAAACCTTTTCATAGACCGTTAGGGGGTTCATGCAAACTTGAAAGAAAATGGCATGAAGATGACTTGAGGCACCAGAGGTTACATGAAGAGAAGTATGGTCAGTCACCCAGAAGAGTTTCTGATGAATTTACGACAAGGAGCTCTTTACAGAAGAGGTATAGGAATAAAATAATTAAAACCTGGGTATTGTGGTGTAAAGCCTCAAGTGAAAGTCTGTTTTCATTATAGTTGAAGATATCCACCTTGAAACACGTTGGCCACTTTGTAGTTTAATTATGGGCGACTGGTAGTAGTGAAGTGTTTGTCTTTTAAGTAAATCATATTGCTGGCTAGAGTATGAAAGGATAATATTTCCCTCTTAAGAGCCCCTGCACATCTGTACCTTGGCGCGAGGGATTATGGGTTAACTTGCCACGCATTCTGCTGTCCAACATTCTGCACATATAAGTTCTCACTTTCTTCTCTAGTGCAAGTGTAAATTGCTTTATGTCAACACAGGTATCCTGAAGATCACGATTACAGAGAATATGGGCACACGTCTAAAAGGGCTAAGGAAATGGAGAGGTATGACGGTGGAGATGTAGCAAGAAATTCCAAGTGGAAGCAAGAGCGCTCTTTTCCACCCTGCCAGGAAAAGGAGGAGCAAAGATATCCGGGTGCGCAGTCCCACCGGTCGGCTGAGCGGGAGTACTTGGGGGGGTCTGTCACAAAGATAGCCTATGAGTACAGTCACAAACGGCGCAGGCATCCGGACGGGGAAAAGCCTTTTCCAGACGACAGAGCTCAGAAGTACGTGAAGCAGGAAGAGCAGAAGTACGGCTCTTCCAAGGGTGCCCGGAACAGCAAAGAGTTAGATTACTTTAGTGGTGGAAGAGCAAGGCGGACTGAAGAACGGCACGTTGAAGAACCTGTTAAATACAGTTCAAAGAAGGGCTGCAATGCTTGTGTTAACTCTTCCAAAACGGATGTTGAGCTGAGATCTTTTAAAAACAAACTGAATGAAAGAGTGAGGAAAGACGGGGAATTGAGGAAAAACGTAGATTCCTCCAATAGCCAGCGTGATGCAAGTCATACTGTTTCAGATGTGAAAATGTCAGATGCCAACTGTATGAGAGAACATCTCACAGTCAAAGTGGATATGAAGAAAATGGTGACCAAGTACAGGTATTGGTTTTCCTTCACCTCTGCTTTCTTCCTGTCTCTTTGCAGTTTATGAATATTGGAGGGAAGCATGGTTTCTTTAGGAGGTAACCAAGACAAGCTATGGTTGCAACTTTTTAGTTTTATTTCTTCTAAAATGGTAACTTTCCTTTCTGGGCAAGTTAACTATTAAACGTCTATTAAAACAAACAATTAAAACCAACTGACCAACAAATAAAACCAACCAACAAAAAATAGCGTTTTATGGAGATGTAGGAAGTGGAAAGAGTAGATATGCATGATACAAACCTGTAGTTAAAAGTTGGTTATGATAAGTAAATGTGTTATTTTCATTTAAAAACAAAACCCCCCAAAAACCAAAACCCAAATGCAGAAAAGCCTAGTCCTGTGCTTTCATCTGAAATACGATGGCATTTTTTTTAACTGTCTTCCCTTCTTTTTTCTGAAAATTGGCTAACCTTTAAATGCATAAATCGGAAGCACATATTCAGATGTTCAAGATCTCAAGTTCAGTAAAACTGCCAAAAATGAGACATCTCTGAGTTGTCATTTATTGTTATAACAAAGTGGCAACCTGTTGAGGCATCAGAACTGAAAAGCAGCAGAGTCTGCTTATATCCATCTTCTGTGTAATACTTGTGTTTGCATTTAGCATTCTCAGTGCTGGCTGCAGTGGAAGAAAAAGTGGCAGTACTATGAAATTTTAGATGATAAGTACATGGTAGAGAGTAAGCAGCTTGGTTTTGATAGATTCTTGCAGGGTTTTCTGGTTTGTTGTCTTGCTGTTGCAGGCCAGAATGTCTTATATTGGTAGTAATTGCTTTTGGAAGCGATTACCTTCCTTTCCAAAATGATCAGCCTTCATTTTAGAGGTATTTTGCCTCTTGTCCCAAATAAAACATCTATATAAATTTTCTTCTCTTAGCACTATTTTGAAAACGTGATACAATGGAGAGTTAGAAAGACAAGTTGCTGTGTGTGAGGGGCTAATATTAAAGACTGAGGAAAGGGAGGTGGAGTAATGCCCATGACCCACCGTTGGGCTAGGATGAGGATTTGTCTTCCTGAATGATAATGTAAGGAAAATTGTTGGGTTTTGTTGCAAACCCACAGGATGATTCCTCTATCTGGTAGCCTCATGCTGCTGTTTTTGAAAGTCATGCACAGTGGACATGGTAGTTGCTTGCAGACCAAAGAAACTACTACATTGATTACAGCTAATTTAATGTGTGGACAGTTTGCTTCTGCAGCCAAAAGTGCTAAATATTTCATTTTTTCAAAGATAAGAACACTAATTTTACGGAAGCTGATGACTCGGAATACTCATGCTGCCTACTTTAGGCATTTAAGAAACATCCAACTTGAAATGACTCAGCTAAGAAGAATAGTTCCTTTATAAACCTGGGGAGCAGGTAGATAACTCAAGTATCTAAACCTGAGGTTGCTTGGATTCCTTCTTGCACGCATTTATTTCCAGTTTGCTAGGGGAAAATAGATAATTTCTGGCATCTACTAGAGGCTGTTTCTGATACAATTTTTATATGGAATTCTAGTCTTGTATGCTTCTAATGCAGGATGGCCAGGCACATAATCACTTTACAGAGTGAACAATTAAGAGTCTTTATCCTAAAAGCTTTTACATGAGCTCTTAGGGTCCTTAATCTATCTTCTAGAATGACAAGCATTTTCCTTGCAGCAAGAACAGTAGGGCTGTTGAAGTGTTGGCTTTCTTGTCAAAATAATTTTTGAGCAGCAGTGCAACCATTTGGGGTGTAAACTTATTTAGAATGAGTAAAAATTTACAAGAAGATGGTAAGCATGTTCTTAAGTTCACACACTGCTACTGAAGCAGTTTCGCTGCTGTTTCACTAAGCTCAAGTGATGATTCAGTTCCTAGAGATGTGAGACTTTTTTCCTATCTCTGAACTGTTCTTGAAAATTGCCTGGTAGCTCCTTATAAACAAGACACAGGCATAATTGCCTTTCAGAATTATTCTAAAGAAGTCTATCGGGATCTTCATTTTATCTGGATTTGATAATCTAGTTGAATTAAATTTAAAATTCACAAATTTTGTATTGCATACTTCACAGAAACAAAGATTTCTGAGAGTGAAATAATCTCTTCATATTTTATTATAAATTTTCTTCCTTGTGGCCTTACTAGTTTTTTAATTAAAAACGGAACAAAATGAGATTTTGGCTTTTAATCACATTTATTCCTAAAATGAACTTCTTAATTTATTGTTTTATTCTGCTTGTCTATTTCAAGTTTTCAGATTTAGATATTTGCGTTATAATAAACAACAATTTTTTTTTTATTCTAGGACTGCCTCTAGTCACACTACAGAGAGACAGATGTCCCATGATCTGGTTGCTGTTGGCAGAAAAAATGAAAATTTTCATCCAGTGTTTGAGCACATGGAATCTGTAACACAAAATGTTGAAAAGGACCCATCAAAAGAATTTACTCAGGAAATAATCACAATTATTCATCAAGTTAAAGGTGGCTGTAATATATACATAAACACATACATATACTCCATATATGATTCCTAAACCCAAAGCAAATGGTTTAGATATGATGTCTCAAGTGTAAGTCTCAGGTGTTTGCCATTGGCTTCATTTGTATTTTGGCTTCCTTTTGTATTGTTTAAGGAAAATGGAGGTTAAGGATTTAAAGTAGTTGGGTGGAGGATGGCTGCAAGAAGGTCTCAGGCCATAACTGAGGCATTATTGTGGAGATTAAAGATCAAAATGATTTTGTGCTAGTATGTGAGAGTAACCTGCTTGTTAAGGAAACATGACAGGAAAAAAGGAGCTTTGCTGTAATCACAGCTCTCTAGTTACATATGGTTCCTTTAAATTTTCAGATTAGTATTTAGACAGCTGCATCACATTCAGTGTTGAACTTTGTAGATTCTAGTAATTTGAGCACTACCGTGGTAGAGCTGATGATTGAGTTTAATCTTATCAAAAAAGGTTGTCTAAGTTGGGCTGGCCTAATCTTTCATTTGTGAACATTAGACTGCAAGTGGAAATAGTTTGAAATTTCATTTCAGTAGAGTTGTCATGGTATCCTTAATAGTTAATCTTTTAAAACATAGATTTTCCCACTGTGCATTTCAAATACTACAAATAACATTCTTGTATTTAATATCTCTTCACAGCGAATTATTTTGCATCTTCTGACATAACTCTACATGAACGGTTCTCAAAAATTCAGGATAAATCAGGTGCAAATACAAATGAAGTTAAAATACATTTGGATCCAGAAATTCACAGGTAATTGTTGAACTTCTTGTCTTAAGTTATTTGCATTAAGGTCATTAACCTTCAGTAGACTTTACACAGTGTGAAGCTTTTATTTATTATTTTTACCTTCCTGTATCTTTAAAACATTCTGTAGCCTGTTCTAGAATGTTTTTGCTTTTATAGTGATGGCATTTGTTTTTATGCAGTATTTTGGTTTTCCAGGAGGATTGACATGTCTTTAGCAGAGCTTCAGAACAAACGAACTGTGCCATCTGAATCTGCCCAGGTATCTTGATTGCTTAACTTCTTTGGCAAGCAGTTAAAATACTAAGATGATAAGAAGATATATAAGTTAAAATATTATAGATGTAGGCAGTGCTTTCCCCTTGCTATTGGTACATAATTTTTATGTACTGTGAAGACCACCAGTAATTCTGATTTTTTTGAAAAAAATGCACACCTGAGCATGTTTACAGATACCACAGTGATGCAAGTCAGTGTGTTCACTGACGTGTAAAATGCAGATGTGTTCTCCAGGGTAGCTGGAGTGTGGTTATTCCTGCTGCTTGAACCCCTGTCTGTTTTTAAATAGTGTAAATACTGAGACAGTGACTGATGTGTGGTTCTTGCTTTTCCCCTGAGATTACAAAAAGCCTTAATGTTTCTTCTACCCTAATGTTACAATGACTCAGAATCCACATAGTTCCTCAGAATGCTGTTTTATCCCATGGTTTCATCTGGGCTCATAAGATTTTCTGTCTTCTCCTTTCAAGCTCTGCTTGCTATGATTTAGTTACCATTCCTTTTCTATAGTACAGGTACATGGAGATTCTACTTGATTAAGGATAGTAGAACTTTATAAGATTTACTGAAACTTACATGAGTATTTATGCCTTGGCAACTCCATGCAGAATTCCAGTGCTCTGTTCACTGTTGTTTGGAAGCTTGTAAAAAGGCAGATGGTGCAAGAAAGGATAATTGCTTAGGACCACTTGTTTATTTCTTTAGACTTTGGATCCTTGGGTTGATGTTAACCTGTCCTATGTTCAGACAGTGGAACTGTGTTAACAGGTTATGTACAGGGTGCTGCCCCTGAAGGACAGAATCAGGTTGGTGTTCAGTTCTTAGCAGCTAACTTGGCTTCAACCCTTCTTTTTAACTAGAACATTGTAAGAGTGTTAGAAGACCCAAATGATCTACGATATGATATAGAAAGGAGAAGAAAAGAGAGATTGAAGAATGAAGATGAGAGAGTGTTTCATGTAGATGGTGTAACTCCAAGGTAATAAGCAAATAATCTTCTTGCCCCAAGCCTATAGTTCCCTTGTATGTTCATTTTTGGGCCCTTCCACAGTTACGTTCACATTTGTGGTGATCCTTTTCCACAGTTAGGCCTCAGAAGTTTGGCTGGGGCTGAAATTCAACTGGCATACATTCCAAACTACTCTGTAATGAGGTGTTACCTTGAGAGACGTTAAACTGGAGGGCGTAAAAATGAAAAGCAAGCACAAACTGTAGCACTGAATGAGAGAAGGGGACAAAATTAGTTCGAAAACTTTAAGTATTTTTAAACTCTTTGATGTGCCATGTAACAACATTCTCCTGGTGTTTTGCAGTTCTGTCAAAGTATTCTAGGATGAATACTGCTTTGGTAATAAAATGTGGAATATCAGCAAATATTTGGAATATTTCTGATTCTTGGAAAATTTGAAAACTTAGATTTTTGGAATAGCATTTTACTTCTATGGATTCCTCCAACAGGTTTGTTAAAGGTGTATGCCCCGAAGGTGTTTGCTAACCTCAGTCATCCTGTTTCACTTCTGATGTTGTGAGGTCGGTTGATTTGAGAGAGAGACTGTTAGTAGAAGTGTCGATTAATGAATTTCCAGAGTGTAATAAAATGTATCCCCACTGTAGTCATAATTTCTTATGCAGATTGTTCTTAGTGTGCTGCTCTTTGTTCATTTTAAATGCAGTCTGTAATGGCAACTAATGGCAATACACACACTTGGAAAAACAGACTTGTGAAGCTATAGAAGAAATTTCTTGTATTTGAGATTCTTGAAACCAAAAAAGTTAAGGTTAACAAGTGGAGGAAAAAAATCCCTGGACTTGCTTCGTTTCACAGTTACTGTCCTGCTTATCTTGTGTGGGAAGTGTAAATTTCCCTACTAAGTATGGCTGTCCTGGAGTTTGTTGTCAGGAGGGTTCCACAGTCAGGGTGATGTGGGCTGAGGGCAGTAATGGCATGAGTTATACGTAGAATTTTCCTGAGGTTGAGAGGTTTTAATAGCTCACATGAGATACTGACAATGCCTTTGAGCTTATTAAGTGTGCTGCTATTTTTTTCCTTAATTTATTTTGCAGCTATGAAAACTGTTTCTATGTGTTTTGTAAAATACAAATTCTGACTTCTGGTGGTTACTTTTCATGATAAATGTTTTATTTAGAAGTTTAGAGGTGAATCTGTATTAGCAATATTCTCGGTAAAAAAAACAAAACCAAAAACCAACAAAACAACCAAAACCATAAAAACAAGCAAGCAAAAGCCCAAAGCCAGAATCAGCTGCTTGCTGAGGATGAAACTGGAGGATGTAGCTGTTTATCGAGCTTCTGTGGGATTGGGAATGTCGTGAGAGGGCGAGTTGTGCGCGGCTTACAGCGATGGCAGGGTGTGGAGGGGCTCGGGTGCGGAGAGCGTTTCCACCAGCGGAGGGCAGCAGGGACCGGCCGGCAGGGCTGAGCCGGGCCAGCCTGGCTCCGCAGCCGGGATTTCAGGGAGCAGGGTGTCCCTGCTCCTTCGGCATTGCATAGGAGAATACAGATTGCTAGGGAATTCCGTGCGATTTGAGCTTGGACTCTGGGAATTTGTTGATTGTCGTAGGAAAATTTACTTAAAAGCTGTCGCTTTGCACTTGTGATGCTAGAATAAGCTAGTTTAAAATACAGGGTGTTGACATGCTATGGCTTTAGATATTAATTGTTCTCTCTCTTTTTCTCACACATCAGGAACCAGCAAAGCTGTAGTCTTTCAAAGTTACAAACATCTCAAGTTGATGGCTTCCAAAAGCCTATGAGGTTCTTTAAGCCACCTTTCAGGAAATTTATTGGAAGACCTCATCTGGTAAGCTTAAATGTAGAAATAGTAGCATCTGCACTGTTGATGTATAATTCATATTTTGCTGCATTGTCTATGCTGATGTAAATTTAACGATCTGTGATGTCTTGCCCTTTTAAGTTTTGAGTGAGGTTTTTTTATCTTCTGTCTGTGCTCAATAATAAAACTACTCATAATTTCACAGTTCTAGTGCAAGAGTACTTCCTCAGGTATTTCTTGAAGCAGAGATTAGTACATCTGAGCTAAAACCACTTTGATACCGCTCCTTTTCTTTTCATAAAAGGAGTTTGTGTCTAATATCACATTTCTTCCACATAATGGTGTAATTACCTAAATAATAAAATAGAAGGCCTTGTTATTGAGCAGATAATCTGAGCTAATGTTAAGTAGTTTGAGAAAAAGAATACTCTCCTGTATTCTAGTTGTCAGTGGTTGGAAGGGAAGGCCTGAATCTTGTGTAGGTGGTGTTGTTACTGAAACAGTGTTTCTTTTCTCTGCATTGTGATAAAAGTTCTGGAAAGCACTTATTTTAAATAAAAATGAGGAACAAATCACAGAAATAACGAGAAACATCTGAAAGAATGTTCCTGAGGATGAAATGTTAAACAATGGAATATCGTATGTCTTGAATATTGCATTTATGAAACCTAGTTTTGGACAATTATTCTTTAGGCTATCTTTCTGTGGTGTACTTCAGTACTGAAGTGGGTAAGACAGTAATATTAGGTCCCGTAGAAATAAATTTGTCTCTTGTGGAAAGTTCCTTCTAAAGAATTGTAATCAATTCCAAGTGTGCTTATTTAACTTGGGGAACTGGTGAGACCAGAAAAGCTTTTTTAATGTGTGCGGTATAATTCTAAACCACTTTTTTTTGTCTCTCTGATGGCTGCAAAAAAAGGAGGCGACTAACATAAGTTGTCGTTCTTTATGCACTGTAACTAATACCCTATGGAGAGGATTCCAGAAGCCCATGAAGCTTTTGTGAGGTCCATCAAAAGTCGCTTTTATGTAGTCAATTCTGAAATGTAGGTGCTTTGCAGATACAACAGTGCCTCCTTCAGTGTAAAGAAACACAAGGTTTTAATCGTAAAAAATATTACTTACTCAAGACTAAGATTCAAGTCTCCCAAAGCAAGTAGTAATGGCTCATTAAGTAACTACGTTGGATCTGGCTGAGCTGGAGTTCATTTTCCCACAGCAGCCCTCACAGTGCTGTGCTCTGCATTGCTGGCCAGAAAGGTGATGGTGACACACCGGTGTTGGGCTACTGCTGGGCAGGGCTCTGCAGCATCAGAGGTGCTTCTCCCACTTTCCACGCCACACTCAGTAGGCTGGGGGTGGGCAAGATCTTGGGAGGGGACATAGCTGGGACAGCTGACCCAAACTGACCATATGACCTCATCTGCTCCGCTAAGAGAAAGGAAATAATAATAGAAAAAGCTCAGAGAAAGGAAGGAGGGTGTAGGAGGTAGTTGGTTATTGTGACGTTTGTCTTCTGGAGCAGCTGCTGTGTACTGAAACCCTGCTTCCTGGGAAGTGGCTGGACATTGCCTGCTGGTGTGAAGTAGGGAAGAAAACTTAGGTTTTCCTTTGCTTCTGTGTGCAGTCTTTGCTTTTGCTTTATTAAACTGCTTTTTTTTTGACCCATGAGGTTTTTAAAATTTTATTTTCCCTCTCCCAGCCCTGCTGAGGAAGGGGATGATAGAGCTGCTTGGTGGGTACCTGGTATCCAGCCAAGGTCAATCCACCACAGTTATACTCTAATTGCAAATAAAAAGGAGGTTGGTTTGAAAGAGACACTGAATTATTCCTAAATGTGGTGAAGATTCAGGAAGATTGTGTTTTCATATTTAATTGTGAACTGCAAACATGCAGCTTTTAGGAAGGCCTGCACTGCAGTAAGGAGTAATCTTTTTGGAACAACACTAGCTGTGAAAGCATGGGTATTAAAAATGCAAGGCATCCTAAAGGAGGAATGGCACTTCATGGTCAGCCTTACAGAAGCTGGTTTGCAGACAAGTAGAAAAATCAAAAACGTTAGTTAAGTAATCAAAATATAATAGTTGTGATGTTAATATTCAATAATTGGGGGTCGAGCTTAAACTTGAGAAAAGCTTAGGCCTGGAAGGTACAATTGTGTAGCTAAGCTTGATTGTAAGAATTGCCCATTTAGCTTTGTACCCTTTTGACAAAATGAGGCTAGCTAGAGAGTGAAGTAGAAAATCAGAAGTATGCATGTGTATTCTCCCTCCTCCCTTTTTTCTTTTTTCTTTTTTAATTTTTTTTTTTATTTTAAAGCCTCTGGTTTAAGAAGTTCCTAAAAAGTAGTTTGCTGTACCTTTGCATCAAGTAGTTCTAATGTTAATATTTCTGTGAACGTACTTTAGTCTTACGGAAGGTGGGGATGGGGAGGGCTGTATCCAGAGTTAATTAAGGCAGGCTTTGTTTTAATTCCTGGAGGTTTATTTTTAACTATAATGGGAAATTTTTTTTAAATTTTTTTTCATCTTGCTGGATTCCCAGCTTTAAAGTAGACTGTGCTTCAGCTGAGAGCTTCCTGATTTAATTGTGTTGTATATAGAAAGTTAATTTGATTTTGTTGAGTGTCTTCCTGTTCTTAGAATAAGAAGGGAACTGGGAAGTTCATATCTTTTTCTTGGAAAAGCTGCTTTGGTCTCACTTCATAAAATCTTTCTTCCTCTCTTTTTGTTCTCTGAACCCCTTCTTGTCAAGGCATTGTAAGAAGCTGAATTGTTGACTTGTAGGCAATAACGTAGTCTAAAAAAAAAAAAGAAAGCTAACTTAAATCCTAGTTAAAAGTTGTCTTTCATTCTAACACCATTACATTAGATTTATAGCCCCTTCTCTCCCCACACTACTATTAACAGTGTTACCAGAAAGGTTTGGTAGTTTGTTAGAGGACAGAAGGGAGCAGCAAAGCATGCATTTTTATTAATTGTTAAATGTTAGTATATATGAAGTATTTCAGGAGAAGTGTCTTAAGTTCTTTTTAAAATATATTTCAAGCTGATGAAATTTCCTTTGAGAAAACAGAATTCAACAGCATTGGAATGCTTCTGTGATTATTCACGAATGGACCATAAATATTTGATTGCTGAGAGTTCATTAGCGCGTCTGTTCTGTCTGCATAGAGGAGTCTAATGTACTATATGCAAGTGTATGCAATGCTTCTGTAAATGTTGGTAATCGTATGCAATGATGGAAGGGAATGACATTCTCTAGAAGTAGCTGTCACAGGGAAAGTTGGAAAAGAACCAAAATGCACAGGTAGGTCAGTGGCTGGAGGAGTGCTCTGTTTTAGGCACCCATGGCTGTTTGACTGCAGCTGTTCAGTGTGTTGACACAACAGTTTGAATACTAGTTGTCTGTGTGACTTGCTCTTGAAATTGTGCTTCTGTGGCAGGCAAACAATTCTCAAATGCCCTCTTGAAAAAAGAGTTGAAAGTAGCATTTAGTAAGGACCTCCATGCTCTACAAATTGTTGTTTGTTTGCTGCGGAGGTGTGTCTGTGCTACACACTAACCTATGATGGCCACGTGCTGACCAGGAGGTCCAGAGAACCGATCTTGTTGCCCTTGTTCCTGATGGAAGCCATGGCTGCTGTAGCAGCCTGTCTGCTATACTTGATACATGCACGCTGAGGCATCTGTTCCGGGAGGGAGGGATGGAGAACCTTAACTGGGTTAGCTGCTTAGATCTCTCCAAGAGGATGATATCCCAGGAGAATAGTCTGTATCATCTTTAGCTTCTGTGGGCTCTGCTGTCCCTTCAGCCAGCCTGGACTGCAGCCCCAATGCTCTTGTTACTCCTGTTCCTTTAATGAGTGTCATTGTCTCAAACACTACAAGACTGGAAGTATTGCAATATTTGTTAGTATAACCTGAACATTTTTTTTTTCTTGAATAATTTAATAATACGAAGCTATAACTGTTTCCCTACTAGAATTCTTACTATTCTTCAAAACCAAGTGATACTTACCCCCACAGACGCATTAGAGGACACCTTGAAAATGCAGGACCCATCAGAAGGCACTTTAAGGTACAGATCAGCTTTTATCAGATGTTTATTGTATAAAATGGTGGTCGAACCTGTTGAGTTTGGTAACAGGAGACATGCTTTTGAAGGTATTACGTGCCGTGAAAAATAATGTCATCAAAGCCTAATTGTTTCTGTTGGAATAATGGGAAGCTTAGCTTTTAGTAGGTAAGAGGGGTGGCTGTGGCTTGAGCAGGGTTGTCCAGTGTTGCATGCAGGCAGTTGAAATAAGTAGGTTACTGCAGAGTCAGCAATAAGAATTGCAGGAATTGCACAATGACTAGAAAGCTCATCTGTCCAAGACCCAAGCTGCTGAGCTTTTTTCCTTCATGTGACAGAAGCCTGAACTTTTTCCAAAGACTGGAAGACATGAGTTGTGTTACTTTCAAAACTATATTACAGTTATTTTATTAACCCTTTTGTATAGGGATTTCTGGGGAACTAACGTCTTGTGAATACCCTGCATACTGCTAGCTATGCGTAAAAAAAAATTGAAAGAAGTAAGGTTTTATTCTTGGGGCCTCAAGATGGTAAAGAGATGGGCAACTGTGCTTCTTTCTCAGGTAGAGCGGTGGCCACCTAATGCCTTTTGAATGTAAAATGTATCCTGGGTTCAGCAGAAAAACCAAACATTTCCTTTTCTGCTGACAGTGGTGTCACATGTGACTATGACATGGATCCAGTTAGAGTTGTTGATGTGAGCAAAGTATTAATCAAATCTGAAACAACTTATACTGATTTTCTACCTTAAAATTGGCCCTATATTTTTAACATGCATTCTTAAGAGTAAAGTAATACACAGAATAGATAGTCACCTTTTCTGTTTTGTAGATAATGAAGTAAAATTTTAATGGCTAATTAGCTGTCATTTTTGGATGAAACTTTAAAAGGTGAGGAAGTGTAGGTATGGGTTGTGGGGGTTTTTTTTTCCTCCTCCTTCTTCACCCCCCCAAACATAAGAACTGTTGTATAAAAAGACTTTCTCCAATTTAGGTGTGCTTTGCCAGTCAGTCTTAGATAGCTAAGCTAACACTGACAAATACTGCTGTCTTTATTCTGCTGCAGAAAGTCTTTTTCTAAGTTAAAAAGTTCAAAGTGTTCAAAGCCTGATACAAGTGTTTCAACACCTAAGGACATCATAGCCTGTTATTCTATATCCCCTCTGTATTGTCAGCCTCCAGATGATGGAGGAATCTAGCGCTGGCTGCTGGATCCCTGAGGCAGTGTTGGCAGTTGATGCTCCCTTCATTTACATCATTCTGCAGTTCTGCTGATTCTACAAGCATGGAAGTGGCCATTTAAGTTGTCACCTCACGTATATATGAATATTGCAGTATCCAGTGATCTGTCCCATGATGCTTTAATATCTCTGGGGAAAATGGCATATGCACTTGTATTGCAGTTTGCTTATGTGTATAGCACTTTTATCATTGCCATGGAAACAGTGCTGTTGATTTGACTTAATTTCCTCAATTTTTTACATTTAAATTCCTCTTGCACAACAGAGTTTTTTCTTTCTGTGCTGTTGGTGAAATGGAGGTGACTTGACTATCTTCTACACTCAGGACTTTCTTGGCTGATTATTTAAAAGAACAACAAAAAACAGAGAAACAAAAACCTCACCAAAAAACCCATATAGAATCCCATTCTCTGCCTCCCCCCCCCCCAAAATCAAGCCCCCCACATTTTTTCTTGATATATAAAACGGGAGCATTTAAACTTAATAAGCAAAAAGTGATGACTACTAAGAGTATTTTAAAAAACCATATGGTCTGCACTGCATTAAACTTTCTGGGAAAAGAAAAAGCTGCTCTAAAATATCTTATAAAGGATCTTTAGAAGTCTTACAAAATTTAAAAGGTCTTTTTTGTAATGACCCTTTGCCATGAATCACGTAAATGCAAAGTAATCTTTAAAACTAAACTGCATTCACTGCTTAAAAAAGTTCAGTGTATTATTGGCTGTGGTGGGTTCATCCCTGCCAGCAGCTAAGCACCACACAGCTGCTGCCCACCCTCCCCTCAGCTCCCTTCCTCTCCCAGCAGGATGGGATGGAAAATATGGAGAGCAAAAGTGAAAGAACTCATGAGTTGAGATGAAGACAGTTTTAAGTAGTGAAGAAAAAATGTGATGCAAAGGCAGTCGCTCACTACCTGTCACAAGGTGACTGGTGCCCAGCTGGTCCCTAAGCAATGGCTACTTGCTCCAAAACCCCCTTCCCTCAGTTTCTGTTGCTTAGGAGGAGATCATATGGTGTGTAACATCCCTGTGCTCAGCTTGGGCCACCTGTCCTGCCTGTGTCCCCTCGCAGCTTCTTGCCCACCCTGGTGTTCTTGCTGAGCAGCAGAGTAAGGGAAGAGGAGAAAGTGTTGGTGCTGTGCGGGTACTGCTGGGCGATAGCCTAAACACTGGTGTGTTACCAGTGCAGCTTCAGTCACAAATCCAAAACATAGCACCTTGTTTCACACATGCTGCTGTGAAGAAAATTAACTCTATCCCTGCCACACTCAGTGCAGCTGTATATATTTGCTCATATATCCTAACTTTAGAGCTTCAGGCTCCCAGGGATTGTCATTAGCATTATTTATAAAACAGTCTTAATGTAAGACTGGATGCCACTTTAGCAGACTTTCTTCTTACTTCTAGACCAGAAGTTAATGATGTTTTCCACATACTTTAGATTATCTTGTTTTTCTGTAAGCTGTGTGTGACTGAGGTGCCTGTATGCCAGATGTATATATAATCTGTTAGCTTTGTCTACAGCTGATGCTGTTCTACATTAATATTATATGCTGTGTCCTTCCCTCCCCACTTACAGAACATGTAGATGCTTTAGTTGAAACTTCTAAGGTGTTTGTAAGGCAATTTTCTTGCAATATCTTGCACCTTTTTCCCATCCCTTATTTGTTCTGGTCCTTTATTGTCATACAAGTGCAGTGGCAGATCACCAAGTCCTCCTTTCTAGTCACTGGAGTCAAAGGGAGCCATAGCAGGAGTGGGGGAATGGGAACTTTTAATGCTAACTGTGTTCAGGGCATTAATCCAGCATTAAAAGTGCTCTTCAGTTTTCCCTGTGTTAGGCATATACCCATGTAATACAACCCAGTGCAAGGAAGTTCTTTGTGCCTGCACTCTGATACTCTTCAGGAAAGTGATTGGCATTGAATAGGCTTCTGCAAGTGTCCTCCATCAGAGTAACCCTGGGGGAATGATGGGGCCAGCTTCTCACTTATCTCCTGCAAAGTAGGGGGATGAAATGATTTGGGAAATAGCAGAACCTCTGCATTTGCATAAAGAAACCTCTCTTCTGTACAGTTCTTTCTTTATTGTTCATCAGCCACACAATGGAAAACACAGTGGAAAAAGTGGTACTAAAGTTATTGCAAGCTCAGAGCATGTGATTTTTCTTGAAGTGATCCTTACTCTGTCAAAAGGAGACAGATTTCACCAAAGTAATTTTGTCATGCTCAAGAAGGGCTATTTCTATGACATTTTGTTTTCTCTTACCCTTCAAAGGTGTTTGTAAAAGATAAGAAGAATTTATATGGTCAGAAGGTTTTCTCTGGTTTTAGATGAAAATCCATTGTTTAAATTTGGAGTGGGTGTTGGAAAACTTAAAATGGCAGTGCTGGAAAACTATGGAAAATTATGACAAATAGAGTTTTTATTACTCTAAAGATTTTTACTGCCTATTTTATTGGAGATTTGAGTGCCTAGGAATGAAAATCTTTTTCAAACTTCTGCTGCTGTGATCAATGTTGATCTTGCTATATCCTTTCTGTGTGTTTATAATGCCTTTCACCTTTAAGTCTTCTGATACCTCTGTAGCCTCTGCTCCTGGTCTCACACTAGGTTAGTTTGCAGTATTCCAGTCTGGAGGTATCAAAGGCATAGAGAATTCCTGTGTGTTAAGACTGTCAGACATTAAAGCTCTAGGAAAAGCATCTGTACTGACTTGTGTTAGTGTGACTCTGTAGACTCGATATTTGCCCACTGCAGGCTTGACGTCCCTGAATTTGGTAGTGGCAGTGAGGTGTTGTCTTAAAGTTTTTTGTTGATGGAGTGTGTGTCATTAAGAGTTGAAAAAATGTTAAAATGTTGCACAATATATTTACTTTTTTCCTACAAGGAAGATAATTTCAGATGTTTTAAACAGCAAGTGCAGTACACCAGTCCCTTGAGCCACGTGGTCTGAGGAGTAATGCATGGATGTAAAGGAAGAGGGTGTGCACTTGTGAATGCATGCTTCTGTCATTGAGTCCTGGAACTTTTACATGTGTATAGCTGTAAATATGAACTTTTGAGTTTTGGTGCCCTCATTTTGCACATTTTTTTCTTCCCTTTCCCCACCCTTACAGAGCAACTTTGCAGATGGCCGTTTGCAATCCCATTATAAATCAGGCTTAGTGCAGAAGGGTTTATATATTCAGGCTAAGTACCAGCGATTACGTTCTGTTGGTGTAAGGGGATTTGCCACTAATAAATTCAGAGATGGATTTTTGAGGAAAGAAAAGGTAAGTTGGATTAATTTATTTTTCACTAAGCCATTTGTAAAATATGCATATTCATAAGATCCATTTCAATTTTTAAATCTCCATGGAATAACTTGGATGGGATTTTCTGGAATATTGTCTCTTTGTACTCCACTGGCAAACTTGATTGTGCACTCATGTTTCCTCCCTGTTTATTGTATGGAAACTTGCTGAAACTTGCGTTGGGTATCTGCGAATCAGAGGTGCCTTCTGAGATTCTGTGGTTGCTTCTATTTCAGTATTCTTTCCTCGAGCTCAGCTGATCTCTCTTCCTACTGACAGGACAAGAAATTGTCCCTTAGTGGAACAAAATACTCTGTCCTGTTAAAGGGAAGTGTAGGATGTTAATAATTTTCTTAATACATCTGTGTGCTTCTCCTTTTTTTTTGTGTTACTGTAATTATGTGCTTTAAAGTATGCACTGGAGTGCTGGTCTGAACAAAACTTCCTGCACAATATGTCTTGTGTGAAATGGTTTGATAAGCTTAAACTGAAATAGGCACATCTGGTTTATGGTGTTTTGATTTGCTGAGTGTATGGGCTAACAATAATCTTGAACTGCAGAAGAACTTTTGAACCATATAAAATGTTACAGCTTTTGTGAGGATCAGTAGTTAAAACATACTAAATCCTTTATTAGAATTGATCAAATATGATCAAAGTAGTATGAAGTTACTTGTGACATCAGGGAATTGGATTAGATGACCTACACAGCCCCTTGCAGTTCTGTGCTCTGTGTGAGTTCTTGTTTTGTAACTCTGTGTCCATCCAGCTACAAGTAAATACACCTGAATAAATAAGCATTTGTAGTTGGATTAGAGTTTAGCTCTTGGAGCACAGAAGCACCTTAAAGCACAGGTTCTTACAGCTGTTTGCAAAACCCCTCAAGTTTCCAGCCCAGTGGGCAGAAGAAAAAGCCCCCAAAACCCCTTAAGGAAATGCACATGTAAAAAACAAAACAAAAAACAAACAAACAAAAAACCCCCAACCAACAGAAAGGAAACCACTTGAAACAAGGTAAGGAGATCACTTGTTACTGAAGTATTTGGGCAAATGCCTCTTACATTTGCATCGGCTCTGAGAAGTATTATCTCTGAAGGCTAAATTGAATTGGAATTAGAGGAAAATAGAAGGAGAAAGATATTCCCCTGCCCGCCCATGTCCCCCCAGTTATGACCTTGTAAAATGGGTATAGAAGTGTTACAGTTTTGTTGTAGTGAGCTATTCCCAATAATTTCCAGTGTTCTTCTATAATTGGCTGTTAAGATTCTTGTCTGGAATTTATAAGGCATACTTAATACATTCTGGCTACTAGATATTATGATTTGAATCAGAATCATCGTGAGTTCTGAATTTTATTTTTTTTAGGCTTGATGAATTTGAGTGTGTCTGAGTCAAAATAAAATAAATCCTGAAGAATGACAACCATTTTCTTAACAGCATACTGTTTGCTGGTTGGCTAATTCCTGAAAACCAAAACTGTTCTTGAAATTGTAGCATTTTGCCTATTGTAATGATTAAACTTGTCAAGATCTGTTAAACAGGTCTGAACATCTTTATTTCATTTGAATTCATTTGAAATAATCTGCATATGTATCTTTTAAGGTACAGTCTTTATAATTGTGCTGTTTGAATCCATAATTGAAAGAATCTTGCATGTTATATACTATAATAGAGTACTTAGGAAGGTTGGGAGGGTTTCTCTGCTATTACAACTGAGAATAATGATTTTTTTTTTTCTCTGTGTAGGGAAATCTAAATATTGCAACAGAAACTTGAACTGATCCGAGATTGTGAAGTTGAAACAGATAACACAGCAAAGGGAGCATCTGTTCGGTTTTTGACAACTTTCTCAAGACTTAAAATAGGATAAAGGAACTAACGCTGTAACTTTCTTGATTAAAAAATAACTTTATTTTGAATGCTGCAGAACTTTTTTACAGTTTTAATAATTGCTTTTAAAGTACAGTATTCAATTGAAACATCGTATTATGTACCTTTAGTTCTGTTTGCATAACAGTCTCAAGTAAGGAAGTCATTGAAGGGAGTCTTATTTATTGAATACTTTTTCTCTACGCATGATGTTACAGATGGAACTTGAGTTGTTATACTCAGAGGTTTATATGTTGAAAGTTTATTGCTAATGTAATAATAAAAAGAAAAAAAAAAGTGCCTGAATTGTTTGGTAATAGCACATTAGCTCAGGATTTTCCAATTAATGACCTTTTAGGTTGTGCAATAGATTTTACACCTCTGTTCAGTCATTTCCATAAAACCGTATTTTGTATTACTTTGGATTAATAATATACTTGGGTTTCTGATGTGTATATACATTTGTAAATTGTTAGAATGTTGGGACAACTTCCAGCATTTAATTAAAATTAATGGTAACAGGCAGGTATGTAAAGTACTATAGCAGTAGTTTATAACTGCACTGAAAGCATGCTTGGGTTTGTTAGAGGATTAGTTGGTCTATATTCAAAATTATTCTGTCTCATTATATTTTTGTGTATGAGATTCTTGACCAAGCCACATGTTCTCTAATCTTTCTTGTCATAATTGATTTGGTGATTTCCTGGATTCTAAAATTGGGGCCTGAAGTATTAAATTACAAGAAAAACAGAAAATACAAGTTTTTGAAAGCATGTCTTCTAACAAAGAAATTGTTCATAATTGAAACTGCTTTAAATGCAGATAGCTGGTGATTTTGTTCAGAATGATTCTCTGAAGTTTACCATACTGCAGTATTGTTAGGCTGTGTGCAAAACTCAAATAGCCAGACCTGTTTTCATAAGCAGCTATAAACAGTATTGTGTTTATTTCCTGTTTATAGCCTTTGCCTTAATTCATTATCTATGGTAGGGTTGTGTGTATGTATCGCAGATTTGTTCAGACTTCTTATTGACAGTAAATTAAAGATGCATAGCACGTAGTCTTAAGAGATGTTCTTTTTCAAGAAAGAAGTTGTTCACAATATCCACAATACGTGCAGGCAGATGTATTTCCATGTAGAATGCAGGCTAGTCTCTGTTGTGGCTGGTAGACCAGAATTCCAATTCTGGGTTAGAGGTATGTTCACAGAAAAGGAAATTTGTTTTTTTGGGTGGAAAGCCAGGATGTGATTTCTGCATGCTTTTTTGTAATGTTTTTTTCCACAATGCCTTCAGTAGAGAGACTGTTTGAAAAATGTAGTTATGGTTCAGAACAGCTAGAATTAGTGTGACTTGAGCTCTTCAGTTCATGGGTGTTCTGCTTAGTGTTCATAGGGAATAAGGCAGGAAGTGTGCAGCATTCATTGATGTCACGGTCATTCAGTGATAACAGATGGTTTGTTTCTAAAACACAGGTTTTCAGTTTAAATAACAATCATTAATAATTTCACTAGTTTTTTAGTAACTTTGACATGCATAGACAAAATGGGAAGTGGAAGGAAAGGAACTCCCTGGACAAATAGAGGCAGGCAACCTTCTGCAGATAAGAAAGTGGTTTTTTGCTTAATGCCGTCAGTGGTGAATCTGGCAGGATCATCCTGTGTAGATTTACTGGGAGATGAAAATAAGGAACTGAAACAGCAGGTTAAATGAATCAACCCAAAGCAAATGTGGAGTAGCTGCAGTTCTGATCAGGCTGCTGGCAGGAGAGTGCTGCGCATGCCCTGCCAAGGGGGGCAGGTTTACCCTGAAGCCAACAAGTTCTTCACGCTGCTCTGAATGTGCACTGTAAAAGATGTGAGAAATGAACCCATATACGATATAGTACAAACTACTGAGGCTATATTGTCTTATTCAACAGGATACTACTGTGTCTGTAAGCTTCCTGCAGTGTTCTTACTAAAATCTGGAAGAGAACTCTCTGTTGAGCAAATGGGAAGAGTGGATACATGAAGAAACTTCTGACATGGCAGTTTTGCTAACACTGTTTGGAAGTAATGCTGGAGTAGTCAGACTTCAGTCAGTTAATGCTGCTTTAACCAGATTTCAACATGGCACTGACTCCTGATTTTGTGCTTTATTTTATCTATGCATGATTAGATATCTCTAATTTGTTTTGTACTTTAACAGTTTAGCTTTGTGTTTATTTCTACAACTGTGAGCAACATATTGCAAAGAAGTTTGTGGTTTTTTTGACTTGTTTGCTGTCTTTGGTCCTCCCCATCCCTTGCTCCTAAGATGAATGTCTTATGAAATGTAGTCACTGTTTCAGTTGATTTATTTTTTGTGTGATACCATTTGCTCAAATCACATTCTTTACCAGTAATTTTACTTAAATAATTTTGGATTCTGTCATGATTAAACCTTTTCTATTCTATAAAATGCACACAGAAATAATGAATTTTATTAAAATTCATGGCTTAGGTGCTAGAAGCATCTACTCAGTGATATGATGTGAGACATTGCTACGTAGATTTATCTTTGTGGATGGCAGAGACTTGTGTGTATATACTCATACCCAGTCCAGCTTGTTTATTGTTTTAGCACAGAAAATTCTGTTGTACTGGAATACAATGTTTGGTTGAGAGCAATGTATTGAAGTTACTGTTTGGGTTGTGAAGGCACAAGAAAAAGGGTTAAGTAGAAGAAAGGTCAATTTACTTGAATAACCTGGTGCCTTTCTGTATTGTAACTGCGTTGTAGAAAACACATGTACAAAGACTTAAATACATTGCATTCTTTCTAGTGGGAGCATGGACTTATAACAGTTCTTGTTTAAAATAACTGTTTACTTTAAATAGGTGTGTAAGCCTCTGTAGGAAAACAGTGACTCTTTCGTTAGTAAAGTCTGTCACTGTTTGCATTGGAAGGGCAAGTTGAAAATGTGATTGTCTTAAGAGCTTTCTAGCTTTGTTTTATACTTTGAAAATACAAATGTGAATTGTCTTTCTTTTGTTTAGCTTGAAATGGCTGTTAAATGCTGTCATTTTCAGTTGTTCACGTGTGAAATTTTATTTTTAATTGCTATCCAAAATGCAATGGGTTTAATATGACCAGAGTCTTCCTTTTAAGTGTCTGAAATACTGTTGCTATGATGTTAGCATTTATATTGCTGATCCATTTAATTTCTGCATAAATTGATTAGAATACTTATTTTGAATTTGTGATGATTGAGTTCACAAGGTTAACGAAATTCTGGGGCTAGTAAGAAGCAACATATTGCAAGGTTTCTATAAGGCTGCCTTAACTCTGATAATTACATGTTTAAAATCATTTTACCTGATGGATATAGATGGTCCTGAGACCTGAACATAACTGTCTCAACTCAGGTAGCTGATAACAGAGGATAGGAGTAAATGCAGCTGATCAATCACCTGCTGTGTGACGTTTACCTGCTCCCATCTTCCTAGGGCCCCAGGCTGAAATGCTGAGTTTTCTTTAAATGAACTTAGTTGCTTTAAAAACAAAACCAAACCCCAAGATTACGCTTTTGTGGCATTAAAGGCAGTGTTCTCAAAACTTGCTTGTTATGCATCAGAAGGTCATTTTCTGCCATGTCTGCAAAATGGATAATGAGAGTTGCTTGAAGAAGATGATAAAAGAGAGACTGATTTCTCAGTATTCACCTTAGAAGACTGTAAATAGAGGGATTTCTTTAATTTCCTTGCTTTCATAAAGGAAAGCTGTTCCCATACTGTGTTGAAACCCACCTCTTGCCTTTCTTTAAGCATCTGAACAGCAATCTACAAAGTTCTTTATGGGAGAGCCCTCTGAAAGAAAGACTTCAGACTTGCGTCCTAATGAATCTGAAAAAAAAAAAGGTGTTTCTTCACAGAACTCTGACCCTTGACAGACTTCATTCCATTGCTGCAGAATTTGAAGATAAGAAGTTCTTCAGCCTCCTTACGAAGGAAAGAAAGAAAGAATAAAAGCCATTTCAAGATCTTTGAAAGCCTCCTTGTAACACTTGGCTCTCTAACAGACCTTAAGGATAGCCATGAACATTTAAATGTGTTCTGTTTCAAGCTTTGTGAGCATTATTTTTCAGTGTCAAGATCAGAGAAAACTCTTGTCATAACACCTGCCCCTTCCTTCTGTGTCTGATGGTTTTTGTTGGAGGGACTTAGGGTAGGTATTTAGCCACACGGTTTAATAGCCTAACACTTTTAATACAGTTTTCTTCTGTTCACTGTTCATTGCTCTGAATTTTGTCTAAGTAGTCTAAATCTCATGTTGTCTTTTTAATGCTTCATTTTCTGTAAATAATGTAGTAGATGGCTTTCATTTTGTGACTGGCTTCTCACGTCTTTAGTATTGAGGGGAAGAGGCAGTGGAAACAGTTGTTCTTCGAGTATGTTCTTCAAGGAATAAAAAAAGCCTCATTGTTTTGTTTTAAGAATAGCAGGGATTTTTTACTCCCGGTTGAATGAGGGGAACTAATGTCCACTTCTAAGGAATAGATTGTTGATGTTATTTATACTGTAGTTTCTCAAGGACTGTCTAATGTGTGTATGTGTACATGTATGTGCACATGGAAACACACTGTTAGAGAAGCCTTTAATGTAATTATTTGTAAGTGTGGATAAGAAATGACATTTTTAAACTACTGAAGCTGGAGTTAAATGCAAATGCATTTTAAGTCTGTAGTCTTTGAGTCCACAACGGTGCTTTTGACAATGTTACCCCATATCTAAAAGCCTCGTTCATAAGGATATATAGTAAGATGTAGGTATGTTTATATGTATGTTTAACATAGTTTATATAAAATAAATGTAAATTTTGTTTCTACAGACAATAAATGTTTTCACAAAATTTTTACTTATAAATAATTCAGTGATTTGATTCAGTAGTTATTAATGTTTGGTGTAATTTTCAGGGTAAAAAAAAGCTTTTTTCAAAATCTGTGCAGATAGTGGAAAAGTACAAAAATGTTATTATATTGTGTTAGTGGCAGTTTTCTGTTTTCATACACAAATTAACTACCTGAGGTTAGAACAGGCTCTTTTTGCTTACCCTTTCATTAACAGTCAAGGTGCTCGTGTTGTAAAATGTTACCTGTACTTTATCTTTTATACCAGCTTTTATTTTTTTTTTTTTTAAATCTGCGCTTCTCCTCTGCTGCTAGTGTAGTTTTTTTCCCAAGGGTCTTTGCCTGTGGGAAGACGTGCCTGCGCAGAAGCCTCCCCACCCTCCTTCGGTGCCTTTCTGTCCAGACATGTTACTGATCTGTGCACACTGTTACTGTAGCAGGGGGTTCGCATCTTCCTGCCGTACCAACAATCCGTGCTCCTGTGCGACGCTGCTCTGCTTAGTGAAACATCAACGCTACCCCAAAGGCACTCTTCATCTTTCCTTTTTGTCTTTTCTTCCTTCCTTCCCTGCTCCTAAACCCAAACCTGTAGCGGCGCGTGTGGGGAAGGTGGGCCGGGCAGAGATGAGGGGCACCTGCGGCGCTGCCGGTGCATTTCCCGGTCGCTCTGACAGCAGAGCGCCGGGGGCCGGGCGGGGCACAGCTGCCTGGGACCGTGCGCGGACGGGGCAGGTGCGGGGCAGGAATGCGCGGCAGGCGCCTGTCCCGCCGCCCGGGAGCGCTCTGCATCCTCCCCCAGCGCCCGGCGAGGACGCGCCCCGTCCC
>VZTG01001236.1:326227-347023 GCA_013397845.1 Melanocharis versteri | reverse complement strand
CCAAAGTGCTGATTTCTGCTGCGGGACCGGTCTCGCCGTTGATGAAATCCACGAATTGGGTTTTGTTGTGTCCGGTGGAGAAGTGTGGATGGGGAGAGGCAGCGGGAAGGGGCTGCGGCCCCGCTGCCGTCCCCTGCTCGGTGGCAGCTCCGGAGGTCACGGCAGGAGTTAATAGACCCCACAACAATGCGGGTCCCTTCCCTTTTACGTAGGCACTTTCCTCACCGTGCCATTCAGACAGGCGTGATGACAAGAACGCGCTGCTTTCATCCCGGACCGAAATCCCGTGGTTTTTCGGTTGTTGGTTGTGTTTTGGGTTGTGGTTTTGTTTTTTTTTTCTTTTTTTCCTGTGAAGCTTCTCTCAGCGAACGGGGGGATGCGGTCGGAGAGGGGCACCCCCGAATCCTGCCACCCCAGAGGCCATCCCGCCTGTGCTTTAGAAATAATCCAAGCACAATTCCCGAACGGACAGATCTCTGCTCAGACACATTTAAAGGAGAACGGGCTGGATTTGAGCACGCACTAACTGGCTCGCTAGTTAACCTCTGTTGACTAATGAGACATTGAAGACAAATCGCTCTGTTCCTTGGATGACAAATACCTGCGTTGCTGTTTGGTAGCTTACCGAGCAATTTCCATGTGGGGTTTGGGTTCATGTGTTGTGTTTTTCCTTTCGTTTATTTATTTATTTATTATTTACTTAACGTACGCTTTTCCAGCTGTAGCACTCGGCGCTCAAAGCATCCGGCGATGCTCCTGATCTCGCAGAGGGATTGAAACGCCTCCTGCCTTTTGAAGCGCCTCGTCATCCCTAGATTTACGTTTATAAATACGTAGATGCTGCTGCTAATTCTTGGTTTTCTCACAGACTTTCGTGTGTTTACGGCTCGGTGGAAAGTTTCCTCCCCGCTTCCTTCAGATCGCGCCAGCCAAAGCTGTTGTAAAAATGAACTTTCAGGCCAGGCTGCGTTGCTAAAAGATGTTTCCTTCGCGAATCGCGCTTGGGCAGTGCAGGATGGCTGGCTGTCGTTCGGTCACGCGTGGCCGAGACCGCGAGCCCTCCGTGGGCCCCCCCAAAAAACCCAACAGCCCCTGCAAAAGCTCCATCCGCTCCATCCCCAGCGTGTGCCGCTCCCTGGCACCTCCTGGCAGCTTTTCTCTCTCCCCCCCGCCCAGCAGAGCCCCGGGGAAGGGCTCTGGGGGCTGCAGCATCCCTTCCCCTCCGCGCCCTGCCCGTGGCGGGGGGTGCCGGGGGCTGCGGGGGAGAAGTTCGGGGGGAGGCGGCCGGGCCATAAATCACCGCGGGCCGCGGGGAAGCGCACACGGCAGAGTCGCCATCAGAGCGGGGGAGACAGCCCTCGGCTGCGAGAAATAAATGGGAATAAATCAAAGCGGGGGCTGCCCGGGGCAGGGGGTGCCCGCGGCCCGCCCCGCTCCGCTCCGCTCCGCCCGGGAGCGCCGGAGCGGAGACGGGGAAAGGCACTCTGCAAACTTTTAATGAAATCACCGGCGGTATCGATTTTTGTGGGGTTTATTTTATTTTTTTTTTACCCTGCTTCAGACATTGGGAAGTGTCCCTCTGGGGATGGGGGAGGGGGCAGGAGGCAGCGGTGCAACGCGAGCCGTATTGGATATTGAGTTATTTCATATTTTAGAAAATCAGCGGCGTCTCTGAGGGTCCTCCGGAGAGGAAAGGACTCCGGAGGGGGGGGAAGCTTGAGCCAACCCGCAGAGCTGGGGTTGAGCCGGGCAGGTATCGGTTTGCAGGCCCTTCGAGCAGCTCTGGGGGCCGCGTTATCCCCGCGCTCCCTGATGGAGAACCCCGGGAGAGCCGGCTCTCCCCCTCGGCCAGCGCGTTCTCCAAGTGCCACATCCCAGTATTTCCTATTTGCCTCTTCTCCAAACTGTTTAGAAATTACTAGTAGCGGATAAGTAAATTGCGAGTAAACCCAGTGAATTAGGATGATTCTCTATCAGTTTAATTTATGTTTTATAGTTAGTTTAGCCTTCTGATTTGATTGCCTTAGTAATGTGAATTGCCTACAGCTGCTGATGATACAGCTTTAATTCTGTTTTAAAGGTCATGTAAACATGTGCCTGTAGCATAAGGAATGCAAATTCAATTCCCTTTTAATGCTTCCTCACATTCACTTCACAGCCTTCACCTAGAAAATTAGCAGGATTTAATAGGGAGCCGTGTGGCTGTTGTGATTCCATTAAAAGCCCCTCTCCCCCCCAGGCGTGGCTCTCCCGGCCACCCCACGCCCGTGACGCGGACACGGAGGAGCTTCCCACGCCCGTTTTGGCGGAAATCGAGGCATTTTCCGCCCCGGGACGGACTCATCCCCTTCACCTGGGAGCTTTAGCCGCAGGTAAATATCCCAGAGCTGGAGAACCCGGCGGCACCGGGAATTACCCCTCGAAGGAGCCAGAGCATCACACAGGTGTACACCTACGCGTAAGGCTGTAGTACAGCCGCGTGTTCCTTACGTCACGGTGAAAGACCATGCTGGGAAAGAGAAAAAAGGAGAAAAATTCTAGTTTTGGGCCGAGGTGGGCTCTCCGCATCAGCAGGAGGAGAAGCTGCGCCGCGATGCCAAGGTAATAGGTGTAAATGCGAGACGCCTGCGCCTTGAAGACGGGCATTTTCGAATTAATTTTTAAACACAGCCAGCCCTGAGTTCATCAGAGATTGCTTCACCCCACTGCTGGGAAAAAAAAAAAAGAGAGAGAAAAATGTAGAGCCAGAAAAAAATTATTATGCCACTGTCTTGCCCCTGGTTCAAAGTGTTTTGGTGAAGTTACTGGGAAGTTTCGCCTTTGAACGGGCGGGCTCTAACGAGGGGGGAAGAGCGTCAAAAAAAGCGACTCTGGAGTCGCTTTGAAAAGGGAACGGTCTGTCCCTGCAAAGCGAGCGGGGGCGAGAGGCGATTCCGCGGCCCCTCCGGCCGCAGAGACCCGGCCGGGGCCGGCAGCGCCCGGGGAGCCCGCACCGGGACCGGGGCACCGGGGCACCGGGAACACCGGGAGCACCGGGAGCACCGGCCCCGCTGGGACAGCCGTGTCCCGAGAGGTTCCCCCACACCCCCTTTGGTCACGGGATGCTTCGCTGCTCTAAGAGGGGGCTTCTCCGTTATCCCAAACACTTCCCGTCCGCCCGCGGGATGCGGGCAGCACCCTCATCTTCATCGCCATCACCCCTGCCTTCACTCCCATCACCCCTGCCTCCCCTCCAGCTTCATCCCCATCACCTGTGCCTCCCCCAGCTTCATCCCCATCACCTATGCCTCCCCACCAGCATTCCCACCTCTGCCTTCATCCCCATCACCCCCACGTCCCTCTGTCTTCATCCCCTGCCTCTCTGTGTCTTCATCCCCACCCTCCTGCCTCCCCATCCCTGCCAGTGCCAGGTCCCTCTGGGCCACCCCGCTCCCCACTTGCTGTGAAAATGGCTCAGTTGCCCTCAGGTGGCCCCCGGGGGCCCAAGGAGCCGCGGTGCTGAGGGCAGCTGTCCCCTCTCCCTGCAGTGGCAGCGAGGAGCCCGCCCTGTGCCTGTCTCTCTCCTTGGCAAAAAGGAGCGTTTTTTAGCAAAATCGGAATACTTGTGGTAACAGCTCATTGGTGATTCTGTTAATGTTGCACACCTCATTAAATAGCCCCAAACACAGGGCGGTTTAAATGACTTTATTGAATTAAAAATAGCATAGGAAATCACCTATGGTACTTTCATCAAATAATTACTGTAAACTCTATACATACAGCAAGAGATCCCTTTTAACAAATCTATTCCTAAAACACGGGGGGGTTCTGCTTAATGGCTGAAATAACTTAGAGCAGCACAACTCGCTTGAAACATCGAGCCACACTCGGGCACTTCCTGATATGTTCCTGTGTGTTTCCCTGAGTGTTTTTCTTCCTTATCTTTTTTTATATCTGAAGTTCTATTCCCCTCCTCTACTCCATGTATTTGATCATTTTTTCAAGTCCCTTGGCTGAACCAATCTCTTTTCATGCAGAGGATAAAAAGAGAAAAACTTCAAAGTAGGTTCAGGTAATTAACAGCTGAGGGGAATATAATCTAAACCATAGGCCCTGCTTTGCACCCAGGTCTGCTTTCAGAGCCAGCCGGCAAGGGAGTGCCTATTCCCTATAGCATCCAAATCTGCTTCCTCTGAACAGCTTTGCCAGGCCTCCAGTTATCACATCTGCATTTCAAACACCATGTCTCTGGCATTAATTATTAATTAGCCTACAGTCACCCCAGAGGATTTAAGTTCCAGCCTGCACATACTTATTCATTGACCTCTATCTTAGTTTTTGTTGGAAAAAAACCCACTAGAATGCTTAATAATTTCCTTTCTCTCAGACCCTCTGTTCTAGTTTCATGGCAGGGAAACAGTATATTTTGAGATGGAAAATCACAGGGTTGTCTAGAAATTTGTTTAGAGCAAAACGCTATGTCAAGAGTTTGAACAAACCGTTTCAAAAGATTTAGAAGGAGTTTTGCTGGAGTATTTTTACCTTTGACAAATGAATTTATGGATTTCCCAGAACTGAGAGATGGTGGAGGCAAATGCAAGGCAGTTTGGCTCTGCGTGGAACGGTGCTCCACGTGCACTTTAAAAGTACAAACTGGATTTAATTACTGGGTAGCACATTTAGAGGATCAAACCAAGGCAAACGTTTGTGTGAAAGCTCTGGGGTTGCCCCGCTATTGACACTGGCAAGAAGGAAAATAAAAACGCTGTTGCAAGGCACAGGAGTGCTTGGACATTAAATCTGAGCTCTGTCCTCAGGAATATGGAACTGAAGGAGCCTGTTTTTGTCTCAGTCCCAAGGTAGTTTGGGAGAGGCTCTTTAGCCTTTAGAATAAGTACACATCTCACTGCAGCTTTCTTCTCCATTTTGTGTCTTGAGATCCAGGCTCCAGAAGTAAAAAAATCAGAGTAATCGGGTAGAAACTGAGTTATATGATTCTCTTTTTCTCAAAACTCTGTGAAATCCGAAGTGTTTGTTAGAGTTTGGATGAGCTGCTTATTGGATACTGCCTTTTGTTAATGGATTTTAATGCTGCAATATCCCACCCCTCTGTCGAAGCCTCTTTTAATTCCTCACACAATTATCCCTAGATAAACTTTTAGAAATATCACCGTGGCTTCTCATTTTTATTTGTGGTAGTGCTATCTCAAATAATCATTGAAACATGAAATATTGCTCCACTTTGCTTCCTAAGGAAGTGTTTAGTCTCTAATCACGAGGTCAGACTGGTTGACTTCTATGCCAGCCTAGAATTGATTTTTGAAAGCGTTTAATCTACGCCTAAGACTCTTTGAATTCCTATTTAGTGGAGGATATGGAAAAGAGCTCTGAGACACAAACATTTGTACTTCAACTGCCGGGCTATCTCGGGAAACAAAAATGCGTTTTTCCAAAATTGCAGCTAAACCAGCCCTTTCGGAAAATCATAAGCCTGGGCTTAAATGAGCACCTGAAAATAGATGTAGGGACCAAAACTCCTGACTTCCATGAGGGATCTCTCTCCTCACCCTCCCTGAGAGTTTTGAGGAGTTGGTTTGTTGCTGCTCTTTTATTATTTTCACATTTTATGACTAGATCTGGGAAGCGTTCAGCATTCAGTAATAACTATTTTTACCTCTGCTTCAAATATTTAGAATATATCTTACGTTCCATTTAAACAGCAAAAAGTGCCCGTATTTCACAAGGAAAAGAGGAACAGGCAGTACTTCAGATTTAATTTCCAGGAAGATGGTTCCCATTTATAAAACAACAGATTGTATCTTGATGCTGAAGAGGGAGGTAGATCCAGATTATTTTAATAAGACATCCAGGACCTTTTAATCACTTCTGCAGTGATACTAATACCAGTAATAACAGTGATAATGGAAAAAAAACCCTGGTGTGAAACCAGGGCTGGAATCTGTTCTCAGTAAATGTCAGAATGTTTCTGAAATTAAAACTTAGTGTTAATGTAGCTCTGTTCCGTATGAATATTAAAGAGGAACGGGGACTAAATTTCTTCCACAGCAGAGTGAGGTGTTGTTTTAGAAAACAACCACATGGCAGCTCGATCTGCAGGGATGGGTCTGGGGTGATTTTAGGGGCTGGGCAGCTGGGCTGCGCTTGAGCCCTCTGCTGCTGTCTCCTCCTTTTGCCTTTTGTTTACCTTTATTGCTACTTATTAACCAGGTCCTTGGGATAAAGGTTCCATGTCCCAAGATTGGAAAACTGTTACTCGTGCTGTTAAATTACATTTCTGTGTGGTTATAGAGCCACGAGTGAGGAGAGCATGAATGTACAGATACAGTGGGTTTGACATGTTGTGAAATATTTGTACTGTTCGTGTTAGGAGAGATGAGTTTCTATAAGAAGCTTATTTTATGCTTCATTTTATATAGATTTGCATTTATAGCTTTCTGTTAAAGCTTAAGTATTTTACTCTGTTGGTGAGATCTAACCCTTGGCAAGTCTGGAAATGCTTTGACCTCCATTCTTATTACACCCTTCACTTTTTTTTTTCATTTAAAATAACACCTGCAATAGTTTTCCAGCCGTGCCTGACATCCACCAAGGACTGAGCTGGAACTGCATTTTGTATTTCGAATGTTCCACACGAACACGTTTGGAATTCAGATTTGGAGGTTGCAGATCACTTTTTATGTAGAGAATCCACATGGGTAATTCTGATTTTCAATTACTTGAAGAGTGATTATGGTAAAAGACTGTTGATTCGCTGTGTGTTTGGGGTCCACGGGCATCTCTTGATGAAACCCTGGGCGCAGTTTGAGGGAATCTTTGCCACCTGTGCGCTTGTAGGTAGGAACAAAGCTCTTGTGGAAGGGACTGGTGAAGGTGGAGATCTCAAATATTGCTGTGTCAGCAGAAATGGAGTTTGATTAGGTTGAGAGGAGAATTTAAGTGGGGCTGTACCTTGAGCTGGCATCTCTGGGCAGGCTGGTGCTGAAATCTGGGGGGCAAGGCCGGGTTACAGGGGCAGAGGGTGTGTGCAGTGCCACCAAAGGCTGCACGAGTGACATCAGAATGATTTTGGGTCATGTCTGAAATAATCAAAGCCCCCACCAATAAGATCCTTGTCCTCCTCAGTGGTTTTGCCTGGCAATGAATGCACAGAATTGATGTGACGAGGGTGTGAACGGGGAGGATCAGTGAGGAGCCAGCAGGTTCCCGTGCCCAGGAGGTGTCACAGACCCTCAGCTGTGGGACAGCAGCGGGCGGGTGGGGACTTTGGCACGGTGACCATCACCCAGGTGTTTCTGCACTGAGCCTAAGCCCATCCTGAACTGTTTCCCTGACCACAACCAGACCATGCCCGTCCTCCTAAACTTCCCCCTTCAGCCGTGTCAGCCCTAAAAGCCCCAAAGTGTAGCATCCTCAGAGCCCTTGCTGACCCGCCTGGCTCCTCATCGCGTGCTGAAACCCCGGCGTGTTTCGGCTCTTCCAAGGCTGGGAAAGGCTCAGGCTGAGCCTGGCAGGTGGCTAGCCCACGGCCCCGGCTGGTGGCCACGGCCCCGGCCTGCGGAGGGTTTGTGGGATGACCCCTGGCACAGCCGGGCGCATCCTGCTCCGCACCCGCCGCCTCCACCCGGAGCATCCGCGCTCAGCTCCTTGGCAGCGCCCCTGTGGAAAGTTTTAAAGACTTTTTAGAGTTCCCCATCCTCCCACTTAGATATTTTCCTGTCTTTTTCCCGGTTTATTTTAGTTTCTCTTCCCTCCTCCACGCAAAAATCGCCGGGGCTCCGTTTAGTGCCCTTGCTGGGAGTTTGCAGTGGAACGAGTGAAGGGGGCCAGGTTTAAGGTGAATTGTCACGGTTTGGGTGACTTCTATCTGCTGGCAGTCCGGCCCATTTGGCTGCAAATAATGTGCTTTCTAAAATAAAACCTTTCATCACCAAAATCATAGAATATTGGAATGGTTTGAGTTGGAAGAGACCTTAAAGATCATCTCATTCCAACCCCGCTGCCATGGGCAGGGGAAAAAATACGACCAGCATGTAAAAAACCATTTATACATGCAATCCAGAGTACAAGGATGATATTTGGGAATTTTTGGCTTTTATTATCATTGCTCTAAGTTTTGCAATCATAAACCAGAGTGTATGTGTGTGCCATGTCACTGCTACCACCAAATCACACGTAACACTCCATGGTAATTGTGTTCATAATTATGGAGTTAATTGAATTTCTGCAATAGTTAAAAACGGGCGTATAAAAGTCTCTCAAGATTAAATGTTTTAGTTAGGGAAGAACATGCTCTTTTGGAATATTGGATAAAACGAAAGCAGTTCCCTTACGCAAGTGAGCTTGAGACTGATAAATTAACCTCCCAAAACAAACCTTGTCCATAAATGCTGTTCCAAACTGGGGATCACACAGGATCCAGGGATTTTTGCAATGCTCTGAGAAGGAAAAGCAGCGTGCACCGAGGTGTTCGTGAGCTGGAGAGCCACGGTAGAGGAGCTGCAGCCTCTGCATCTGCCAGACTTGGGAGGTATTAGGAGTGCTCTGAAAATGCTCTGCTGCCAAATTAGCCCTGCTATTAACAGGGTGATATTGGAACAACGTGTTAGAAAATCAGATTTTGCTTTAGCACTTGGAGAGGAGCAGTAGCTCTTTTTTTATTTTTAATTTTTATTTTGTGGCCCCGTTGGTGATTTGGCACCACTTTGGGCTAACTTAACTCTCTGATTCCACGGAGGAGTCATGAGATGTAAAACCACAGAGAATGTGAGTCTGTGGGTCTGCTGTCTTTGTCCTGTATATCATCAACTGATTTATCTTTGGAGAGAAAAGAATGAGGGCAAGTAATCCCAGTATGTTTGATATTAAACCTGGATATCTCACCATGGGCAGAGCCATCCTCCTGAAAATGAGAAAGGATTGATAAAAATGAATTGGAGTTCTCTTCTCTTCTCTTCTCTTCTCTTCTCTTCTCTTCTCTTCTCTTCTCTTCTCTTCTCTTCTCTTCTCTTCTCTTCTCTTCTCTTCTCTTCTCTCTTCTCTTGCATCACTAAGAGACATCATCACTCCTTTTTTTTTTCCAGGAAAATAATTTTTTAAGTTTACCTATTGCAAGAACAGTCAAACATTTTCAACAGTGAAATAATGCACATTTGTAGAAAACAGCCCCAAATGTCCCCTAGCACAGCAATGACGCAGCCCTGTAGGAAATCCAGCTTTAATACCCCTTTTCCAGAGGTTCATGTGTGGAGTTTCATTATTTTCTAGTGAGATTCACAGGAGACTGTTTCTTTTAATATCCTGTTTTTCCTACTGATGAGATTGGCTTGAGCGGGTAAAATATAAAATATTGATAATTAGACCTCAGGTCCCTCATCTTTGGCAGCTGAGAGTTTCCATTCACTGCTCTTTCTGTTAAAAGTTGCCCGTTCCTTTCGACGACTGGGCTTTATTTTAAATATTACCGATGTGAGCTGATGGAGCAAAAAAAAGATGAAGTCCCCCCGAAGTCCCCCAAAGAGCAGGGGTTTATTTGTGTGATTTCTGCCTCGGCAGCCCCGCTCCCCTCCCCCAGCAGCGCACTACAAAGCGTGTTGTACAGGGACTCCATTAATCCTACATTTCCTAGATGGTATCTGAGGCACAGTGGGTTTCCACAGAAATTAATTTGTCCTGACAACAGGCCTAAAGATTGGAGTCCAGGGATCACTTGGCAAATTCCCTTTAAACTGAGCACAATAATAAACAGAAAGCTGATAACGACAGTTCTGAAAGACCACACAGAGGCCGGAGCCCGAGCCGAGGCGCTCGGCGTGGATCCGCGGATGCCTCCGATAACGGAGCCGGGAGCTTGAGCGCCTGATAGGAAAATGAGCCCCTGATTTATGCACACTTTAATATCCCAGCACTGGGCAGGGCTCAATCCAGCTCCAACGGGCGTTTTTAACTCTTTTCTGGAATGAAAACAAAAGTTCGAAGCTGATCCGCTTTGGCCCGTTCTTATTTAATTTTCATTTTAACAGCTCTGGGGCCATTTTTTGTGTCTTGTTTTAATACAGCTCTAATTTCCCCAGTGCGTCTTCCACATGTAAACATTAGCAAAAGTTGGACAGTGGGTAAGGTTATGTTTCAAGGAATGAACCAAAAAAGTTCTCCGTCTAAATCTATTTCCTTTGGGATGTGGTAGTTTAGGATTCAATCACCTCCTCTGCGGTAATTCCTCCTTAAAAATAGTAAAAAGCGTTTTAGACAGAGTTATTGCCTGTTTGCTTGGTTTTATTTATCTGTGCCTTTGCTTATTTAAATGCTGTTGTTTTCCCAAAGTCAAGGGATGGAAATATATACTGATATAGGAAGTGAATAAACAAACATTCAGTGGATATTTTAGAACTTGTCAAGATGAGAGCGTTTCAACCCCTGATATTCATTAACGTAGAATTTAGAGTTTTGATGATAATTAGGATTTGTGGCGTGTCAGTAAAGCTCTGCCAGTTGCATCTCTGAAAAAAGTAATCATAATATTAAGAGTTAGGACTGATAGGGTGATGTTGAGTAAGGGAGATGTTGTGTAACTTTTCACTGTTCAAGAACACGGTATATAATGATTTAAGCAATGAGTTAAAAAAAGGAGGACGAGCTAAAAAGACGTGTGGAAAAATAGATTTTATTATCGAAAGATACCTTGAAATTAAAGGCTAATTTTGTTCTCAATGTCCAAACTATGAAATAACAACCTGTGATGCAGAGGGGACTGTGTAACTACAAAAGGATGATCCTAAAGGCCTTTCCCAACCTCAGCCACCCTGTGGTTCTCCAAGGCAGCCGGTTCCCTTGGCAGGTATGGCTGTGCACCTGAACAACAGGGGTCCTGTTTGATCACTCTTAACGGGGCAGGCGTTTCCCTAGAGATGAAAACCCAGCACCTGAGATACCCAAACTCAGTGATCCTCAGACACGATGCCTCCTCCACGAGCTTTCCCACCTCTGGAAACGCCGCCGGGCTGGAGGGGAGCAGTGATGAGTTGTGTGGATGGGTCGTGCCCAGCAGGGCAGGGCCAGGGGGGTGATCCGTGCCCAGCCCTCCATCCCTGCTCCCAGAGGGGTGGCAGGGTGCCAGCAGCATGTGGTTACGGGCTTGGAACGTCCCTGCCCTTGCCATTCGCCATGCAGAGGGTTTATAAATAAAAAAGCTCTGCCTCACGTGCTTTTCCAGCACAGCCAATGCCCAAACTACCCCTGACTTTTGATGAGGGCAGCACGGGATTCGTTAGGTAAGAGCTTAACGAGCTGAGAGGTGGGACTGCGTCATCCTGGCAGAGCGGGGTGTTTGCACCCCACCTCCCTGCTGAGAAATAAACCCTTTCGCTTTCGGTATTGGCTTCAAATTAGTTTGTACACTACAAATTAATCAATTACCGCCACCGTGTTTTGGAGATGAAATTCAGGCCGAGCAGGGCAATTTGTATTTGTCACACTTAAGGGACTCTATTGTACTGAAACGCAGAGGATTTGAGAACAACTGGGTTTAAAGCTGTCGAGCTCCTCTTTCTAGAGCCTGCTGCAGGAGCAAATTGACTGGCTGTGCCTCTCAGTTCTGCAGCAGAACAAACCCAAAAACTCCCCTCCACTTTTTGTATCAAAATCACTCTGTGCATTTCAGCGTACAAGCTATTAGTTTTTTTGAATTTGGATCAAATCAGGCATTTTTCCCCCAGCAAATAGTCCTCCAGTGGGCTTTATACATTTGATTCAAAGGCCCGTGTATTATTTGATGTTCTTAGGAGATAAACAATAAACTTTTGAATATGTTTTTTCCATTTGAATACAAGCCTAGGGATGCTTCACCCTGCATCCTAAAGCCTGATTTCCCCTGGGACTCATTATCATGCAGCTCACATGTTCAGTCACCTACACTGTTGAACTTACTATCAAATAACCTTCGAAATGTTACTAGTTATTACGTGTCAGAGGGCAGATTTATGATAAACTAACTTTGAAACAAAATAATGAATTCTCAGCGTTCTGTTTCCAGCAGCATTTCTGGTAATTTGGCCGGATTTAAATTTTAAAACAGTAAGTTGCCTTTTTCTCTTATTCTGTCATATAAAACAGCTCCCTCCCCTCATGAAATTTCTCCCTCCTTAAATATGGTTTACGAGGATTTGAGCAGTGCCTATAAAGAATAAAAATGAGAACATTTGTCTGGGAGCTACCAAACTGCCCACTGAAGTTCATTTGTGATTAAACTTTCAGAGCTTTCTAACTTGGTGAAAGTTAAATTAACTTAACCCTTAGCACAGTCCACCCGTGTCCAAAACACAGCTGGGCAGGAGATGTTTGCAGACAGAAATATTTTCTTCTCGTGCCTTTTACTGCCAGTATTTTAAGGTTTCGAGTGGTGTTCCTGCATTAGGGTGGCAAAAATCGATAGTGTTGTCTTCTCAGAGAGCTGGTTTATGGCAGAGCAGAAAGGTTTTCCAGGAAGATATCCTGAATTTCAGCCCCCAAAGTCCACATTTAGGGAACTGAATAATTGGCCAATTTTCACGAAGGCTGAGCATGACTTCAGGGGATCTGTGGGCACTTGGCCTCTTTCAAATGGCAGCCAGAGCAACCGTGGCTTTTAATGAGATTATATCAGAGGGAGGAAATGCAGGTAGATAAATGCCATGTGCCCGTTTTGGAGGTGATTAGAGGAGCAAACATCTGCAGATGAAATCTAAAAGCACACACCATGTCAAAAATAAAGTCTGGCTAATTTGGGGGAAGATCGGTGCGGCTCTCCTTGGCATCAGTGGGGTTTTTGTGGTTGCATTTCAGACGAGCACGGGGCAGATTCGTGTCTGCAGGGTTTTCATCTCCTGCCAGACAAAGTCGAGGCTTTGAGATAGTGCTGATCTGTGAGACTGCACGGAAAGTGCCTGACCCAGGGTGGCTCTGTGAAGCTGGGGATAGAACCTCCATCTTCAGGGCTCTCTCTCATCTCCTTTGCTCCCCTCGCCGTGATTATGGTTCTCCAAGGGCACCACGGGCAAAAGTTCCATAGCAGGCTGTCTATTAATATTTATGCAGCAATTCAGGAGGTTTCATGCATTGTTAAAATACAAGTTGGAAATGCACCAAATTTAATCACTTCTAGTACTAGAAATTATCTATTTCTACGTCAGATAGAAGGCGGGGGGGCATCGTTATGATATTTTATTTTTTAACCAAGTTATTTGCCAGTTCTGATGCGGCTTGGATTAAAGGGCGGTCAACGATCCTGCGTATTTAAAGTTTTTCTGAGGAATGCAGGATATCACTGTGAAATTTAATGTGAGGAGTTTAAAAAATAGTTAAAGTGAGCACTCAGTGAGTCAGGACGTGCAGGGATCAGCCGTGCCACGTCAGCCAGGCCCTGTCTTCTTGTGCTGGATCTGGTGTGCACGGGGGCCGCTGGGATTCGCCCTCTGCTTCCATGCAATTCCTCCTGCCTGCACGGAGAAAGAATATTTTTATCACTGATATCACTTCATTTTTGCAGCTGTCTGCTGGCATCAGGTTAGTAATATAAACTCTGTCAGAGAGCAATCTCTGCCTTCCACAGGCTGCGAAATCTACAATTATTATTTAGAGTTAACCTGCTCAGAAAGTGTTCCTTACTGAAACTGTTCAACCCCAAAAAGAATTGTTAGTTATTGTTATCTGAGGACCTCCTACAGCCGTCCCTTGGTCAAATGAGGCTCTTTTTTTTTCAATAGGGGTTTTTTCTAAGACCAAGCTCCGAGCTTTCACGTAAGTAAGATAAATCCAGTGAAAGTAAAACATTAATTAAAATGTATTAAAAAAAATTAAAGAAAGGAAATGTTCAAGAAGAGCGTGGTGCTCGAATAGAGCACTTTTTTTTCAGGTCACTTGGCTTTCTGATGTCATTTCTGGCAGCTTCGTTAGCCTGGCTCCATCACGTTCTGCTCTGAACGATAACGTGATGGGAGATGATCAAAGTGAGAATGCAAAAGGCTCAGGACATTTAAAAAATGTTCTATTCTGGAAATTGTTCCAAAACTATAAACAGATTACATTAAAAATCTGTCTTACCCAACATGGTTGCTCATCATCCTTTTTTAGAAGGAGCTATTGAGAAGTTTGGGTAAACAGCCTTGAAGTCTTTATGATGGCAGGCTGGAAATTTCTCTGGAATTTTCGGCAAGCCGAGCCTCTCTGAAATGGAATGTAACCCATTTCTGCCGTCAGGTGCCTTGTTTTAATCTTTATACTTGAAAGTGGCAAAGCACGTGGGTCAGATCACCCATTCCTGCTAATGGACACAGTTCCCTGGACTTGGGTGTCCAATTATGCCAGCTAAAGATCCGTCTGTTGCTGGGCTTTATTTCCTTATTTTTCTTGTCTTCCCGATCTCTGACCCTTTATCAAAGGAATGCTGTCTGTAATATGATAATAATATGAATTTCTGAGCTCTCCTTCTGACAATATACCCCAAAGAATTGTCAGGATGCTCTCACCTTCACGGGAAGAGCAGCTGATGAGCAGTTTCAGCCCCACGATTGTCTTTTCCTGGCACAGGGAGAAAGTTGGGTACCTGTTCCTGGCCTTGTGGTGGGATATTGACCATTTCTGCATCTCCAAGGAGCAATTGCTCTGTGGGCTGAGTAAATAAACCCATTGGCAAGTCAACAAAACGACAGGAGGCCGTTTTCTGTGATTTTAGTGCATTTTAGTGCTTGGAAAGTGAGAAATTTGTGAGTTTTTAAGGTGCTCTCAATCAGCGCGAGGATGTGGCTGAAGCTGGAGGCAGAAATCCACAGGCAGTGTGACACCTTGGCTGTGGACTGGAGCTTCACGGCAGGATTTCCATCTCCAGGCAGGATCTGACTTCCTGTTTCGATTTGTGGGCTGAATATAAATGTGTATTTTAAGGAGTCATTAGAGTTTGTGGTTTGAAACATGCAGGTTTGTGTAGGGAAGGGTGCCCCGGCTCCTTGTACAGCCCCACTTACTTCTTTATAGTAGAAAAAATGGCAGAGGATTGTCTGTAGGGAGAAAACCCTTCACCTCAGGCTCTTTACACCAAATTAGTGATGGAATGGTCGGGAATGGCATGATCCATGAGAAAGTAGGGAAGCAAGATAGATAGTGAATATCTGTGCTGTGCTTTACTGTGAAACCTCTTCTCCAGGTGTATTTTTATCTAAATCAGTGTTGGTGGCGTCGATAGGGAAATGTTCGAGAACTGTTGGGGCTTGCAGGTGCAAATAAAGCAAGGCTCAGCAGGAAGGAGCTCAGCCAGAATGTCCTAAACGTTGGGAGAGACACATCGGGACAATCCCTTGATACCCACAGCGAGAGGTTTCGGCACCTGCCGGGCTCCCCTGTCCCCATCCTGCCGCAGCCTGGAGCTCCTCTCCTCGGGTGGCAGCAGCACTGGCAGCTGGTGACCCTTGTTTGGTGCCCTTTGGCTCTGCCTTCGCCCCAGCTCTCATCATTCGGGTAAATGCTGCTCTTGTTTGTGATAATAGGAATTTGGAGCAGCCCCTCTGCCATTTCTCCAGCTCAAATAATGCACTCGGGGTAATTCCCAGCTCCTGCTTCGTGCAGGTGGAGCCTGGGAGGCCAGGGAGGCTCCGTCCCAACATGCCCACATTCTCCCAGTCTGGGAGGATGGAGGAGCTGCCCTTGGTGTTTTTTCCCCTCTCATCTACCAGCACTTCCCTTCCCAGCTCCAAACCCAGCCGTGGCTCGGGACCCGTGGGTGCAGCCCCCAGTTCCTTCCCTGCACCTCGCGGCTGCGGGTTCAGCCCGGAGAAAAGGCCGCCTGGCCGCGACAAACCGTGCACTGGCTCCGTGATTTGTGCAAGCTCAGATTTTCCACTAATTCACTTATATACCCCGGGTGGAAACCACGGCCCCGGGGCTGCTGTAAACCGTGCTGCTGGAGCCACAAAGGGCCGTCCTGCCAGCTGGGAATCGCTGGAGCATGAGGAGCGTTGGGGTCTGGGAAGGGCCCAAATCCAGGGGATGCCCTTGTCAGAGGGGCCGTGGTGTGGGAGCAGTTCCAGCCCTTCCCTGGGGTGGCTCCAGCCCTGGCTCAGCCCGGTCAGTGCAGGGACAGGCAGGAGCCAGAGCTGTGTCCTGGTCACCACGCCGGCTCTGGGCAGTGCCCACTGCCTAAAACCAGCCCCTGGTCTGGGCTGTTTGGTGGCAAACATCCTGGCTTGCTGTGCTTGGCTCTCCTGCAGCCTCTGTGCACCCTGGAGCTTTGTTTTGTGCCGCGGTGCAATTCCCCAGCATTAATTTTCTGTATAAGCCACCCATAGATAATTTAAGAGCGTTTTCTTTTAAGAACAGCAAGAGTGGCACATGGGCTGATTCCCCAAATGATTGCTTGTCTTGTGACAGAGAGCTGTTGACCTGCTCCTTTAATGTTACAAGTCTGCATCTAACTGCTCTCTTAATCCAACCTACTTCCTTCTTTTTAATGAAATTGTCCCTTTAGCCTTTTTCCTGGGCTGGCTTTTCAACACTAACGTTAGAAACAGTCTGCTCAGTTCTTTCCTCTGCTAACATCTTGCCCAGAGCTAACTTGCAGCTTCACTCTGTCAGCTGTAAGATATAGATATACTGTTGTCTTAATTACTCATATTTCTCCTGCTGCTCATAATTCTGCTTGTTCCACCAAAGAGCTCTTCAGAGAGCTTTACCGCTTCCCTCTCCCTTTCTTTGGGGGTTTAAAGGTTGTCAGATATATAAACGATCCTTGTTGCAGAGCTTTGGTGGTGACAGTGTCCTTTGTGGAGAAGATTTAGGGGGATGGGAGGACTAAATACGGATGCTTTTAGGCTCCATCTCTGAGGAAGGAGAGAACACACATCGTGCTACCTTGCATAACAGAGCACCAGGGAGGGTGTTTGGCAAATCCCTTCTCTAATGAACAGCGAGGCAGCTGTTTCTTCTGCAGCTTAAAGTGTGGATGCTGATTGTCAGGAGAAGGGTTTTCTTTATCCACCACTGATTATCCGTGGCTGTATCTGGCTGACTGCTATTCCTCTAAAAATGCAGTTGAAAAGGGACTGGACACTTAAAGAAAAAAAAATCACTGCTGTGCCATAGGAAAGCTGTAGTCCTTTGTGGTTTCAGCTCTCTCTTTTATGATTATATACTACTGTTTCTGTTATCTCTATTAATTAATCTGTCTGCCACAGCAAGTATTGCATGTTGAGTGATGTAGAGCAGACTGACAGCGTGACGTCCATGGATTTTTGGCACAGGTTGGAACAAGTTCTGTCACCTCTGCGAGCTCTCCAGCGAGTTAAACCTTTGGCCAGAGCCCTTCTCTCGTGGCTATTTTGGGCCCACTCTCCATTTTAGCAGCCCTCAGCTCCAAGGTAGTTCAGTGGCAGAATAGATTTTAGTATTCAGCTGGTTGCCTCAGTTCAGCTGGCTGACAGGTTCAGGACGCAGTACTGTGAGTTTATTGTTAATTGAATAAATTAGGAGCCTGTCAAACTGCTGTGGTTGAGCCTGTTTCCCTCACAGAGCTTGTGCTGGAGTGGCTGGAGCTGGGACTGTGCTTTCCACGAGTGGGGCTTAATCCCCTCTCTCCAGGCCTTGTTGTGGTTCTTTTATATATTATTTTATGTATTTATATAAATTTTTCAAATAATTATCTGGTGAAAATGCTGTGCAAGAAATATTTGAACATCAGAGAAGTGAGAGGGGGTGACACCAAAGATAACACACGGGTTTTGTCTGACCTGATAGCAGTAACAGGCAAATAAACACCAGGCTGCAGTAAGTCATGACCAAACTCTTCCAGTAGCACAGATGTGACTAAAGAATCTGTTAGGGGAGGCAAATGGAAACAGATGAGAGAAACTGGTGAGAGAAATAAGAAATAAAGAGTAACTCGGTTCAGCGTGGGGGAATAGCACGGGGAAAATAGATCTTCAAGTCAGTGCTCTGCTCTTGAAGAGCTGAGAGGGATCAGAGGAGCTGTCTTGGGCAAGTCAAGTTCCAGGCAAGGTCACAGGAGTGAGGACACGAGGGAAATCCTGGCAGAGCTGTCTCAGTTCAGACTGTCACCTGCAGGAACCTCGGAGTCAGGGAACATCACGTGGATAACACACCGTGCAGCCCCACACTGGGCAGGAGGCCTGCTGAGGGTGGCACTGTTGGAAGTCCAGGTTCCCTGAGGTTTGCCACAGAGAAAACAGAGCCACGGGCTGTGATGCTCAGCGTGGGCATCCTCCTCTCCCTGTGCAGGGTGAGCTCTGCCTGAGGCCAGGCTGCCCCAGCATCTCCCTGCCCGTGCAGGACAGGGCACCAGGGCTCCTCCAGAGGGATTTCGGGGCCACCAGCCGCTGGACACTTAAAGAAGAGGGCAGCTGGAGGCTGCAGAGTGCACGTGGTGAGCTGGTGCTCGGCTCTATTTACCCAGGGTTTCCCCCTGGAATGCCAGTGCTGCCTCCTGGGGCAGCTCGGGGGGCACAGGGCTGGGTGGGCTGGTGGCCATGCAGCTGCTGTGGCACCCTGGCACTGGGCAGTTCCCTGCCCTGGCCCGGTGCCTCAGCTCTCCAAATATAGGGATGTTTCCCCTGAACTCCTCTCTGCAAACCCAAGGGCTGTTAAAAGAAGAAGGTCTCGTGACTGTGTGGTACTCGGATGCCATGGCAATGCAATTAGCTGCAGAGCAATCTTACTAAAAATGTCCTTGGTGGAGGAGAGGACGGGGTGGGAGAGGATGGATGTTAAAGGGGAGGAAGTTTCCAGGCCTGTGGCTTCACCACAGCTTGGCTGCTTAAGCCAAGTCCTTCAGCTCCAGTGTGAATCCAGAGGTTCAGAGCATGATGTTTACTACAGTGTCCACGTGGGAGAGAAAGCAGCACAAACTCTCGGAGGTGTTAAGGGATTATGTAACAGCTTCCCACCCCCGAGCCTTTCCAAGCCTTTGGAAAATTTTACAAAAAACCTTTTCGAGCTGCTGGATAACTCGAAGCAAACTTCAGAGAAGTATTCCCATTACTTTCCCCTTGTTCTCCTGTTTTCTCTCCAGTGTTATCTATGGATCCAGGAACTCCCGGGCTGCTTAATCCAAAGGAGGCAGACACAGGGCTCTGCATAGAACTCGGAGAGCCTCGGTGCAGGAAAGCTGTGCTGCTGATTAGTTTATCTCTGTTACTCTGCCAAACCCTCAGAATTTGGCAACCTGGCTCTTTTTATATCCGTTAGGCCTTTTTTCCTCCCTCCCTCCCTCATGATCTCTGTGGCTGCACTTGCCAAAAGTTCCCCGCGTTAGATATGAGGCTGTGTATCAGCATCCACAGGGCAGATGCTCCCAGGCTGCTGAAGAATTGAAGAATTCCAGCGTACTGGAATTGTGTGAAGCATTTGGAGTTAAACTTTAGCTCTGGTGAGCTGGAAGTTGCTGTAGAGAATCATCTCACCAAGTTCTGCTCTCAGCTGTGTCCTCTAGAGAGGGAGAAATCGGTTTCTGTTGTTTGTGGTTAATCCTATGGCACATTTATATAAGAAATTATAATTGTAGTTTTGGGTTAAATGAAGACTAACCATAGTCATATAAAGTACGGTTTCACAGAGATATTTTTTAAAAATTAAGTGAGATAGTGCAGCAATGCAGGGGAGGCTGAGCTTGGGTTTGGGGGCATTTTGGTGGATTTCTGCATTCAGATATTGTTCTCCTTTATTTGAATTTTCCTGCGTGTTAGGACAAGGCACAGGCAGCCATGTTTTCCATCCTGATGAACGAAACAGAACTCAAGGAGTTGAGCTGAGATTGGCTTCCCCTGCAAGAAAAATTTCTCTTTGTCACCTGAATTGTAATTTTAAGGCATGAAAACTCTTCACCAGGACAGCAGCATTTTAACTCCTTACGTTTTGCAACCTGATCTTTGCAGAGATAAGAAAAAAAATATCCCATTTGCTGAAGTTTTTCAGAGTTTGCTCTGGGTTGTAGAAGTCTGTAAGGTCACCTTGATTGCTGCATGTCAGTGTGGTCCCACCAGGGTGTTCTCGAGGAGACAACCATAGCTGTGATTTAATCCAAATCTGTTTAAGCACATATAATCCACAAAATTCAAATATGCTCGCCCAGGATCCAGTTTCAGAGCTGTACTGAAGGGAGGGAAATCCTGTGTTGTCACAAGCCCTGCTGACATCAGTGGGGTTTCTTATTGATGCAGGACTTAGTGCTGGCACGTGCAATTACAGCAAAATTTGGGGTTTAGCGTATTTGCAATTTACTGTATTTTCAGGAAGCTGTTGCTTGGAGGTGAGTGAGTAAATGAACTCTGGGCCGCATCCAGCAAAATCTCTGGCTGAAGAGTTGTGCCAAGTGCCAGGGAAAATTATACAATAATCTGAAATAATTTGTGGTGTGATTAAAAAACTGTAAAGGTTCGGTTTATGTTTTTGTCTTAGAAATTTCACTTGCTACGAATGAAAAAAGATCCTGTGCTTCCCTCAAGGAGTTCTGTGCTGGGTCAGAAATGTTTCAACAGCAAAAACCATAGGATTTGTCAGCATAAATAATGCACAGATGTTATTGCAGCGTTACTGGTTGTGATTTGCATCTCCAAGATCCCAAAATCTGCTCAGCACCCCTTGCTGGGATGTGTGCACAGTTCTCTGGCCTTGGAGTCCTGCATCCCAAAACCTGCATCCAAACCCTGCATCCCAACCCTGCATTCCAACCCTGCAACCCAAACCTTTATCCAAACCCTGCATCCCAAAGCTGCATCCCAAACCAAACCTTCATCCCAAACCTGCATCCCAAACCTGCATCCC
>VZTG01001236.1:191303-325948 GCA_013397845.1 Melanocharis versteri | reverse complement strand
AAACCTGCATCCAAACCCTGCATCCCAAACCTGCATCCCAAACCTGCATCCAAACCCTGCATCCTAAACCTGCATCCCAAACCCTGCATCCAAACCTGCATCCCAAACCTGCATCCAAACCTGCATCCCAAACCTGCATCCCAAAACCTTCATCCCAAACCAAACATTCATCCCAAACCTGCATCCCCAAACTTGCATCAAAACCCTGCATCCCAAAACCTGCATCCAAACCCTGCATCCCAAACCTGCATCCTGAAACATGCATCCCAAACCTGCATCCAAACCCTGCATCCCAAACCTGCATCCCAAACCTGCATCCAAACCCTGCATCCCAACCTGCATCCCCAAACCTGCATCCCAAACCTATATCCCAAACCCTGCATCCCAAACCTGCATCCCAAACCTGCCCAGAGCCAGGGGAGCTGTAAACAGCTGAGTAATCCTGGTGAACAGAGCCCACAGAACTGTGCAGAGTAATCCCTAAAAAAATGACGAAAAGGGCAAAAAAAACCAAAAACCCACCACGCTTTCCAAAGCAGTGAGACCCCAGATATTCTTCAAGGTAAATCCTGGCATAAATAAATAGTGCATGATCTGAGAGGCTGAATCCCTGCCCATAACCACAGTTTGTTGCTCATCCAGTGAAATAATAAACACAAGGTGAACTTTTTTCAGCCTGCAAGCTGTGTCACCTCTGGTGCATTTCTGACGTGATTTTTTTCTTTTTCTTTGTGGCCATTTTGCAATTTTCTCTGGGTTTGTTTTGATTGTAAATAGGCACACACATTAGCTAAAGCCAGATAATTTTCTCCTGACCAGCTTTGCCAGTAAATCACTGAGCTATGTAATTGGGTTTGTATAAAATTATGCACTGCAAACTTGGGAATAACTAAAACAGAAACGAAAAGTTGATTTTTGTAAATAGTACCGTTGTTTTTGATGCAAAACTTCTGTTTGACTCCATTTTTCTATTCCCTATCATGGTCATTCTTTAAATGTTGGCTGAAAATCCAACTGCAGGATAAATTCAAGCAGAACTGGTGATAATTTCTGGTTTGGCTTGTAGGTGGAGTTGGATACAGTGGTTAACTACAAGCAGTACGTTCTGAAGATGATGGTGTTCAAACAAATACCCAATTTGATTCTGATAAATTGGATGCAAGACTTTGACCAGCACGAGAAGAACAGGTGAGAACCCTTGAGACTGATGCAGAAATAATCAGTATTTTGATGGTCAGGAAAAATATTGCTCCAGCAGCACAATAGATCTTCTATTAGAAACTCAAAATACTAATTACAATCTGCCTAAAGACTTATTATAAATGAAGTGGAGATAGAAACATGTTTATATTATGGGGAGGCTTATTTGCAGATAAGCAGGAAACCAGTCACACATCTTCACAAACATAATTTTAGCTGTTTTAATTAGCAGGTTTGCTTTGATTTAATTTAATTCAGCGATTCCTTCTATCTTTACTGACACATGTGCAAATAAAATGGGCTGACCTGACTCCTGACACGCCGTTTCCTTTCCCGTTTCTGGGTTTGTTGTTGTTGATTCCGGCGGTGTTTGCGGGGGGATGCTGGGGTCAGCGCTTCCTCCCAGCGCGGCCGCAGATGGAGGGTGGGGATGACAACTCTGCATCTGAGGGGGCTTTTTCTTCCCCCAGCGCTGCTGATTCCCGAGGTGCTGGGTGTCAAAGGCCAGCAGGAGTCCCAATAACCTCCAGTTTCCAATTCTATTTAGGGTCGGAATGGCAAAAAATATGTTGTTTTTTTTTTTTTTTTCTGTGTAGTTGTGGTAAAAGTGAAGCGACCTTTTATTTGCTACAGAGCCAGACCCTGGGAAGAAGCCCCACGTGTGCATCAGCTTTGGGTGGAAAAACAAGCTTTAAAGCTGTCAGAATCCATATATTTAATGTTTGGAGATTTGGTGGGTTTATTTAACAGCGAAAGTTGTTATTGACAGAATAAGAGCACGTAGTCCAGGATAAAATCGCAACATTAATACACTGACAACAGCCCAATCTGTGTTGACTTTGTTGAGCTTTTTGTTGGTCTGAGGGCTTGGAAAGTATTTTTTCTTCTTTATGTCAGAAAAAATATTGTTAATACGCCAGGTGTTGCTCTCCCTTCCCTCTGCACCCCTCCCTCTGCAGCTTCTCACAGCTCTATGATAGGTAATTAAAACAATCACTGAAATGTTTCAAAGCTACTGCAGCCTTTACTTGACTTTTAAAATTCCTATTTGAAGAAGAATGTTAAAATTAATTTGTATCTGGCTCAGCAAAGTGCTCTTTACTTGAGCAATGGACTTTACAACATCGCCAACAAAAAGAATGGAATTAATATTATATTTGCCTTTATCTAGGGTTATTCTGTTAACTGTTTTATACTGGAAATTAATTTCAATATCGTACAGATGCCTACAAGTCCTGAATGCAGCAGTTTTAGCATGCAGCCACAGCTCTCCTCGTTCATAATTGTGGTAAAAATAAGAATTCAGAAGGAATAAACTTGCCAGGACAATTAAATGATCCTGCCCCCAGATAATGGAAGGACGAAGTTTATATTCTTGGACTGCAAAATCCATGAGAGGGAAAAGTGTTATTCAAGAAGTATTGTGAGGTTATTTTGAAAAGAATGGTAATTTTACAAGTTTGTCTTTCTACTGAGGAAAAATACTTTGGAGACGCTGGGATAGGAGAATTTTTGATGTGGAAACGCTCTCCTGCTTTTCTTCCCCATCTCTATTTTTTGTGTTTCAGTTCCCTGCTTCAGTAGGTCTTTGGAAACCTCGTAATTCACCCTGTGTGGAATTCTTGGTCTACGGGACAGGATTTTATTATTACAATAAGCTTTCTTGTAATATATTCTTTTTGATCCTTAAATAACCCTTAATCTTTACAAATGAGTGCTTCATGTCCCTGCAAAGGGGATCCTTCTCCCCTCCTTCCCTGGTTTGTCCCTCTTTGGGACTGGCATTTCCCTGGCATGGGCAGGACTGGTGGCAACTGCTGCAGGCAGAAAAGACAAGCTGAGGAGTTTTCAGGACGAATGGAATTGGTTCAGGCTTCGAAATTACTAATTTAAAAAAGGAAAAAGCCTCGCAGGATGAAAGGTTTTGCATCTCCCTCGTTGGTGTGTGGGGAATCCTTGCCTGGCGTGGAAGTCAATATGTGAATAAAGCAAGTTTTTACATGTTTACTTATGGAAATCTGAGAGATACCAGGGAACAGGATGCAACCCAAAAGTATCAATACTGACAAATTCAAATAAGGATTTTCCCCATTAAATTTCAAATATACAACTATTTGTGCAAACATTTCCCATTTATGAAAGGCAGCATAAACTCATCCTCTGTTTTTGCTCCTTTGTGGACATTTTTAACTCCTTCGTGGAGGTTTCTAAATCCTTTTCTTTGAACTGCACACAGGTATGGCAAACAAATTTACAAATGTGGATAAAAACACAACTTAAATCCTCATCTGCTTCGTTACAACTCAATCTGACAGCGTGTTTTTGCCAGGTGGAACAAAGAGCAATAAATTAGTTCTGAACATTTATGATCTTGCATTATAAAGACTCCAACAGACTGTGTTCAAAATCAATTGTCAGAGTGATGGGGATTAATAACTCTGGTTCCGTAACCTTTTCCGTATCCGCAGCCTGGCTAAGGGCACGTTTCAAGATCTGCTGCCATATTTCATTATTGCAACCTCCGTTTGAAAGACCTTTTTGATGCCTAAAAAAAAGAAACAGATTAGTTTTTAGTAGGGCTGGATGAATAACTGGGAATTAATAATTCACTCGGTGAATTTTGCCTCTTATTCTGTGGGAAGAACGAAGAACAAATAGTTGTCAAATTTTTTCTAGTGACTCATTGGGTTTTTTTATTAATCAAAACTAGAAATCAGAATTCAGGGCGTGCTATGTGTTTGTGATTGATCAGTCAGGTGGTATTGGTTTAATTCCCCAATTAATTGAGGACAAATACTGGAATAAATTTCATGATTAAATATTTGAGGAGAGAGTATTTAAAAATCCCTTTCCACCTGCACGCAAGCTTAAAATCAGATTTTGAAAGAACTCTTGAAAGCAAAAATCCGAGTGCACGAACATCGTTGGAAAGGAAATGCAAAAAAGGCAGGAATGGGGCCAAGCCAGGTTTATTATGAGGCACAAAGAAGTTTGAGGCTTCCACAGAATTTCCCTTCTCCAGCACCCATTTTGGTAGAAGACAAATAAATATTGGGATAAATCCAGCACCCGTTTTGGGAGAAGACAAATAAATATTGGGATAAATATGGGAGCGAGGTAAATGAGAGGTTTATTGAATTTCCCTGCCTCCCCAGCCACTGTGCTGTGTTTTATAGGAGTGAAATATTTGATGTAAGTGACACCACTTCAAGAATTGGCATCTTTTGGCTCTTTTTGCATCCCACCCATGCCGGGCTAAGAGGCATCCGTGCCTTCTCCTGCGTTTTCGTGCACTTTACTTTGCTTTCCTCCCAAATAGAGATAAAACAGTTAAATATTTCCCAAGGAAATGCACACATGTGATCTCCAGGGCCGTGCATACCATCAAACTGTCATTTCCTTCGATTAACCTCCACCTGACCTCCCTCCCCGAGGCGCTTCCCGATCCCCTTGCTGCTCCACTCGAGCCTGGTGCCCTCTCAGGTGAGTGCCTGTGTCACTCAGGAGCTGGACACGCTCCTGGAGAAGCCAGTGGAGGTGTTGGGATGGAAAACTGGGCAGATTTCACCCCAGACTGCACAACCCAGAGCTGGGTGTGTCTGGAAGCGGAAAGGAAACGCGGCACAGATAAGAGCAGGTGGAGAAACCTGAATTTTAAGAGTGTCTGTGAAGTGTTTTATGAATATTGTGAAATATTTAAGATCGTAAAAGGTTCGTGGCTGAGATCTACAGGACTTTTCTGTTGTAATTCCTGCATGTTCTCAGGAAGGGTCGGTTTGTGGAGAATAAAATCCCAACCAGGAGAGGATCAGGGTTAATGAGTCACCTCCTTACAACAATTGTTTTTGGAAATTGCCAGGGTAGTCTATTTTATCATTTTGAAGCCCAACAGTCTGTGTTCAATCTCAATTTTTATCTACAGGTAGCAAGAAAATGAAAATTAGGAAGGCCAGAAGAAATAAAACATTTCAAAATTATTCATCCCTAAAAAAATTTCAGTTACTCCAAACTGAGCTCTTTTTGCCTGGTGGTTTGCAGGAAATGCTGATGTTTGTGTCAGCTTGGAACAATTTTATTTTATTTTTTTGTCCTGAAACTCCTCCAGAGACAACAATATGGAACTGAGATATTGTGAATCCAGTCAGGTCACACTCTGGGCTGACAGCAGAGAAGAGCAAAGCCTACATTGAATCCATAACTTCTGCTCATGGACTAAAATTTATTTTGGGATGATAACAAAAGCCGTGTGTGATGAAGAATCTCTTCATCCCAAGGTAAGCAGGTACAGTGGCACAAGCTGAAATTAAGCACTTTGGTTCTAGGCTTAATTTGGCTGTTAAATCTCATACTTTTTGCTGAGAGATTAAAGCTGTGCCATCAGAAGCCTCAGCATCACATCAATTCCTATGGATGAGGATGGTTTATCCCTTAAATCAGTCTGTGATGTAGTAAATAGGTCAGAAAAGTCCTCAACATTTCATCACCAGGCAGAATTTACAGATCTTACAGGATTTTTGTAGATGTAGAATCCTAGAGATATTTAGTTAGAAAAGACCTTTAAGACCATCAAGTCTTTTTTTTGCTGAATCCCAGTTTGTGTTTTTTATCATCCCACTAATGCTTAAAGAACAGAGTCTACGTATGCAGCATTCCATGATTTTTACTCATCCCCGAGACCGTAAGACCTGTTCTAAAATAGCTTTAAAACAAGAAAAAATTGCAGTGTAAGATTCCTGAGCAAAAACTGGATCCATTCCTTCCGCCAAGAGTTTATAATCTAATTTTTAAGTTCTTATTCATGCTGGCTTATTTTTCCCCTCTGTTCCAGTGAGAACGTTACATTTATAAACCAGGTGGAAGCAGATATTGCAGATGCAGGGTGGGGATGTTGGTGAGAACTTCCAGCATGTTGTGGTTGCTGAGTCTAGTTAGAACAGTGGCACTGGTGGGAACTGGTGTGATTGGTTCAACTCTCTTTTAATTAACACCAAAAAAAAAAATCATTCTATATTTCCACAAGGATTGTAAAAAATCTCACTTTTGGAGTAAATGTGACCTGTTATTGTCCCTGTTCAGGTTCTTGCAAACGATTCTCCGGGAAAAAACCCCCAATATTTTCTGTGCAATCCTCCCCCAACCCAATCTGCAGTGACGGGGCTGTACTCACCTGGTGGAGTGGAGAATTTAAATGGGAGAACAAAAAGAAACTGAAATTGCCTTAGGGATTGAGGTCAGGTGAAGGTTAATCAAAGGAAATGACAGTAAAATGGCATTCGGGGCTCTTGGTACATTTTTAATCATTCCTCTCTCTCTCGCGCTCATAAAAGACACAAAAGATGTCCAACTTTTTGCCATTGTGTTTAGTTAAGGATGACTTTTATTTTTGTCTTGATTGTTTTAAAATAGCCTCTTTTTTTGGTTTCTCTCGTAGATTTAGCTCCTGAAAACTTGCATTGCAGTGCCTTAAAGATGTGTGTGGGAAATCGGGAATGTGTGTGTGGGGGGAAGAAGAATGTTAAGAAAAGGAGTAATTTTCCCCAGAATATCTCTCATTTTAACTTCTCTTTCTCAAGTGATAGATTTTGAAGGATTTCTAGAAGTCATGAGTTTAAGGAATAAATACTCAGAAAAGCTAAATATTCACATTATTACACAAGTGTCAGGCTAAGTGAAGTTCATGATTGCAACTACTGGTAACAAGAATAGTTTCTTTCACATTCTGTGATCTACAAGTTATTGTTCTGGTTTTAACTCTAGGTATTTTGCATATTTTTTGTAAAAAAATTAAGATCATCTCCATGATTGCAACAAAATTGTGAAGTCATGTCTGAGTTTGCAGGCTGTTGGTTATTTTATGATTTTCTGATTGTGAAAAGACCTCGTTTGGGAACTTTTATTTCCCGAGTTTGGAGTCGCCACTTTATGCCCGTCACCTCAGATAACTTTGGCATAACTACAACAGGAACAGCAGCAACTTTATGTAACTTATAACTGCCCAAGGCGACTTTTAAAAAATGTGAGCAATGCATTTGGTTTTTTTTTTCCAGGTCTGTTTGTATAGACTCCCTTCCCCTGCAACACAGAGGGTCCTGAAGGGGATGGATTAAACCCAAACAGCTTTTAACTGAGGTAACTTGGTGCAGCAAATGTGTTCTCCCTGCTCTTTTCACCAGCGTTGTGCACTGAGCCCCTTCAGTGATGCAGCTGCAGTTGAGCTGAGCTTAGGCAGGCCTTCGAGCCGAGTTTAGGCAAGACCTTGAGCCTTTAGAGAGGAACCTGTGGCTTAAAACCACATCACTGCAGCCCCATGCAAAGACTGTCCCCACTGTGAGTTGCAGGAAAATGAGATTTTATGCATATGAGACGCTCCATACTTAGGGGAAAAAAATTAAAATAGTCTGGAAGTGATTTCCCAGCGTGTCCCTGTGCTGGTGTGGCCGGGATCGCCACCGGGAATGTGGCACTTTTCAACCAGATCCCACTCAGCAAGAGCTGCCACATGGGTGCCAGATGGGCTCCCTGCCAGGGAGGAGGAGGAGGAGGAGGAGGAGGGAAAGCCCTGCCCACCCTGCGAGCGCTGCCGGGGAAAAGCCTGTCAGGGGCTTGGTGTAAAAATTGGGAGAAAACGGGAAATCTGCACCAGAAGTCATAGAGCGAAGGTTGAGTCGAGCTGAGCTCTCTCCCAGGGAGGGGAGAGGAGCTCGGTGGGGAAGGCTGGGCTCTGGTGCTGCGAGTGCAGAAGCTCCCAGCAACAAGTGCCCGGTTTTGCAGGCACAGAGAGATGAGGAGCCCGGGGATTTCCACGTTGGCAGGCTCTGACTGGGATTTTGTGCCAGTGTCAGGTTTATGGAGGGCATTTTTCAACTCAGCATCAGCCCGAGCAGCCAGTTCTGCCCCTGAAACTCTCTGTCTGCTAAAACCTCTGTCCTGCTAACAGAAATCCAAATGATTTGTGTCTTGTCTTTGACAAAACAAGGATATCAGTGTAAGAAAAAGAACAAAATGTGAGAGAGATCATTCAAAATGAAAACTGAGTACCTGAGTTGAAGGCAGCGTTAACTGCTAACAACTGGAAAACTCTTGGACTGAGGGAATGTGATTTTTCCACCTGGTCTAGTGGAAGATGTCCCTGCCCATGGCAGGGGAGTTGAAACTGGATGAGCTTTGATGTCCTTTCCAAACCAAACCATCCTATGATTTTTTTTTTAACAAACAACATGACCTCAGAATTTTGCTGAAATAAATACTAAAGAATCACAGCCAGATCATATCTCTATTTTTAAAACATTCAATAAAAATATTCAGTCTATTATACCCCTGAGTGCCCAAATTATTCAAGTATGGCAAAGATCAAGTTAGTTTAAATGTTTTTATCCCAACTGCTGGGATCATCACTCCCTGCCCTTCCCATGGAGCCCATCCTGGGTCAGGGCTGCTTGTGAGGACAAGAAGTTATGATCTGAATGCAGCTGGATTAATGGGTTTGGGTGTTTTCCGTGTTGCAAAGTGACTGTGGGATAAAATAGGAGTATTTGGAGTTTTCCCATGGGTGGAAAGTGAAGTTTGGGGGCAGAAAGGGGGGTCTTGTGTTCAGAGGCTGAGGTGAGGGCAGTGAAGCAGCTGAGCTGAGGGGAAGTTCTGCTCGGTGGCTCACAGTTTTTCAGGCTGGTTTTAACATCTCGTACCAAATTACCAGCCTGAGTGGGGGGCTCAGGGTGAGGAACCCCACTGGAGCATCAAAGCAATATGATAAAATATGATGGAGGAACAGCAAAAACTGATGTCATTGCATTTTCTTTTGCTCCCTGTTTTTGGAGAGGAACCTTCCAAGCGAGTATTCTCAGGTGATGCCTTGGTTTCTGTTGGAATAAATTGCTTGCCTCAGTTTGATCCCTGAGCCTTTTGATAAAAACACCGTGTTTCTGTACCTTATTAGAAGCGTGGTTGAGTCCAAACCCTGACAGGGCTGTGCTGGGTGTGAGGAATCAGGGGAGATCAGGGATGTGCTGAGTACAGAGGCTCTGGTGCTGCTGGCAAACAGAGGGTTTTTCTCTGGTGCTCTCAGCTTTCCACCTTCGCTTCCCACCTTTCCACCACCAAGATTCAGGGATGCTCAGGAGAAGATTCGCACTGTCTAATTTTAGATGTCCAATTTGGGTTGCTCCTGGCTGTAACAAAGCACAAGCTCTGCTTGCTGCAAGCCTCTTCTGTTGCAGAGTCAGATTCTCGTTTGAGCGCAGCTCTGGGTGAGCAGAAAGCACGGTGGGAGCAGCTCCACATCTCAGACAGGGCTGTTCCCCTGCCAGAGCTGTCACCAGGCCACTGGGCTCTCTCTGAGCACCCGAATCAGATCCCTCGTGGGGAAAGAACCAGTCATTGCACAGCAGCTCATTTTATGGTGAGGGTTTCTGTGATAAATCCTCAGTGTAAGCAAGGTTTGGAAAAGAAAGGAGCCAAAGCTTTTGAAAACATTTCCAAGCGGGAAAGTTTCGTACTGAGCTTGGGGTGAAGCCCAAGTTTCACCAGATGCCCACTCAGGTGGGAATAATTTCCATGATAACCTTCTGGGTGATCTCTTCTCCTGGTGCTTTGTCCCCTTGGCTCTTGCAGCTCTGGAATTGGTGAGAAGCAGAAGGCAGCCAGCTCTCTTTTCAAGTTAGGGGGGGTAGACCCCTTCCTGAGGTTATTGGTTGTATCACCTGAAGTTAATTTCATGCTTAAAATAGAGACAAACCAGTTCTGAGGGATTTTAACCTGCAAATGCACCGGGAGCAGTCACTCCCTGTGCTCTCTGCTGCAGGAGGATGGGATTCCAGAACCATCTGGACACAGCTCCATGCCTTGTGCTCCTTGCTTGAGCAGGGAGGTTGGAGCAGGAGATCCCACCAGAGGTGCCTCCAACCTTCCCCATTGTTCTGTGATGGCCTGGAGGAGGGCATTAACAACCAGGACACTTCTGTATGGGGTTGGTTTGGAGACAGGAGCTGCCTGGAAGGAGACCTTTGCAACCAGGGGTGCTGTCCCTACCGAAATCATCAGAAATTTGGGAGGGTTGTGGCTGCCTGGGCAGCCCTGAGAGGCTTTGGACCATTTGCTGAGGCCACCTGTGGTTACGGGTTTAGAGAATGTGTCACCACTTCACTCTGGCATCCGTTCAGGGTCCTAATTCTGTGGATCAGTGTCTTTCAGACGAAGAAAGTGAAATCCTTTCTTGCCCCTGGTGTCTGAGTAAATTGATATCAAATTCTCTAGTGAAAAGACAACTGTTGTCAGCAGAGGCGAGCAACAAGAAAATCTGGGACAGGAGGTAACTTCATGATGGATTCTGCATCCTCAGGGACTTTCTGAGCTCTGAGGATTAATTTTCTATTATATCCACGTGTGGGGCTTCCCTTAAATACACTTCCCCTAACAACTTAATACTTTTTTCAATTACAGTATCATAAAATGCTACAACTTTTTTTGACATTCTGCCACTTGGAGGCCAAAGCTTTCATCACTGCAACTGTTGCTGCCCACTTCTACTTTTCTTAAATGAAGTATCTTTTTGCTGCCTCCCAGAAGCCATGGTTTTGTGGAGAAAGGGTTCTTTGGACCGGGAAAAAACCCCTTGGGAACAAAACTTCTGCAGGGGTTTGCACTCCACGAGCTTGATCTGCAAGTCCTGATGGACTTGCAAAGCCTCACCACAAGTGCCTCTTCTCAATATTTTTGGCTCAGTTGGCCCAGTTTACTTTTTTATCTTTATTTTTTTAGATTTCTTTATATATTACTTTACCATCTCTATTTCATGTAAGGTAACTCTAAGAATGCTTTCAGAAAACCAAAAAGAGGACATTTTTACCTGTCCACATGCTTGACTGTGTGAGACAGAGCCAGAGCACCAGAGATCCAGAATCTCCTGCCGCAACCTCACAGTGCATCGAAAAATTAATTGCTCAGGGTATGAGCAATAAAGGTTTATAAAGAAGAAGGATTTGGGTAGCTACACGTTACAACCTGTTTTAGGAGAGTGGTCAGCAGCTCAAATAGTTTGGAGTTCTCCACCTGGAAGTGTAGGAGTTGGAGAAGTAAAAATAGGTAGCGTGAGGTGTCTGAAAATGACCTGAGTGCTAAGGAGAGGCTCCAGCATTGGTGAGGCTGTGTTCCCCTTTGGAACACTGATGGATCAGTGCTGACAGTCACAGGGGGTCACTTCTGGCAGAACAAGGCTTGAGAGGACTTCTTCACCTAGGAACTCACAGAACCCTTTCACTTTTGTTGGCACAGAGGAGGAAGGATGCCCTGATTTCGCAGACAGCTGAGAACTCTGTAATTTTGGGAGTGCTAATCCAGTTGTCCCCAGGTAAATCAGTATTTTTTTATGCTTTTATGATTTTATAACCTAAAATAGATATGTTTAATGTAGACATGTGATTTTACAGCAAAGTATTATGAAATGAGGACAAGATGAATTGAGAAGTTGGAGTGATGTCCGTAGAAGGAGCTTGGGCAGATATGGAGATTCCCATGGGAGAGCACAGGCTGCTTGTGCAGGCACAGGGTTGGCAGCGACCAGGAGCTCTGCCTGTCCCCCAGCCAGGATGGAATCATGGAATGGTTTGCATTTGAAGGACCTTAAAGCTCATCCAGTGCCACCCCCTGCCATGGATAGGGACACCTCCCACCATCCCAGGTTGCTCCAAGCCCTGTCCAACCTGGCCTTGGGCACTTCCAGGGATGGGGATTCCACCACCCAAAGGCTGGGTCGATAGAAGTGTTGGAAAACAAGGCTGCCCAGCTGCTCTCCCACATTTTCTGTCTCCTTCAGTGAGGAGAAGAGGGAAAAGCCTTCCCGACACAACGCTCACGAGGGACGCGTCACCGAGTGTCAGCGCCGGGAACATGAACTGATCCCGGTTAATCTCCCCTGCTTCCTTCCGCACCTCCATTTTATAAACTGGAATTGGCAGGGAATTATGGCCACAAAACCTGATTTCTGCCTCAGTTCTGCTCCTCGGCACAGAACTACCTGACAATTAATATTTGTGTATACCTTTTGAAATCTGTGACCTTTGGGGAGTTGACAGAGCTATAATATTGGTCTTTGTGTGCTCGCCTGGCTTTTAAAGTCCCTGCCTGGTGGATGTAAGTTCAGTGGATACAGATCTGAAACTTGATTTCCTCAGTATAGCTGCATTAGCATTCAGCTGTGGGTATGTAAGATAATAGTATTAAAAGCAACCTTCCATCCTGTTGTCATGGATGCAGCACAGCCCAATCCTGGGAGCACTACACCACCAGTCTTTGTACAATCTCATTTTTATCTACAAATTTTGATTTAATTATACCAGAAATTCTGCAGCCGTCTATAATATATGATTTTATTTTCCATTTCAAGCATAAAAATGTAAGAATTGAGCAGCTCGAGTTCTTTGTCCAGCGCTCCCTTTTTTTTTTTTTTTGCATTCCAAGTATCTGTCAGTATTAGTTATGAGACTGTGTGAAATAAGTAGCCATGAAAGATGCCTGCTTTTATGACAGAATGAGTGGTTTCATGAATTTTAAAGGAGCACATTTGTATTTTCTGTTCTTGAACACGGGCTACTCGCAAATATGACAGAAGATAATTGTTTGAGGAATTATGATGCCTTTCAAGATTTTGCGGGATATTACTATTTTCATAATCTTTCATTTATCAGCTTCTGCGCCTTGATTTATTTATGGGTGTAATTTGGAAATTAAAGTACTCCCACTCTGGCAGCAAAGGTACATGTTTGCTCCGCGTGGCTCGTGCTCCCTCCCCTTGGCGAAAATAACGAATGTGCTAATTTTGGGGAGGTGTCAGGGCTGGGGGGCAGTCAGGTGTGATCCCGGGCCACGTGAGCCGGGAGGGAAGAGTCCGGAGCCTCGGGATGAGCGGGGATTTCAATCTCCAGCAGCACCCGTGGCGCCAGGCAGAGCGTGTGCTCCGTTTGTCAGGATTTAAATGAAGGCATTGTTAGCAGGGATTTTGCGTGAGTGAGTAAAGGCTTCAAGCCTTTAATTGACTCGGAAAATCTTTTTAGTTGTGATTAGAGGGACAGATACTCAGCTGGTGAGGACTGATGGTGCTCCGTTGAATCAATTTTCATACCCTGTCTGGAGTCAATGGAGCAGGGCTCGTTTATAACCCTGTACCTGGCCTGTTATTATAAAAAAAAACATTCCGAGCCTGATATCTTAGTGGTACAGTAACCTTTTATCAGGGAGCTGCTTGGCTCAATTTAAAAAAATTCATCAAAATCGGGGGTAAAATCCTTGGGCTAATAAATTCAGTGGCAAGAGCTATTTCCATTTGGTTGGGAATTTAAGTGTGGAAACCTATGGCTGTGTCCTATTTGCTTGAAAGCTCGGTGATGGATCTGCCATACTTTCATATTTAGCATAAGGTTGTCTTCTTAAAGACTAAAATGAAGCATCTCTATATCTATATGAAGCATCTCTATATCTGTATGAAGCATCTCTATATGAAGCATCTTTTCAAGACTAAATGAAGCATCTCTATAGTCTTTTCTGGTTTAGCCTTGAAGTATTTTTATTTTTTTCCCCTTGGTAATATTATCTCACTTTCCATCCTGTGATAACTGCATAGAAGGATTTTATTTCATGGTTGAAAAAAAAAAACCCTGGGTATCTTTATGTATTGAACTTGTCCCTAACACCTGAATATTATCACTGAAAATCCCCTCTCAAAATTCTGTGCACGCCCATAATTAAACTGCTCTGAAAGGTGCAGTCGGGAGAACCAGGCACCAACATTATGGAGTGAAAATTAAAGAGGCAAAACATCAGAGTGTCTACTGTATGTGCCTGCTGTTAGACACTCAAGCATGGAGAACAGGATACACCTCTATGGATGGATGGCTTTCCTTATTAAAAAAACACAGTGGGACTCACAGTAGGGGAACACACTAAAACAAGGCTTTGTAGTAATTTCCTTGAAAGAAATTTCCCAAGATAGCAACTTAAAAAAGCTTTTAATCTCACGACTGGCTCTACAGTGAGTTTTACTGGAGCTGGGATAAAAAAGGCCGTTAGATTGCAGCCGATCTGGAAGAGTTGGGCTGAAGCCTCTTCCCTCCCAAGAAAAGGATTAGACTTTCCTTGCACCAGAACAAGGGTTGAATAGATTGATGTGATTCTGGCATATTTAGGAACCTTAAATATGTATCTCTCGAGTCTGAAGTGATGTGGGAAAACAGAAATCCCCTTTCCCAGCTGGAACACTTGACCAACCACACTGCCGTGCGACACCGAGCCGATGCGTTAGAGCAAGGTTCCTTCTACATGTCTAAATTTGAAACCACTGTCCCTCGTGATTTTGAGCTGAGATTTTATTTTTGGGTCTCTGAGTGGTGTCCTTTCCCACCTGGGAGGAGCATAAAGTGTTTCTCATAAACTTCTGGAGAAGGATCAGATGTGACCATGTCCTGCAGCAGCTCGTTGTGCTGCAGTGGGCCAGTAACTCCTCACTGGGATTTGCCCGACCTGTTGCCTGTTCTACATGACTCTTAAACACCAAAGTAAAGCAAGAAACCCCAAAATCTGGCTAAACTCCCATGCAAACATGCTGGAAGGCTGGCCTGCGTGTTATCAGTTTCCTGATAACCCTGGAACTGCTGTGGCTGCAGCTCTGTGCTGCTCTTGGTGCTGGTGCACGTGTCCAGGGCCACACTCTGAAATCCTGTGGCTTCTCCTCAAACTTCTCCTTCCCTGTTTTGGTGCCGTGGCTGCGGGGAGGTGACCCCAGGGCTCTGGTGGAAGGGGCTGGAGGTGCAGCAGGAGCTGCCCACGCTCCCCTCCAGGCAGCACCGCAGTGCCCAGCACCGTGTGTGAGCATCGGCGGAGGAGAGGGAACATCTTGTACCTATCTTGTGTCAGCGAGCTGAGAACAGGCAAGGAACATGTCTGATAATGTGTTTCACATTGAAATAATTAAAGAGAATTGTTGCTGGAGGGAAATGTGCCTTTAAAAATTAACCCTGACATCTCTCCGACAATTTGGCGTATTACAAGGGATCCTTTTTTCCCCTCTTCTTTTTTTTTCCCCTTCTTTAGTTTTACTAAACTTGATATGCATTTTTCAGCACTTTGGAAAATGCAGAGCTTTTGAAAACTTCCCTGTACGAGCAGTCTATACTTACATGAATGGCCCCATCTATTTTCCACTGAACTACTCATAGGACTGATGTTTAAAGGAAAGGGGCTGGAGTAAATGACACGTTCTGCAATGCCCTGGAGCCTCTGCTAGTTATTATTGTTTGAATCTCTGTCTTGATTGCATATATTGCAGTCTTCGATCACACAGGGAGCCAGGTTTGAAATCTGAATGTTGTTCCTCAAATAACCATCGAGCAGCTCGCTTTATTATTTCTTCTTACGCTGAAAAAGAATCCTTGGAAATTGAAAGTAGTCATTTCCATAAAGCACTCAAAGTTTAAAAATGTTCTTTTTGAAGGAGCTGGAGTATTTGAAAACAAATGTTAATGTCTATAAACGCAGTATTACTTCTTTTTTTAAAATTCGAGCTGTGGCAACACCAATTACATTCACGTTTTTGTCATCTGTAGGAAGTGAAATGTACAACCAGGTATCGGTGATCGGGAAGTTTGGCTCCACCGTATCATGGCTATAAAAGTTATTTTCCCGTTGAAGAATTGTGCAACTTTTTATTGGGGTGAATTTCTGTATTTTCAGTTCTCTGTTCAGCCATAATTCATTAGTCCAGGGGTAGGAAATGTTGGGTTTGTCTCCTTTTGTTTATTTACTAAGTTGAAGCTGCATTTCCAGCCTGGAAAAGGGCACAGGAGGTGGCAGGACTGGTGAGGATGCTCAGGCTGCTTTTCCTCTCTGATGTGGCCGGAGCTGCCTCGAACCCTGTGAGTTTTCCAGGCTCTTTCCCTGTTCTGGTCACCGGGAGGAACCTGGGGGTGTTATTCCAGACCTGATGGCTGGAATTCTGCAATTCCCTGGCCTGAGGAATGGCTGAGGAGCTGCTGAGGCACCTCTGGCTTTCAATTCTGCAACTGAGAAAACAGACACGCGAATTGTCCTTCAGACACTGAAAAGTCTTTTTTTTCTTTCCTTTTTTTATCTTTCTTTATTTTTTTCTTCTTTTGAATAATGAGAGGCAAGCACAGTGCAATGTACAGGGGCAGGAATGCACTTTTCATTTATATCTGCAGCTCCCAGGTTGCAGGACAGATTCCTGGGTGACATTCTCTGTCCTGGAGCACCTCAATCTGGGGTTTGCACTGACACAATTATCTTGCAGGAGCCAAACCCTCCTGCATTTCTTAGTCAAGCAGAAGAGATTCAGCCTCATATTTCCTCTTCCCCTGAACTTTTTACAATTTGGTGATCTTGGGAACAATCCTCCAAGATGTTGAATACCCCCACGGGCATTTAATCAGGACAGCTGATTGTTTGTGATGCTTCCTACGACTGGGTGCTTCCTTTGTTAAACTTGAAACACAAAATACTTTAAAAACACTCCTTAAAAACATTTATCTTGGCTTGGGAGGGATTTTTACCCTTTTTATAAAACCAGCAGCTGAAGAAGTGTCTGTTAGCTGCTGGGATATGTGCTGTAAGCCTGGCTGTACACAATATTGCTGCGACGTACTTTTTTGGCTATTAAAGGCTCATTAAAAAAATTAAAGTCCCCACAATTTACAATATTTTCCATTGAAATAGCATGTTAACACATTTCTTTAATCAGTGTGTAACTGTCAAGGGAAAGAACAATTCATCTAGTATATGCATACATTAGGAAAAAAAAATTATCAGATTTAATTTTATTTGTTTTATATTCAGGGCTTTTTTGAAGGAATTCCTGCAGGGAAATGGTTAATCTATTTTTAACTAAAGCTTACTTTTGTAATCTATCCAGTGCTTAGAGTTCTGTCATTGATCTATGATTTATGTGATTTAAACCACCTCTTGGCTGTAACATTGGTTTCTATCCAAGATGCTGAGCTGAATACTAATTACGAGATCAAATTTATGCTGTTGGGCTAAGCAGCTGAAGGAGCTTTCCATGCAGGACTCCCTTAAACCACGCCACCGTTGAGCATTAGTGGAATATTTGGTGAGGGGGATGGGGAAAAAAGCTGGAAAAGGGAAAAAAAAATACAGCAGGAAAGCTGAAGTGTCCTTTGAAAGCTTTATTTTTAGTTCTCTTGAATGAGTGCACAGTGCTGGATGCAGAAATTCAGCGTGTGAATATGCACATGGGGCTGTTTTTCCAGCAGAATCTCCCTAATTCCCCCTAACGACTGGGAAACCCACTGAGAAAAGCCAAATGGCACCAGCGAGCAAACAAATAAATATGATTGAGGAGATTTTATTCCAAGATGTATTTTATGCCTTTATTTTGACAAGTATCACGTTGTCAGGATGATTTATGGTATTTCAGAGCATACCAGTAAATGCACTGTAGGATGGGTCCTTGCAGGAACAAAGTCTGGGTAACAATAGCTCTGCTTTATTCTCCTTAAAGCATTTTTGCTGAGAAATCAGCCAAGAGCACCAATTTTATAGAAAACATAGGTTTCCTTCAGTAAGAATGAGTAACAATTCCATTTTCCTGCATCACCTTTGCAGAGGAGGTCGGGATGGCAGCAATTTTCTTTGGGGGAAAAGGAGTCGAAACCTGTTCCAAGAGCACAGCATCCAAAGCCCAGTCTGAACAAAAATGAAATTTCCTATTGGAATTTTATTGATTATAATGATTTTTGAGAGGAAATGTGTTCCAACGCACCATTTGACTTTCATCTCTGGTGGTAGAATGTCGGGATGTTTCATTTTGATGATGCTGAAATATTTTAGTTTGTTCAGGCTTCTTGTATTTTTTATTTATTTATTATTTATTTATTATTTATTTATTTAGAGTGTCATTTTCCTGTTTCCCAGTGCTTTGCTTTATATTTTGTTCCAATTGGGCAACTGGAACATCTTCAGCCTCCCACTGCACCTCATTAAAATGGAACATTTCCATAAAACGCTTTCCCAAATTCAACTTTGCCGGAATCGTTTTAGGAACGTTTTCTGAGATCTTTCAGGAAACTTTAATCTTTTGCACTTGGGAAAATCCTGGGATTTCTCACAGACTTCCAGCTGGTGACCATCCCTCCTGCCTTTTTAACTGGGGGGTGGCGTGTTCTGCCCTCGGGGTTTGGGAAACGCAGCGTTGGCCAACGGATCAGCGTGCAGGGGGTGTCCTGAGACACCGAGCAGCAGAAGGATTTGGATCCTCTGCCGTTTTCTCTGTGATATCCGTGCTGCCACCGGTGAGGATCATTGCCTGCAGCCCCGTTTGGGGGGCTCTGTGTCCCCTCCCCTGGCAGAGGTTCCTGGAGCCAGCAGGTCTTCCCGCTCCGGCCGTAGGAGGCCCTTTAGTGGGGAATTCGTTTCCTTTTATCCTTATTCTTGCTCGCTTTAAAAACAAAACCCAAAGCAAATAAAAACCCAGAAACAGAAATAAAGCAAACAGAAAAACCTTGAGGAAGTTTCTTCCAGGGGTAATTTCAGACTAACGACCTCTGGTTGTGTATCTATTGCTCGTGATTTTCCTCATTTATTATTTCTCCCATTTCTAATGTGGAGAAACCCGTATTTCAGTTAGATCCTTTTTCCTTTTCAAAATTATATTATTTAGAGTCCACTTGATGTCATACTTGCTTTTAATGTGCATTTTTACAAACAATTTGCAATGGAAATAATCCACACTGTGCACATTTGGGGAAAAGCTTTTGAATATCCACATGTACACGTGGTGCTGAAGTGGAGTGTGCTTGGGGACAGTGCCATTAAGAGGTGCCACAGTTCATGATCCCATTTGTGTATTTTGCTGTCCTGTGATGCCATCCTTACCCGCTCTCTCTATACCTGCAGTAGATTCATCCCTAAATGCTGCCAGTCTCAAACACAATGAATTCCCTCACAGGCCTCAGTCTGCAGAAGGGACAGGATCAAAAATCCGGGATGAGCCCAGGGACACTGGAGGACCCCCACGTCGTGGCTGTGATTGCAGTCAGGTCACTTTGGCAGCTGCCTGGAGCCGCTGGATGTGAGACATTCCCTCACTGCCTCTGCAGGGAAATAATTTGCACCCTCGGTGATGTTGTTGATCTCGAACGATCTGAGGTAAAACAACAGAAGCGAGGACGGCTCTGGAGTTAATTGCTGTCGTGGTCTGAGGGACTTCAAAGGGATGATTTTACCAGAAGCCTCATTAAAAGGGCTGGATGTTTTACTGTGCTGAACAGGTGGCTGGAGTGCTCCAAGGCGAAGTGTTTGGGGATGGAGAGCACCTCTGGGACTCTCCGTGCCCACGGAGCTGCCCGGGCAGGGAGGAGCTCCAGCTCCAGAGGCTCCCAAGGTGGGCCAGGGGCTGGACGTGTGTTGGGGGAGGCTTGTGGGGCCACAGACCCCAGGCCACGCCAGTGGGGTCCCCATCCCGAGCAGGAGCTGTTTCCTTGGAGCCTTGGAAGCCACACGGGACCTGTGTGGCCTCGGGATGGTGGCTGTGCCCATGGCCAGGACTCCGATGCCATGGCAGCCTTCCTTCCCTGCGCCTTGCTCTGATCTCCACCTGCCTCTTACGCAGCTTTTACAGAGCAAAAACTCACTGAGGAGCAGAGAAATCTTCTGTGAAATAGAATAAAGTAACATTCTAGAGGAAAGACATACAATATTCTGAATATATATACATATATACAAATATATATATATATATATACACACACTAAATATTTGTTCTGCTTTCCTTTTCTTTCTCTGCAGCAGAACTGTTAAATCAGCAGTTACGGTTTTGGCAGTAAACTGAGGGGATTTCAACTGAAAGCACAAAAACCTAAAATTGTAGTGATTTAACACATCCCTGTGCTTACACCTTGGTATCTAAAACGTGATTTATGCCTGATAGATAAGCAGATATTTTGTATATCTTCATATATATATCAATAGTGCACAAGGGAATTTATTTCCTCAGCCATAGAACCATAATAGGATGGTTTGGGTTGAAAGAGACCTCAAAGATCATCTTGTCCCATGGGCAGGGACACCTTCCACCATCCCAGGTTGCTCCAAGCCCCATCCAACCTGGCTTTGGACACTTCCAGGGATCCAGGGGCAGCCATAGCTTCTCTGGGCAGGGAATCATGACAAGGGAAATTCAGATTTTCTCTGCTTCCATAGGGATGCTCCCTACTCCCACAGTTGCAAAAATTGAGGAGTAAAAATTTTGAGCTCAACTCAGGCTGCTGAACATCCAAGATGAGAAAAACCCACCACACAAATAATTTGTTTGCCCTTGGGAATCCATTTATCACCCAGAAACTGCTTCTCCTTAAGATTAAATCCCAGCAAAAAAACACCAGAGAAATCTCAACCACATCAGGCATTTGGGATGCCCTTCTTAAGGAAGCAGCAGCACTGGAAGGGCTGAAGTACCTTTAAAGCACTGCTGGGTTTCCACAGAAAATGGATACAAGTTCCGAGATAATTTATAAAAGAGCGTGGGTGCTCTGTAGCTTCTGCAAACCAGTGGAAATTAATAAAACCCAAGGCTGGCTATTAGATAAACCCGAGCAGACAAAGTGTGTGTAACTACCCGTAGAGGGGCTGACATGATGAATGATGATGGATCCAAACCCATCTGAAGTTCTTTAGGAATAATAGCGGCATAAAGTCATTCCTATAGGGCACCTAAACGTGCCTGAAACAACACTACACTGAAGGGTGCATATTATGCCAAGAATGACAAGTATTTATGATTGGAAGGTGTCTGGGCTGGGATTATCAGTTTTTGTAAACCTTTTCTTGCTTCTTTAATCTTTGATTTAAAGACCTATCCAGAGATTTAAAAAAAAAAAAAGGGCTGATTCCTAGAACTGTCCCACAGAGATAGTAAATACCCTCTCACCTCATGACAGCCTGCTACTACACAGGTGTTTTCCTTCTGGAGGAATGAATGTTTTCCGTGGGGAACAGCTGAGGAGAGACACCTGAGTAGCAGGAAGGAGGGTGGGCAACAGCTAAATTAATCCCAGCTCAACTAAACTCCTTCCTAAGACTGGGGAAGAAAAGTCCTCCTGTGTAGTGCCAGTGGTGTCTGGTGAGTTTTATATTAATGCAGTTGTAAATGTTGTTGAGTTTGATGTTTGGGCTTTTTTTAAGTGTTGTTTTCATTTATGGTCACAGCACTTGTGGTTAAATGTGGCAGCTGAAGAAAAATAATGGGTGCAAGCGTAGAGAATGGACAGAAATGTGGGGCGTGCAGTGGAGTTTTAGGAGTGAAATGCCTCTTCTGCAGAGCTGCTGCCTTACAGTTGTCTTTGTGCCTCTGAAGCGTTGTTGTCCTGCTCAAATGAGAGCGAGAGGTTTTGATGGCGGGTTTTTCTGAGAGTACAACAAACACAACCTGCCTCTGCCTCAGGTTCAGAAGGAGAGAAACTTTTGTGCCCTGCACAGATTGATTTCCAGAACCTGAGCGTTTCCAGCTTCCCCTAACCTTTGCTAGCACACTGCAGCAATGTGTTCTTTGAGCGTGTTGATTCTCTTAGGCCTGTGAGAGCCTTTGAGACAGAGCTAATTTTTTCAGCATTGACTGTGGAGATTTGTGACTTCAGATGTGAATGTCCCTTTCTCAACCCTGCTGCCAGTGACCCACTGCTCAGCCAGTGTCTCACATTATAAAGTGCTTATTCACAGAGGGCTCTGACCAAGGCTATCTGGAGGGTGGGAGATGCTTTCCTGGCAATGGGATGTGAACATCGTGGGGCAGATCTTCAGCTGGGATAAAAATCCTGCTCGGCCTCTGTGGCTCAAAGGACGTCTGTTAATTCATGTGGAAACTTGGCGACCCCGGAGAGATCACGAAGTTCAGTGTCCTTGAGCGAGTGCCACACTTTGCAGTCAAGATCAAAATGTCTTTCTCCCTCGAATTCACTTGAATTTTGATTTTTCTAAAAGTCCTTTAAATTATTTTATACTGAAACCTACGGTATTACCCAAGAAAACGTTGAGGAATGCTCTGTGCATCCTCCCTTTCTCTTTTAATAAGTTATTGAATTTCCACACTGGTAGTAACATGGAGCCCTGAAAGCTCACCTGGATCCTGTGCCCACGGTCTGCGTTCCTCCTGTGCAGAGGTTGAGCTCTGGGGTGGTCATCATCACCATAGCAGCCACCCAGGGCTTTGTTTGGTTATCCTTGAAGAGCCTCAATCTTCGATTTCCAATTTGGTTATGCCAAGAATTCGAGGGAAGCCTCTTAGCTGGAGGATTTTGGAGGGCAGACTGGGGGCTGGTTTGCCTGCCAGGAGTGTGCTCTGGGCTCTTTTCTCTTGTGTTTTGGAGGTGAATTGAGAGGTGGGATTGCCTTGTGCTGGAGCAAATCCCCCGAGCAGAGGATTTGCGGGCTCCTGGGCAGCACAGCCAAGCAGCCTTCAGGCAGAGCAGCTTTCCTCCTCTCCTTTGCAGAGCAGCAAGGTACTTGGCAAAATGAATCATCTCCTGGCACAAAATCTTTCCCCCCTTGCTGCAGGAGATTTTGCCTTCTCGTGAATGTATCAGACTGCTGATGTTGTGCTTGTTCACCCCTCAAGGCACAGGTCATTTCACCTGAATTCATACCCACAAACCCAAGAGGGTGAGGTGCTGTTGAGGGGAGCATTAACCTGGGGACAGGAGGGACCTTCAGCATCGCTTCACGCACTCGGTTACGTAGGAGTTGGGGAGATGTGTGGGAAGTTTTGCTGTTGCCCCAAAATTCCTATTTTCAGCCAGGGAATGAGCCATTTGTCCGTCACTCAGATGTGTCAGAGGATTTTTATCTTCCTTTTTAATCTGTGGTCCGTGCTGGAGGCGGTGATAGGCCTGGAGAGCAGTCCCATGAGGCTCCCCCCTCATAAACACCTGGGTTGTTCCCCCTCAATGCAGCCACCAGGACCGGAGTGCAGCTGTGTTTTACAGCCCTGCTGTGTTTGATGGAGTCTGTTATTCGTGTATGATTCTTCCTTAATTTATTTTTTTTTAGTTTTAATATATTGCACAAATGCACACAAACGCATCTCAGAGACCTCCCCCCCTTCCCATCAGCTTCTCGTCATGGCTTCTGCTGGAAGTCAGGCAAAGTTATCTTTACTACTGTGAATTTTATCAGCTTGAAATGTAAACAATTAAAAAGAAGTGGTTTCAGGCAGCAAGGTGGCCCTTGAGTGCCACAGTCAAGTGTTGCATTTATGCACTGAACTTTTAATTTTTTAATTTTTTTTTTTACATTATTCTCTTGCACTTGTTGCTTTATGTGAGTCCATGGAGCAGATGAAATGAACCATTGGGAGGAAACCTGGAAGCTGTTGGTGTACAAAATGCTGTCAAATGGACAGAGGTTTAGTGCTTCTCTGCCCATCCTTTCCAATCTTTTTGGTTAGTAATGACTTGCCTTATTACGTAAAGCAACTGTAGACCTAGAAAATGGCAGAAAACTCAAGTTTGAAAGTCTAAGTACTCAGTGTGGGAGAAAACTTTGCTCTTGGGAAGGTCTGTCACCTTTCCTTTGACTTACAAAGGGTTTCTCTACAGAGATCAGCATTGGGAAGGAGCCGGGAGCATGGCAGTGTGCTGAGCAGCATCGCAGATAATTCTGAGTTTATTGGTAAAAAAATCTGGGAGTGGTTTTTCATAAACTATCCACTGCTCTCCGAAGGGGAGAACCTGCTCTCTGCTCTTCACGGGTGGGAGGCTCTGGCTGGGGTGGCACCTGTGTGCTCCTCTCTGGTGCAGGGGTGCTTCCCCCCGTGGCCCTGGAGGTGACAGGGGACCCCAGTGCCAGCTGTGCTGCCCCTGCCTCCCCACCGAGTCTCTGCTCTGGGCTGGGTCAAGAACCTGAAAGCCAAGACCTGTTCCTAGCAGCAAATCCATCAAATACAAACCCTGTACTTATTTGAGAGCCATTGTGTCATTAACAGATGGACTTGATGGTCTTAGAGGCCTTTTCCAGCCTAAGTGGTTCTGTGATTAGTGGGATTCTTAGAGCCAGCAATTACCCTGTAGGCACATAATTACCCCGTTCCCAAAGGTGACCCCAGGGCAGGTGATCCCCACGGCGATGCTCTCCGTGCCTTTCTCCTTTTACCAGCAAGAAGTTTTACCTCCAAGCTGATGCCAACCCTGCTGCCTCTGCCAGTTCACTTTGCGTGGTGCATTTCCTGATTTGTGCTATTTTGGCCTTCTCCAGCAGAAGGTGTGGTAGTCCTTCAGTGAACGGCTGGGGAAGTGCCCTCGGGTCCTCCTCCCTCGGCCAGGGAGTGCCCTGCTTGAAATGCTTCCTTTCCTGTTGTCTAAAATTCAGGATTGCTTTGCTCTGCGCAGGCAGAGTTCCTTGCAGCCAGCAGGCTCTTCTGGAGACTCAGGCTTCCTGGATTCCATTAACATTTTGTTAATGAAATAGTGCTTTGTCAAAGAGTCTTGAAAACTTAAAAGGGTATTTAAGCTTCTTCCATGAGTCAATACCATGTAATGTCAACATTACCACGAAGGGATAATTCAGAGATGTCACACAAAGCTTGTGTTATGCCATTTGCAGTCTGGCAAAACAGCTCAGCATTTATGTTGTTTAATCCATCTTCAGAAATCTTTTGTTCTGAAAAAGTTTGAGATCAATCTTGTCAGTATTTACTGACACAGAGCTGATGTAAGTCACTGTGCTCCTATTGACTTCATCTGAGTTGTAACAATTTACCCCGGGCTTGAATTAAGCCCAAATTAGGCATATGAAGAACTCAATACCAAACTTTTAAGGAAGATGGAGCTGAACGGCACAGATCTTGGAAATGAGAATGTGGATGGAAGTAGACTGGAGGAAACAGTTTGCAATGACCTGGGACAGTACAGACACAATTTGAAGAGACTTAAAGGAAAATAACCTGTATAAAAGATTTCATTGATGAAATAATGTACTCCCCTGGCTAGAAGGAAGGAGGAAATACCAGACTGGGGTTCAGGTCTGAGTGCTGGCAGTGAGACTGGGGGCACGGGGACTGAATTCCACAGTGCACGTGGCTGCAGTGTCCTGGGCTTATGTCACTGTCACAGCAATTCTGGTCAAGGCACACAAAACCTTTTTTCCATTCCTCCTCCCTTTCTCTTTTTAGCAATTCTGTAATCATACCCACCACAGAAGGAAGTTGTTTCATCCTCCTGGACACCACAGCGATGCTGTTTGTTTTACCTTTGTACTTTTTAATCCTTTTCCATTAAAGCTCTCTGTAATTGATGTATTTGAATGTAGTGAGCGGTGGCCTCAGCTTGCTTTGAAGAAAATAGACTGCCTTACTTCATCCTTGGCTGAATCCAAAATGCTTTCCCGTGATTATTTCTTGGCTGTGTTAAATCTATTTCCCTTTCAGACTCCACAGATAGATGGGGTCAGCTCCGCAATATCTGAAGTGATGCGAAGTTCTTCAAAAATTACTCACGTATTTTGGTGGCAGAGGTTTAGTGTTTCATTCACACGCAGGATTTTTGTTTCCAACCAGGCATTGTGGAAGCAGGCAGCATCCCAGACCTGTGGAGGAGCTCAGCAGGAGGAGGACAAGTGGGGGAGAATATTCCCAATGTGGTGTTGCTGCTGGTGGCTCAGGTATGCTGAGGTAATTTGCAGGTCCTTTGGGAGCAAGGGAGACTTTCCAGCTTGATTGCACACAGCAGGAAGAAAAACAGTGTGAGGCTCTTCATTTGTGCTTTTTTTGCTGTTTTACAACCTGGGAAACATTCGGGGCACAAATCAATTGCTCTTTCAGCAAAGAGCCATGGAGGCCTTGCAGCCTCCTTGCTCCAGGTGAGGTCGGTGCAAGAGCAACGGGAGTGAGGATAAAACATGGACAAAAGGAAACAAGGTGCAGAAGCAGGGCTGGAAACCCTCTGAGAGCAGGTTTGAGCACGGTGTGTGTTCCTTGTGGTATAAAGGGTCCGCAAAATCTCTGGAGAGATGCCTTGTCCAAACTGGGCTGTATCTGTGTATGTGCAGCACAACTATAATTTGGCAATTAAATTAAATTTTAGCCTTATCTCACAGATCCCAGTATACTTGATCCGGTGCTTTAAAGGAATAATGCATTTGTTAAGTAGAAAAATGTGAAAAAAACCCCCACAAATGTTATGTAAGAAGCGGAATCAGACATAAAGTTTATGATCCATCTTGGCCTGCTGTTATAACCCAAACGTGGAGGGAGCACAGTGAACCTGAAACACCACAGTCAGCACTGCAGCAAAATGAAGCGTGGCAATGGAGGGGATGTTTAAATTGAGGTTACAAGAAAAACAAACCCAGGGACTTCTAATAAAAAGAAAAACTTGATGTGGGGAGTAATGCAAGTGTATCTGTGGAGTGCCATTCAGGCACTGACTGTCCCAAAGGCTTTACAGCTTTTAATAAAAATACAATGTGAATAAGAGGAGGCTGAAAAAGCAGCGCAGGATGATGTGCATTTTAATCTAGTATTTAAAAAAAGAGAAAAAAACTCCTTGGAGACAACAAAAACTGAAGAACAGTTACAGGTGGGAGGGAGAAACTGCAGAGGTGGGATTTGTGTCTGTGGTGTGGATGTTTGCAGAGGAGGGATGTGGCCACATCAGGTGTGTGGTGGCAGCAGGAACAGGGAGAGACCGTGCTAACTCAGGGCAGTGGGATTAAACCCCAGAGAGGCCACTGCCCTCTCCCAGTAGCAGATAGGAGATTCCCTTGCAGATGCAGAGCTACTGCATCTCTTAAAATCAGGTGTTACAATGATTTAATCTGAATTGTTTTTAAAATTATCAAGTGCCTGTTATAAAGACTCTGCAGATAATCCATAAAACCGTTATGCTTCTCTTTCTCTTAATCATTTTCTGATTTTCTTAACCTTGTCAATGATACTAAAAATCTGTACCTGAACCTGCATCTCCCCTTGTCTTAGTTCTCCACGTATAAATTTCAGGCAACGATATTTTCTTCTGTAATTTCTATATTTCCTGTGTAAATGATAAATTCTGGGGCAAGCAGCTCTGAATTACTCTGTGTTTAGACAATGCCCATCCAAGCAGAGCCTTTACGTTATCCAGGGGCTTCCAGCTCTCACCACAGAACAGGTAATTTCTGAACCAAGCGAAATATTTCCTCTCTATTGCATTAAATTGGGTAATTGAAAGAAATCAATGGTTTTACCACTCCATCCTGTATTGAACAAGTGTTTATTGTAGCTTCCTTGTTTCAGGCAGTTTGAACAGAGGTCTGTGGTGGTCCAGCTCGTTGGAAACCTTTGTGCTTGAACCAGGAGGATGCTACAGCTGGAGCTAATCCGTGAGTAAGTTTTCTGGAGGCCATTATATCTCCCAGAGTTTTGAGGTTTTCTCTGAAGGAGACATTGCTCTGTGTGCGAGGCAGAGAGAAAGAGCATCGCCTCGAGGGTTTCAGCTATCACACTGGCTAAATATCCCTTATTTTTAGTCAGAGTCTTCTGAATATGAGATCCCACTACAGGTAGGTGAAGTGACCTCTTTGGGTTTGAATCTGCTCCTCTCTGGCGGATGCAAAGCTGCAGCTTTGAACAGGAGCCCCCTCCTGCTCTGTGCAAAGCTCTTTGAATTGCCCCTGATAGGCTTCTAAGGCTCCCCGGATGCGTGCGAGGCGCTTTGAAGATGAATGCCCAGAATGAGGGAAACATGAAACAAAACTCACTCCCTTCTGTCAGAGTGAGCAGCAGATTCCTCAAAGACCTGCAGCACAATGGTGCTCTTTGGTGGGTGAGAGGAAACGGGCTGTGCTTCCCCAGCCTGTCAGAGCAGAGCAAAATCGCACAGCGTTGTGATTTGGGTGGTAGGGCAGCAAAAGAAAGGGTTTGGGGAGGGCTCCACAGTGTTCAAGTCTGGCAAAACTTGTTTCGAGTTGGCTTCGTTGGGTCTCGCTTGATGAAGGGAAATTTATTATTATTAATTTTGCTTCTCCCAGAAGTTTGCTGTGTGTTCTGGGTGACGGATGTGCCGTGTCTTCTTGGGGAATATTTTTCTTTGTCTCCATGAAAATCATCACCTCCTTAAGCTCTCTGTGTCCACCATAATTTTTTCATACATTTTGGTGGTGACCACTCATCGTCCTGGGAGCTGAAGGGTCCTCGGGGGAGTGGCACAGCTATAGGAAGTTTTTTGTTATTTGTCTTATTCTGAATATTTCTGTGACAATTGACATGAAAATATCCATTAGTGCCCTTTTTAAACCTGATGGATCTGTTCTTCCGGCCCCAGTGTGTGATCCAAAAGTTTTCATCAGCATCAGATGGATGAACCCATTTCTTCCAGGGGTTAATGGGCTTGTAATGCAGAAAATTTGAACTGGTATCTCAGGAGAGACTGGGTGTGAGAACAGAAGGGAAGGGAACAGGAAAACAGATTAAAAACACCAAGAGAGATTTGTTCGTAGTGGTTGGAGATATTCTTCTCACCTGTCCTGGGTGACTGTTCAAATGCAGATGTGTGAACTCCTCCAAAGCAAATGAGGAGAAGCAGAACCCTCTGGGCCATAATTCTTTTCCATATGTGATAGATCCCCTCTTCCTTCCAATCAATTAATTGCATCCTAAAAACATCTATTTCTCACCATTGACTTTAAAGGGATTTTAGATGAGTGGCTCAGATATAGCTGTCTACACAGTAAGTGATTAAAGTTGGGTTAGATGAGCTGGCAGACTACACGGGGTTTTTTTTCTTCCTTCATGCCAACCCTAAATCAAAAGGCATCTCATCAGAGTATTATAAAATACAGCCTTCAGAGGGAGAGTCTTCTACTTCCATATTCTGGCATCTGAAGGGAGGAGGGAGACTCCCATCAATTTAGAGAGAGGTAAAGATTTCATCTCCCTCTAGAAATCATGGCCATAATGGGAAATTCAGACATTTATGAGATTTGCTTAGCCAAGGCAGAGCTGAGCATGTGGATGTTTCTGTTTGTAGTGTTGCAGCAAAAGCGGAATATGAGACTATTTTTAGGGGTGATTTTAATTCTTTTTTCCCCCTCTTTGATTAAGTTAATAGCCCAGCTTTTACCTGGGGAGGGGCAGACAGTCTGAGTGACCTCAGAAGATAAAACCCCTTATGAGCCCTCTCCCTATGAATGCAAAATGGGTATAAACTGGGAAATAGGGCTGATTGCAGGTGTTTATTAATGGGGAACATCCCAAAGAAGCATTTACCGATTCACCAGGGAGGAATTCTCACAAAAACCCCTTTTAAGTTGTGCCTGGTTTATGTTTGAATTTTAAAACCAGGTAAGGCTGTAGGAGAGATGAGCAAGTCACTGGCAATTGGTGAATATTTCTCTTGGGTTTCAAAAGTTGGCAAACCTTGAATATGCTATAAATACCTTTTACATACCATAAATATCCATATATTTTAAGGCAATGTGAATTCCAAGGACAAGAGAAAGCAGAGGAAGAACTGACTCAGTTTTAAATCAGAAAGGGACATGCGTTTGTTTCCTCTAAATGTTAATTTCTCAGCATAATGGGTAAAGTATCAAATTATTATTTAAACCCACAAATAAAGTGCAGGTCTCTTTTCCCATCTCTAAGTAATGTTCTCCTGCCAAAGGATAGGCATGGCTGTATTTTTTCCTAATGGAATCTGCATATCTTTGCCCTGATAGTCCACTGCCGAATATTGATGGTGCAATAATTGGCTCTTTATTGGTATATTGTGTTTTCTCGGTGATTTTCTGACTTCCTGCAGTAAATTCTTTTTGAGTTTTACTCCTTTTATGGTTTGGTGTTTACAAAAGTTGATAATTCTGCTGGAACTGCAGGACTGTGAATAAGGTTCAGGATTTTGATTTGTTGTATGCCATGTATTGGTAGCTGGTATCTCTCCTTTTATCTTTTTTAGTAGAAATATCTCGGTTGTTGCTGTCTATATTTAGCAGGAGATCTCAATCTCTCTCCTCTATCTGTTTTCTCCTATTTGTCCCTGGCTTGAAGGGTTGGTGGCACTCAGTGGTGGATAAATGCAAGGAAATCTAATAATGCCTTTCTAATACACCCATTTATCTGCTATCATATTTTATTTTAACTCTTCATGCAACTGTGCAATCATTGCTCCATTGCCATAATTGGATTTCAAAGTATATTTGTGCCATTTAATTACATCTATAGCTTCTCTATAAGCTCATTCAGAGTAATTAGTAATCTTCTACTTTTTAGTAGAATTATATTTTATATCAACTGTGCTCATTTTTCTCTTCAAATTTTTCAACACATTTGCACCAGTTTTGCTTTTTACACTGGAATTTCTGGTATAAATAATAATTAAGGGTTTTTTTTTCCCCTCCCCACTGTGAATGTGAACAGAGTCTAATCCAGCTTTCACTGGAGTCAATGGTAATCTTTTCATTTCCTTCAGTGAAAACTGGATCAAGTTAATAGATTGCAAATTTCATTCAAGGCAAAGTCACATCTTATCATAGAAATAGTTGTGTAGCAACTCCTGGGGTATTGATGGAAGGTGCAAAATGGATGGTTTCCATTTTTTTCTTACTGGATATTTTATAGATTCTCTTATCCAACTTAATTAATTTTTAAGCCGTAAGTTATAGCATTGCAATAACATTTAAAAGATTCATTTTAACCTGATTTTCATGAAAAATTGAAAACCTTTCCACTTGAAGATTTTTGAAAGTGGGTCTAGAACTTTGTTTCCCAGACCTCAAGTTTGTTATCTCTTCATCTCCATTAGGATACTTGAAACTGGGCATTTTTAAGTTTTAAAAATATTTTGTCTTAATTTTTGATTGCAAACCAAATATTTGACAATTTTTTTTGCCAGCTCTCTGTGTCACTTCAGAGCTGTGTCAGTTCATGGGCAGAATTTGTCCTCTGGCTGCTGAATATGAAAACCTTCAAGCACTTCCCTCTAAAAGTGTAATTCCAGCAAATCACATTCCCAAGTAGGCAGGAATTTATGATGTTCACTTTTTCCAGCACGTCAATTTTACCACTGTGGGGTGGTAACTATATGTACCAAGTAAGATCCCTATTTTTTTAAACAAAATTATTGCAACTGGGCTCATTAAGGAGTTATTTTTCTCCTCTGCACTGCTGCTGCTCTGTTGATTAGAGGTTTGTTGCTTTGGTAATGTGCTTCTCCTCCAGGCTGTTAATGATTACAGACACCTCTCTAACCTGTAATTTTGGGGGAAGGTTATTGACAAGGTGAGGTGACAACAATTGTAATTGTTTCTATGGCTTAGAAATGTCCTTCACCTTTGCTGGCCACGTGTCAGGACTTGGGATTTAGAGTGAAAGTGGAGCTGATGCCCAGGATTAGAGGCGCTTTCTTGTGCTATTTATTCCCAAATCGTGCCGGTTCGTAAGGGGAGAAAGAACACTGTGAAAGATGGTAAATTGTTATTTAATCCCTAATGAAACATCAATGCAAATGGTGCCTATTCCATCCCCAGCAGAAGGTGACTTTGGTAGGTGGAGGATGGAACCCCTTGGGTCTCCAAGGAAAGAAGCTCATCCTGGTGTGATTTTAGAGCCTCAGGAACCTTTGTGAGCTGGGGCATCTTCAGTTTCAGATGGGAGGATAACGATCATTTGTTCATCCAGCCTTTTGATTGAAAAGAGAGACATTGAACCATTTGTATTGGAGATTTGGTTATGCTTCCAGCATAGAGACAAGTTGTTCATGAGCCTTAAAAGGATAAAAACCCTTAACTATGATAACTTCATTACTAATCATTTGAGTGGAGCAGCATGAGCACCCATGCACCTGAGATTCAAACCTTAAATCCTGCAGGTATTTGCATGTTGGGAGTTTGTGCCTCACCACTAACGGGAGCCACATTCCCACATCACAGGGACACTCCACGCTGGAGGCTGGATTTTTCTAGTGGATGCCTATGAGCACTTTGCACTGAAATTTTGTCAAAGAATGACTGGTGTTTTGCCACTTTAAAACCATGGAAACGTCACAATGTTCTTTTAGCAATGACTCCGGGAATTAATTGCAAATGACTTATTAATGAAACAAATATTCAGCTGTCACTTGAACCAAACTCCACGATACGCTTAATGATTATTTTTTGAGAAAACACTTTTGTGTTTGTTTGATCTGCCTCGTGTTAACAGCGGTAGGAAAAGAGGGAAGCATTTGGTGTCGGAGTGGAAACTTGAAACTGGCAAAAGGGAGAGGAAAAACATCAGCCAATGACAGGGAAATAGGGGAGAAGCCCAAAGAAAGAGCAGATCCCTAACAATTATGTTGGAAAGCTGCTCCCCCAGGCAGGCCTGGTTGGGCAATAAGGACTAAAATCTGGGGAATTTAACCAAACAGGGCAATTTAACCAAACAAGGGAATCTGGCAGGGAAGGTTTCACAGTAACGTTAATTCAACAACGTTCCATGTCTGGAAAATGGGCATGAAAGAATCCGCCTCGTATGGGGTGGGTAAATGTTTGCAAACTGCAGAGAGACTCTCAAACAAATGTGAAATATCAGCTGTAGCTCTGCAAATGACAATAAAAATAACCGCTGCTAATTAGGGAACGGGCATTCCTCATGGCTCTGGCACTGCTCTGGGCTGCACCACCAAACTTCCCTGCCCAGAACCGTGTGCTGGACCCGCGGACCTTCCTGGGTGCCCGTGGGCCACCCAAGGGAGATTTCTCCACAGGCAGCTGGCTGAAGCCATGCATTTCTCCAAGAGTCCCCCTTTGCCAGGGATATAAATAGGTGATAAAGCCTTTCCACGGCTGCTGTTTACAAGAGCAGGAACACGGGGCAGGACACGAGCGCGGCGGATCCGCCCGCCTCGGGAGCACATCTCAGGTGTCCTTCTGCTGGTGCTGCTGAATTATTTACCGCTCAGCAAGCGTGTGCCTGCGTGAGATATTGAGAGGAGGGAATCTGAGGTGAAACCCCACCCGTTAGCCCAGAGCTGACGCTGGAATATTCATTATCACATTAAATCCAACCGCAGTGAAAATGAAGGTTTCCGTTGATTATGTGCTTGCATAAAAGGCTTCTTTGGTGGCAGGCCCGTGTGCCAGAGATCTGAATATAAAACCTAGTAAGTGGAAACCATTTTTTTTATGGTAAATTTGCCTTCTTGGAAGTTATGAGACTTGGCAGGTTTAAATTATGTTTTAAACCTGCGGTAGATTATGTGATTTTTCTAACTGGCCGCAAGCAATGCGAGATGAGCACACCACCCCAATCCCAGCCACAGGCCTGAGCCGGGATTTCCAGTGCAAATAAAAAAGAAATGCAGATTTTATATGCAGGGAATGGTGGATATTGATCTTGGTGCAGTGCTGGTTTGGCAAGGTTGGTGGGGAGGTCTCTCCCCGAGTGCTGGGTCTGCACTCACCTGCCTTTCCCCAGCCCTCTTCACCCCGAGTTTGTGCTGGAGCAGAGCAAGAGCACAGCTCAGAGAGGGGACTGGAGGAGCCCATTGGATTTATGATTGCAGAAAAGTACAGGAAAATACATAGGACTGGCCAAAAAAAGACATGAGGGTTTTTTTCCCATCCATCCATCCATCCATCCATCCATCCATCCATCCATCCATCCCATGCTTCCTCTTTCCCTGTCTTTCCACTCCACCTTCAGGGGTTCAGCAGGGATCCTGCTGAATTTAAAGACTCAATTAAATCTTCTTCTCTGGGAGGCAGAAAAAAACCCAGAAATGCTGAGATGAAGCAGCACCACGTGATGGAAACCCCCTCCGGAGCAGGTTGTCCCACCAGGAAGCAGGAGGGCTGGAGGCTCTGGGTCACTTAGGGCTGCAAATGAGCTCCCAGGAAAACTGGCACAGCGAGGGCTGGGTTTGGTGGCCGTGGGCATGTACAGGGATGTGAGAACAAAACCTATTTCTGTTGGTGCTGAGAACGAGGACTCGCCCACCATTAGTAATTTATTGAAAGGTGTGACTGATTGCATCAGCACAAATAATTTAAAAATAGATAAAAGAAAAAAAAAAAATCAGTGTTCTCCATCCCATAATACTTACAGAAGACTCTAATTTGGCGAACAACAGGTAAGAAAAAGATGATATGAAGCCAGATTTACCTGGTCAAAAATGGAGATGGATAAATCTTGATTTGGAGCATGATTGCAGTGAAGCCATCATCTTCCAGGGAATCATGGGCTTTTCTTCTGGGAATGCTGGAGATACTTTATGGCATGCTCTTCCCTTTCTGCCTCCTGGTTTCATCTGTAATTGGAAATGTGTTTTGTGAGAGAGAATAAAACAAACCCCCAGTAGATACAAAAGCACCAAGAACCTTCAGCTTTGGCTAATCCCTGTAGACAGCACAGAGAGAAACAAAATGATCTGTAACTATAATTGAGAGGCAAAAAAAATCTGTTTAATAAACATTTAAAGGAAGAATTACACGTGCCACAAATCCCCTTTTATATTGCACTTAAAATCTCCTTACCTGCCCTTTCGTTTTCATGGTTTTCCTTATCTTCAGTGTCACTTAATCATATTTCAACAGGATTTGCTTCCTCGCTGCCCATCTGCTCTTCCTTTCTAGTGCAGCATTAATGCCACAACACCATCCCAGAAGTTCCCTTCTACGCCACTTTGATGTCAGACACCCGGGGATTCAGGATTTTTTCATTCAGGTTCAAACAGAAAAGAAAAATACCTGGTTTGGGGGAGTGACAGATCCTGGTTTCAAATGGAAATGGCCAGAGCAGGGCGGGGGATGAAGGGGAGGCGAACACAACTTTGACTCCTTGGATGTGGAATGTTGGGATCCGGTGGTGATCTGTCCTGCTGCTGGCCATGGGGAGCTTCTCCTGGCCCCGGGGAGATGCAGGCACTGCTCTGCTGCAAATCTGTGCTAAAGGGTCATTCTCTGAGGATATTAACAAAATTAATTAATGAGTGCAGAGGGCAAGGCTGGGCTCACCCCTGGACACCCACCTGGCTTGTGTGGGCTGCCCAGCTGGATCTGTGTTTGCTGAATTAGAGACGTCATTTGGAGAGTCTTCATGTGGTTTATTAATCCAAAAAGCATTGGATTAATAATCTTTGCATTTATATCTGTTTTATTTTCAGAGTTAAGGAAGACTTTGTGCACTGTGTGTCACCAGTTTGGGAGCACAATGGTGTGGGAAGGTCTCCTGGAAAGGGGAGAATGTTTTTCTTTAGTGTTGACAGGAGGTCTCCCAAAAAAGTTATGCGCTGCTTTTTTGCACTAAAAAACGTAAAAAAATACCTTCTCTAAATCCATTCTAATTCCTCATGTAATTGTGAATTAGTCCTTAGGTCACTGATGGGAACAGGTCTGTGGTACAGCTGGGGATGTTCTCTTTTACTCCACTACCTTTGCTGGGCATTAAGCTCTTATGACAATTCATAAAAAACCCTTTTTTAAAGCTGTCTGATGCCTGCAGTGATCAATACTTGAACCTCTATTCTTGAAACATTTTTAAATTAAATATAAAATTGGAGGTTTTTTCTTATAAGAAAGTGACCTTAAGTGCAGTTAATCCAAATTCTGCGGTGTTTGTGCCAACAGAAGTCATTCTTGATACTTCCAAATAATATTTGCCTCAGACCACACAAGGCAGAGCAGGGCTTGGTTGGCTGCAGGATTCCAGAAATTTCTCTGTATCTGAGTGGAGATCAGGCTCAGAAGATTCTCATTTGTACTCGGTGCTGTAAAGACAAAATACATCAGAAATTGGAGGTGCTAAAGCAGTGCCAGAGGCTCTGCCCTTCCCCTCCTGGACCACGACTCTGGGCTTGCTCCTTGCTCAGTCTGGGGTTGTCTGAGCTGGTTTTGATGGGAATAAACCAGAGTGAGGTGGGGCCGCCTGAGTCCCATCAAGGAAGGGTGCCCAGGAGGGGACAGAAGGACACCTGGGACAGACCTTAAAGGACAAATTTAGAAAGAAAGGGTGGCTTGGAGGAAGATGAAAGTGCTTTTCTTCAGGACACAGAAGTGGCAGCGAGAGGGAAGGAAGAAGCAGGTTAGGAAGCTGAAGCAGAGGCTGCTGCTGAGGCTGCAACCTTGAACAATGAGAGGAAGGGGTTGGTTCCACTTTGATTTGGTCAGCGAATATTGACAAAAAAGCACGCATTGATTATCTGGGGGAAGAGGTTTTGAGAGGAAATATGGGGCAGATATCTGAGGCAGAGGATAAATCACCACAAGGTTGGCCATGGGACTAACATAAATGAAAGGGTTGAGAAAAGGAGGGATGGCTTTAACAGTAGAAACAGGAATTAGCAAGAAAATGGAAAATTAAAACCACTCTGAGCCACATGGAAAGCATTGTTTATTATTATTAATTATTGTTATTATAATTATTACTATTACTGTATTAACTGAAGGCTGACTTGAATCTTACAAACAGCTTCTGTCAGAAAAGGAGAAAACAAGTTGTAAATGTTGACTTTTAATTCTACCCTGTTTATTAAGGACTGTTAGTTCTGTTTTGCTAATATCTTGTAAGTAAATAGAGTGAGAATATTCAGTGGGATAGAGATTACAAAGATGATGAAGCACCGAAATTTGGTTCAGCGCTGGGCACATAAGAGAGGAAAGGATGCCAATTAATGCAATTCTAAAAGAGAAACACTACTAGGAGTAGTAATAATGGTTCTCTATTATTTATGGTTGATTTTAGAAGAGAGAGGGTTCGTGTTTGGCCCAGAGCAGTCGACACGAGCGCTGAAGGAAGAGAAAAAACCCTTTAACCAAGCAGAAATTTCAGTCGTGAGCTGTTAAAGGAAGTTGAGCTGAATACTGAGGAAAATTCAAAAAGATAAAAACGACTTCAATTTGGTAGTTCTTCACTGGTTGTGCAGTTTGGCAGCTGTCAACATCTCAAAATATCATCTCACCCAAACTGTTGAAAGAAAGAAACCCTTTGATTTTTCCCTTGAGACTCCCAAGCTGAAAATGGACTCTTTGTAGTCTCAGCCTCATTTCAGACAGTTTTTTTTTTTTTAAAAACATTCTTGCTGGCAGAAACAACTAATTCATAAATAGACTCTCTGTTAATTAAATAAGTTTTATCGTTTTAACTTGCCTTTTAAAATGAAAAAGAAAGTAAATCTCTAACATTTCCTGCTTTATTATGAATCTTAAGGGACTAAGCATCACATTTCTTGCATCATTAATAATGCAAATTAGTTTTTGTTTGCGTCTCCTATAAGTTTATAGTTAGAAGTAAATATTTAATGCACAGATCTGGGAAATCAAATCATGGCTAGTGGAAATTTTCCCTTAGAGCTCTTGAAAAGTAATGCAAGAAAGATGGGAGGCACTGTGGTTTCTGTTTATTTAACCTTTCTTGCTCTTGCTTTCCTTTCAGTAGAACTCTTTGTGACTTGTCATTAAACACTTCTCTATTCCTGCGGTATCTGTTTTTATTATCTTTACAGTAGCCACAGAATTCAGCCTTTAATACCATTTAAAGGCGAGGTTAAACACATGCGTAGCCTGCTTAGGGCTGTAAGGATCATAGTTTTGGTGCTGATCATTGGCAGGACCAGGTGATTATTTCTAATAATATCTAAAAACTTGTTGACTTTGTCGCAGTTTTTCTTCGTTTGCTTAATGAAGCAATGGCCAAATCAGATTAAACTTTGCCCAGGGCCTCTGCATCGTGCACAGAAATGCCTTGGGAGGGTAAAAGACTCGGAGCTGTTTATTTGTTAACACAGGGCAGACTGAATGTAGGGAATATATCCCATATTGGGCTTTCCCCCCTGTTTTTACACAGTACTCTTGCAAATATTGCACCACCCTCTGTATGAAATATCTGTAGGAACGAGGCTATTGCAGACAAATTACAGCTGTTTCCCCACCACATCTGGGCTTTCTGCAGTGACTCTTCTCGTGTGTGTGTGTGTGGTGGATAACAAAAAATAATAAGTATCCTGTTATTTTGGGCGTGAAATCTGATAGTGAAAAAGACACCAGGGAGAGTTCTTCGGTGATAAAAATTTAAATAGACCCATTTATCAATATGACAGAGATTTGACCTGAAAGTTAAAGTGTTTGGAAGTTAAGTGGGGTTGTGTAAAGAAAGTTGAGGCTGCGCTACAGATAGACCGTGGGCTTTGTAAGTTATTAAATCAAAATAAAAGGTATTGACAAAACAATAAATTGCCTGGATCGCCCCATCTAATACGTTCTGGGAGCACTAGATACATTCTCCACGTTAAAGATGTGTGAAGCCTTCTCCTTTCTCATACTTTTGTTCTTCTCCTTGAAAACATTCACACTGTGGTTGGTTTTATAACAGACTTGGCACCAAACTGGGCCTGGGGATGCTTTGCCAGGGAACTGGCTGGGGGCAGTGGTGGGAAGCAGGAGCAGGGGCATTGCTCTGCTGCCAAGGGGATTGTTGGACTTTGCAGGTGGGGCACAGATCACTCCCTGGGGGATTAAAATAATAATAACAACCGCAATATTTTTACTGAGAGAGGTGTTTTACTAATATCTTTGGAGGGAGAGAAAGCTGCAGTGCTCTTTGCTCTGCTCAGGAGTCCTCAGCACCACTTCCGTGCTGGAAATCCGTGGGATTCGGAGGGGGAGCAGCATCTGGTGGTCCCTGCAACACGGATGCTTTGGGGAGCAGTTAATGCCACCTGCTCATGTCACCCCGAAACCTCTCACAGTGACCATCACCTTCCCAGGAGAGGGGCCGAGTTTGCTCGTGGAGGGGAAGGAAAATGCCTGTGGGACACAGCGGGATGGAAAGGTTGGGAGTGGGTGGTGGGGCAGCTCTTCATCCCCAGAGTCGTCAGCTGGGCCCTGCTTTTTCCCAGCTCCACAGGGTTGGGGGTGAGGACCCCCTTCCTCCAGCTTCCCTGCCGAGGAGGGAATGAGGCTGGCTCTGTTTGCCTTGAAAATGACACAGATTCGAGACTATTTCCCCTCCTGCAGATTTCTCCGTTGAGAGGAGCATGGAAGACATTACTATTTATAGCGCACAGTACGCGTGCCCAGCGGGACGTCCCCGAGCAAACATCCTACCAGTTTGGAGGTGGGATGCTTTCCAGCTCCGTGGCCCCGAGATGCCCTGTCCCCTCTCCCAGGGAGGTGGGAAATCACACGGGGGTACCACCCATCTCCCCTCATCTCTGCCTTTCTTTCTCTTCTGCTGAGATGAGATGAGATGATGAGATGCTCACCCCCTGCCGCGGAGCCGAGCGTGAGGCTCGGAGGAAAAGCAAGTTTTCAGCACAAATAATGCAAGTTTTAAGGGAGGGAAAGGGCCCCAAAAAAATGAGGGTATAAGGGGGCTGCAGGGCATCTGCAGAGTCTGGTTTGGGGATGGGCAGCTTGTGTGGGAAATGAAGATGGAAACTTGGTTTAACTAAAGAGGTTTGGGAGTTTAAAGGGGACAAGGACCAGCAGTGGGACCTGGGATCTGTCACTGCCACTCCCTGCCTGACCACCTGGGTGTTCCTGTATGGGTTTGGGATATCAGAACCTCTTCATCTGAGCTTAATTCTTGATATGGAAAAGATAGCTGACAATGGCAATAAAAATAACAGTAAGCAGTTGGAAAGGCCCAGCTCAAATCGTGCTCTGTCAACAGCCTTGCAATCTGTATAAATATGAGAGGAAAGACAAACAGCTCTGATTTCTCTTTAAGAATGTGAGTATCCATTTTCATAGATTTAAATTAGGATGTTTTACTTGTACTGTATGTAAATTCCTCCTTGGCAAATAACCCATGTCCACTAATGTATGTGTATTTTGGGTCTGTATAGTTTGGGTCTCTGTGAAATACAATGAAATTTGATAGCACACAGAAATACTTGCATGGAATGTCAGATTTTTTGTGTGTGCTTCTCACATATCCATAAAAGAGTTTACACATTTCTAATTACTCATTCAAAAAGAGACTTTACAGCACTTTTAAAAGAGAGCCAATTTTTTCCCTACTGTGTTCTGTTTTTACAGCTTGTGGAAAGCTTATTTAACGAAAGTTTAAGTAATCAGCGAAAGTCATTTCTGAGCAAAGACTGACAGATATGAAGCCTCTTTTCACACTTCATAAGAGGTGGAGAGGGTAGCCATAAAATTTACAGCTGAATAGTACTCTGTTCAGCTTAAGTTATAGAATTATTAGTGTTCCAGGCATGTGAGAGGTTTTCGGGAGATGAAGTATTTAAAGTGATTCTCTATGTTTTGTGTAGCTGAGCTCTGAGTGCAATACTAATAACAACCCACCCCTCCAAAGGCAGCGACCTGCGTGTCCCGTGGGGCTGATGTTGTGCTAAAAATATGTGTTTGCAGCTAACTGAGCTTCATGATATATTAATAAAACCCCAGCAACGTGTTCCCTTCGCAGAGACTCACCTCTGGCTATGAAAGTATGAATTCCTGGGATATGGAAATGAGCACACGGGGTGTGTGGGTGAGGAAGGAGTGGGGAGGGAGGTGGCACTGTCAGCATCTCTGTCCCAGCCCCTGCAGCACAGGGACAAGGTTTTGCTGTAGGAGACACCTGGATACAGAGTGGTGGACGATCAGTGACTTCTGCAGGTCGTGACCAATCGTGTTTAAAAGGGCTGAATAAAAGAGGAAGAGCTGGGCTGTGTTATGAGACTGAGAAATGGGAAATCTTCATGCCAGCTGATAAAAATGAGCATGGCTTTTAGAGGTATTTGTAGGCATTTGGGTGTGAATTGTTCTAAATATCATGAGGTGGCCACGTCGTCATCATGGGTATTACACACAAATATTTATCATTGAATCAGAGAATGGTTTGGGGTGGAGGGGACCCATAAATGCCATCCAGTCCAACCCCCCCTGTCATGAGCAGGGACATCTTCAGCTAGACCATGTTGCTTAGAGCCCTGTTTGAGATAACCTTGAATGTTTCCAGGGATGGGGCACCTTCCACCTCTCTGAGCATCCCGTGCCAGTGTTCTGCCACCTCGGTAGAAAAAATTCTTCCTTATGACAACATTAAGCAAACAAAAGCAATTACTAAAAGAGCTTCAGTATTATGCTTGTTTTTCCATCCTTTCAACCTGTTGTGTTTTTGTTGGCCATTCTTCTACGCTTTAGCTGTACCTGCTTACCCAGGAACAAACAACAGAAAATCTTTCGTAATTCTTTAGAACAAATTGTGTGAGAGGGAATCAAGTGTCACTGCAGTCACTTTGAGGTTGGCCAAGAAGGGAACTGGGGAGGCGTCTGCCATCCTCACTGCTCAGCCCTGGGGAACAGGGACACAAGGAGGTGACCCAGTGTACAGCTGCCATCAGTACGTGGGTTAAATACACGCAGTGTAAGGTTTATATATTTTTAATTTTCTTTTATGTGAACTTAATACAAGCAGCCTCATAAAGCTCACTCTTGCACCAGATTAAAGCAGTGTCTTGGTGGCATTTATTGGTGGTTCATAAATCATGGTGGCTGTCATTGTTACTGTCCACAAGCTGGTTTTGCTCTTAAAGGTTTCAATCATGGAGATGTACAGTATGATTCCAGGCACAGTTGTAGTCCCACAGAAATTATGCTGAGGTGTTTTTGGAAGCCTGATATTTGTGGAGAACCAGTGTGCATGGAGTGATGTTGGAAAGCTGAGACATGGGGTACCTTTAGTTGCTGTATTAACGAGCACTTTAACTAAATATGTGGAAAGTTGTCCTGTGTCTTTATGCAATTCAGGACAACCACTCATCACGCCAGTGTGCAAATTCCCAGTGTTTCTCTCTGACATCTACTTCAATTCAAGGTTTTCTGGGGGCTGAACACTTTGATTTCAGGTAAAAATCTCAGTCCCAGGGGCAGTGCCGGGATTTGCCAGACCATGCAGGTTTCCAGTTTGCATTGTTAATACCAACAATTCCCAATCCTATTCCCTTGACTCCAAACTGTATTCGGGAGGCGTTCGGTGCTCCTGCATTCAAACAGTTAATTTGCACTATGTTCTGTTAAAGAAAAGGAAAACTGTCACCCTGTCATTTTAGAGTCTGACACTAAGCTTGTCAAAAGAGACAGCTGTTAAACTGAATTACTGTTGACACGCAGAGAAACGGCCCTTGCCAGATGTAAAGGACATCTGCGGCAATGAAGTGGTACAGGGTGGCTTTTAAAATGTGGTCATACTGGTATTTGAATAGAGCTCTATGGCATTAAAACGTGGCCTTGACTCAGACAGTTTAAGGCAGCGAAGCAGAGCCAATGCCAAGCACAAAGAAGTGCTGATCTGTTGCTGTATCCATAACTTAGGCATGAATATGAAAACAGTGCAGTGTCAAAGCTATTAAGCTCTTATCGTGTATCCAGGAGGATGTGGGTTTAAAACACAGTAGGAAATATTTTGTATTTCTGGCTCCTCGGCTGCGCGGGTAGGTGAGGTGGAAATTCATAAGGTGGATTATGCAGGGAGTGAATGGAAATAAGTCGTCTTGTCTTCAGCTAACAACTGCTCAGACAAGAATTGCAAAGGGCATTAGGCTTAGGAAGGGAGGCTGGATGTGCCTCACCGGCGTTCCCGATAACATTCCCGGGATGTGGAGCACGTGGTGGGTGCTGGGGCGGGTCCCTTCTGGAGAGGGGAGCAAATAAAAACTAAAATCGTTGCACAGAGAGACCTGTAAAATTCTGCTTGGGTATCTTAATGTGCTTTTCCTAAAAAAGAATCAGGATACCAAATTAATATTGTAAAAAAAATAGAGTTATTATGAATATTTTATAATTTAGCAATTGAACCAACAGTAGGGAATTCTGCACATTATATAAGGGTGCAAGTCTTTGATTTGCATGTCTTTAGTGTAGGAATAAAGCTGTTTGGGAAAAAAAATTATCAGTTAAGCAATTTTGCTAAATGTATGAAAAATGAAATGTTATGAGATGAAGCATGTATTCATTATGAAATGAAATTGATGTTTGAAGCTAAAAAAAATATTCAGGCCAAACATCATTTTGAATATGTTAGCAGATCATATCTTGATTTAGTTGTGTGTTTAGTGATAGCAGAAACCGAAGGGTTTCCATCTGGAGGGAAGAAGGCAAATGGTATTTCTGAATGACACAGGTTAACCTGCTCCTTTCTGCAGGAAAACAGCACCAACAGTTTGCTCTAGACAGGAAAAATGATGCAAGAGGTGGGGCTAGGAGGGGTTTTCTTCTTCAAAAGAGGAAATTTTGCTTTCCAGGCACCTGTATGCAGAAAGGCTGATGTCAGGTGAGGTGGACTCGTTCCTCTGCAGGGTGGTGGAAAGAGCAGGGTGTGTTGGGGTCTTGGGGTGATTTGGGCTGGTGCTCTGCACTGCTCTGAGGGCGTCCCTTTCCCATGGAGAACATCCCATTCCTACAGAGAACATCCCATTCCTACAGAGAACTTCCCTTTCCCATGGAGAATATCCCTTTCCCATGGAGAAAATCCCATTCCCATGGAGAAAATCCCATTCCCACGGAGAACATCCCATTCCTACAGAGAACATCCCATTCCCACGGAGAACATCCCATTCCCACAGAGAACATCCCATTCCCATGGAGAACATCCATTTCCCATGGAGAAAATCCCATTCCCACGGAGAACATCCCATTCCCATGGAGAACATCCATTTCCCATGGAGAAAATCCCATTCCCACGGAGAACATCCCATTCCCATGGAGAACATCCATTTCCCATGGAGAAAATCCCATTCCCACGGAGAACATCCCATTCCCATGGAGAACATCCATTTCCCATGGAGAAAATCCCATTCCCACGGAGAACATCCCATTCCCATGGAGAACATCCATTTCCCATGGAGAAAATCCCATTCCCACGGAGAACATCCCATTCCCATGGAGAACATCCATTTCCCATGGAGAAAATCCCATTCCCACGGAGAACATCCCATTCCCATGGAGAACATCCATTTCCCATGGAGAAAATCCCATTCCCACGGAGAACATCCCATTCCCATGGAGAACATCCATTTCCCATGGAGAAAATCCCATTCCCACGGAGAACATCCCATTCCCATGGAGAACATCCATTTCCCATGGAGAAAATCCCATTCCCACGGAGAACATCCCATTCCCATGGAGGACATCCATTTCCCATGGAGAAAATCCCATTCCCACGGAGAACATTCCATTCCCATGGATAATATCCCATTCCTATAGAGAACATCCCATTCCAATAGAGAACATCCCATTCCTACAGAGAACATCCCACTCCCACGGAGAACACTCAGCATCCCGTGCTGCCCCTGTCAAGAGGTGTAAGATCCATGCCCGTGGTCCAGCTGGGAGCATTCCAGATGGCCGGAGACACGAGCTGAGTGTGTGATTTATGGAGGGGCTCTGGGCAGGGCTGCTGCCAGAGCTGACCCGAGGCCACCAGCACGTGTGGCCAGCGGTGCTCCCACCACTCCATATGGCCGTGGTTGGCTGGGTCACAGCAGGAGAGGGTGTAACAAGTCCAAATATCCGTGATTTAACACGGCCCATCCTGAAATCTCATCTATCAGCAGCTGGCAGAGCTCTGCCATGTACTCAGGAGTGTCAGGGTTTAACCTCCGTGGCACAGGCAGCAGGCACAGAGTGTTTGAGCCACCTCCAGCAGTCAGCATCCTGCTTTGTCCCTGCTGGGAAACGCTGGAGAGGAGCAGTCAGGACGGACATGCTCCCCTGGGATCGGAGAACGTGGGTATGTTTTGGGGTTTGGGATGCTGGGAGAGCTGGTTCCTAAAGAATAACTTTGATGAATAAATTTTGAATGTATTTTAGCCTGTGGAATGCAAGGGAGCAGGTGGCTGCCCAGCAGGACCATCCCTGGGAGCCCCTGGAGCTTGCAGCCTGGTGGAGCAAGGGCAAGACAGATTTAGGAGGAAATTCCTTTATAAAACACTGGCACAGGCTGCCCGGGGAGGTGGTGGGTGCCCCATCCCTGGAAACATCCAAGGTCAGGCTGCACAGGGATGTGCTAGGACAGGGATCATCCTCACCCTGCCCAATACAGGAGTTATTTGGGCAAAGCCTCCCATTCCCCTCCAGAAGGATGTTTTATCCTGCAATAAAAAGGGCTGGAATCTCCAACCCCCTTTTTGCTGCTCAGTGCTGCAGGTTTCAGCCAGAGCAGACTCACCTATTTCCACAGGTTGAACTTTGCTGTGATGATGAACTTTTTACAATCGTGCGCAAAGTGGAACATTTCAATAAACAGGAACAAGCTTATTATTAGATGGCAGGTTTTTCTTTGATAGCTCTTATAATGTCATCGTTAGTTTATTAAAGCTTACCACGAGAAATCTCTTTCTCCTAATCTAAGCTCTTTCATACAGCTTCCCACTTTGATTGACACCAAAATAAAATAACTAACCTATAAATTATAATGTACGGTTTAAATGATGGATAAATGCATTATTTGTAAGGCATTGCAAGGATCAACATATGCAATTTCTAGAAAATAAAAAATATTTTACGAAGATAATAATAGGGCAGAACTCAGCTCTTTTTGTGAACATTCTCACTGCATACTGGTATTAGGTGATCCTTAAGGTCTCCTCCAACCCAAACTATTGTATGATCTGTGATTATATTTAGTAATCAAACAGATCTGGGAAAAAAAGCCTGCTGTTAACAGCCATTTCAACTTCAGCATCAGCAGTCCCAGGTCAAAAACCCAAATCACAGAGTCACAAAAGGGTTTGGGTTAAAAGGAGCCTCAAAGATCACCTCCCTCCAACCCTTCTGCTGTGGGCAGGGACCTTCCACCAGACCAGGCTGTTCCAAACCCCATCCAGCTGGGGTTTGAACACTTCCAGGGATGGAGCAGCCACAACTTCCCTGGAAACCCAGTGCCAGGGCCTCCCCACCTCTGCATTCTTCTCCGAGACGCCCCCAACTTCGTGAGTCCTCCAGTAAACCTCTGTCACTGAAGTCACCCCAAAATCCATGTCTGTAAATACATTCCTACTCACCTGCCTGCTGATGCTGGAAAGGCCTCTTTCTTCCCCACCTTTTCCAAGCCAAAGAATGAAGCTCCCCGAGCCCCCTGTGCTCCCTGGGGGAGGCTCCGTGCCTGGACACGGCCAGCGGGGCTGAGTTAGTCCAGCTGGAGATCTGTCCCCAAGCTGGAGTGTCCCCTGCAGTGCCGCAGACACGGGAACCAAGTCATTTACCAGCAGAAAATAATACACAATGGCTCCTTACAATCCGCCCCTTCGTTGGGAAAACAGGGATCTCCAGGGAGGGAAGGACCCCTCGCTACTTTTTGCACACCCTATTTTAAATCGAGGTTTTTAATTCAGCTTTTAGGTAGCCTGATAACCGTTCCTCACTGGAAGAAGAACCTTGGATAAATGGAATTTGCTCTGTCAGGGCTCTGCCTTGCTCAGTGAGGCCACCTCAGAGCGCTGGTGCTTGGTGAGTGCCATTAATGCGTTTAAATTTGACTTTGCAAGTCCCAACACGGAAAATGTGGCTTTTGTCCCCAGAGTTTTGCAGCTTAAAATGAGTTAATAGCACGTCTCAGGCTAGATCTGAGTGCATATTATAAATGACTAATTTACTTCTTGAATTTAGCATTTCCCCTGCCCGGATTGTGATTTCAATGAATAATTTCCTGTATAAAGGTATTTTTTTTCTCTCTCTTTCTTCATGGTATGAATTGAAGAAATATTTGGAAGCTGAGGCGATTGCTACCTTTCTGTGCTTGGGTGTTCATGGCATGTTTCTGGCCAACACCTAAAATTCAGTTTCCAAGGCTGGAGGCAGCAAAAGGCAGGATTTGCAGGGACAAATCGGGACCAATGGAAATAAATTTCCTCCCAGCACATTGGGAAACCTTCTCAAGAATAAAAACCACCAAAGGAACCACGATATGTGTGGATGTTGTAGTTCTGTGTTCAGTCCAAATCGGACGCAACATTTCCCCTGGATTTGTGGAGTTTAACACTGCAGGGAGTTTGGGATCTTCACAAACTGTAACCCTTATTTTAGTGGTGCCAGATCCTTTGTGATCCAGGCTTGTTCATGGTGGGAATGGGCTCAAGGTAAGGTCATGGGGAATTATAATGTTTCTTTATTTCCCCCGCATGGAATTCTCAAAAGCCAGTTGCTGACTGAGTTGGTAAATCACATCCTGCATAAATATATTGATAAATACCTGATATATCTTCAGGGGAAGAAGAATCAGAGATGTCCCAAGGAGGAAAATTACTCCTTTTCCATCTTTGTTTGCATTGAAGAGGTTTCTTGTTTCAATGACTTTTTCCTTAGAATATCATCTTCTTGGAAGCCCTGTGAAAAACCACATAATATATTCTTAAATACCCTTAGTCCTGCCCCATGTCCATGTTTTAAGGTTAATGTCACAGGTACAGCCAGCTCTTCCAAACATCACCTTTTTCTCTTTCTGACCATAAACATTATTCTACTCTCTCTGCTTTATTTTCTTTTCAGAAATTCTGTTTATTAATCAAAATGAACATGCAGCAAATAGAAGTTTTCTCTAAATTAAGTGGAAAATCCATTTTTTTTTGGCATATATTTTCTCATGTAATTAGCTATCATATTCTTGAATGTAATCTGATTTTCAGCAGAGGAACAGAGTTTATTTTTGCTTTATCTAAAGAGATTTTTCATATTTTATAAAAGCTGTAGGTACAGGTAAAGATAAGGAAAGAGGAGGGCAGGTATTGGTGTGCTCACTGAGTAGCTGATTTACAGAACTGGGGGTCCCCTGGGCCTGACTTGCAACTAAATGACCAAAACACTTTGCCTTTTATTTATTTATCCAGCTACTTAACACTTCTTACTGTTTCTCTTAAATGAATTAATTTACCCTACAAAGCACTCCTTGCAATAATCAATGACTCATTACACTGAAAGCCCGCAGGAAATACTAATTAAATGAAAAATGTGCAAGAGGAATGTGCAACTTTTGTATTTCTAACGACCCAGATATTCAGTGCTTTCTTTTTTTTCCGGGTTCTCATAAGTTACAGGAGAGATTTTTTTCCTTCAGCTGCAGGGAGCTGAGGTGGCTTAGAGAGTGGTGATATTTCCCAGACATACCAAATCCAGTTCATTTATCATCAATATCCACAGGAAATAATAATCTGTTTATACATCACATTTCTCTGAGCTCTGCGAGGTTCTTGTTATGAATTCCTTCCAGCTGCTTTTCTCATTCCCACAGCAGAATTGCTTGGGAAGGGTTATCCCTTATCCATCACTTGCTCCAACAATTATTGACTGATAGCCACTGGTAATTCCAACTCTCCGACAACCTTTGATAAAGAGTTTGTGTGGTTATTGTGCTCTAAAATGTCTCCTCAGCCACAAAGGCCTTGAACTCCAGGTTGGGTGGTTGACACAGTCACCTCTCTGGGATCTTTGAGTAGGAAGAGCTTAATAATGTGGAAGATGAAGGTTCTATAAAGGTAGAAATGCCAAAAATGAGAGTGGGTTCAGCACTCAAAACCTGTGGGAGGGGTTGTGTCCCACTCCCTTTGGTGAAGGGATGTCTGGAGCAATTGAGGTTTCTTCTATCCTGGTCAATGATTTTTGGAGAAAGTAGGTTAAGCCAAGCCATGAAATAAAGCAATCAGATCAAGGTAAAGAAAACTCCCCGAAACCACCACCAGTACCAAAAACCCCCCCCAAAAAATACACAAAAAAAACCAGTGGCCAAGCTCCTTTCCTTCAGATCCTTTGCACTGCTGTAGAATACCAACTTTCTCTTCTGGTTTGTTCCCCCCAACATCACCCTTCTGATTTTTTCATGCCTCTAAATGTCTTTACATTCATTGCAGATTTATGTTCTATTGACCTTCCAGGTGCATTCAGGTGCTGCTGCTCCCGTTTGGTTTTGCAGGTGACCCAGTGCCAGCCTGGGGCACTCCCCACCCTGGAAAGGGTCAAGCCACAAACAGTAGAAATCATTATTTTGCTTTTTAAGTAACATGGGAAAAGAGGGAGAATGAGAGAGGAATGAATTCTCTACTCAGTTTTAAGGCAGCAAGAATTTAAGTCAATTTAGCTCCCCGTGCTAATTAATACTCCCAAAGAGCTGTAAAATGTAACAACAGAGAGGATGAATTATTTAAAGTGCAGATGACCAAGAGAAATACGGATGAACGTGACACTGCCTCTACTTCTGGTTTTCAGGCAATAAATTGTATTAAAAATTGTCGCAATGCGTTGAAGATTTTGGTAAAACTTTGTTCTCAGCTGCAAGGAGTTGTGTTTCTGTAGGGATATCCTGTGCTGCAGGACAGGGAAGGCAGGGCTGGGAGGGTAAATCAGGGAGAAAAGAAGATTTCAATCCCAAATAGAGGAAACTTGAGATAGAAATGCCTGTTTTAACCCCTAACTCTGGTTTTTAGAGAGAAAACAAATGGTGGTAGTAGTGCACTGAATTTATTTATTCCGTGAATCAAGAGCTGGATATTTTCCTTGCTCCTTTGTAATTTTATTGGAAGAAAATTGCAGAAAATTTTGAGTGCTTCAGGGGATTGATACAGGTTACATTCCTGGCTTTCAGTCTAATTCCTCCCTCACCAGCCTTTGGAATTCAGTGGGACTGATGGATTACAGCATTTCAGGAATTAGGCCCTAAATTCTGATGTCTACAAGACATAAAAGAGCTCGAATTGGGTATATTTTGTCCTCAATCTGCAATATATTCCTTGAAGACAATAGAAAAAAAATCATATAAAATTGTCTCTTTATTTGGAGGTGCTTTAATATCAGAGGAGATTTGCTTCCAGCTAAGAAAACATTCGTTACAGAACTAAAAATGTTTGATATGCTGCTGTATCAGATAAAGTTTGTTAGTGCACAGTGGCACAGTGCTGATAATTGAAGAACTCGCAGGATTTTCGGCAGTAAAAGATCCCCAGTGAGTGCTGAGCTCAGTGGGGAAATGTGATGTATAAATCTGCAGTGAGAGCAGAGGAACAGGAGGGGAGCAGCTCTGCACTCAACCCTGGGAACCCCAAACCACCACCGAGGGACGTTAAAGAGAAATAAAAGGGAAGAGATGATATCTCGGGGCATAAAAGCTGTTTTCAAAGAATTTTCTGGTTAAATATAACGTTGGACGAGAGCCCACGGAAATTCTCAACTCACTGGAGACTCCTGCTGTCGCTTGGCATGGTCTGGTCTAGTGGAGGAATCAGCCTCTAGCCCTGCCTAGTCCTGGAATATCGAATCCCACGAGGAGAAGGGGTCACTGGAGGTATTGAGAGAGACAGGAAAGGTCCAGGCAGGAGAACCATGCCCAGACTTGATGGATAAACTGGATTCGTGTGATGGGATGAGGAACGTCAACTTGTGAAGGACTGATGGCTACGATGGAGGTTTGTGGTACCCAGAGCCATCCAGCCCTGGAGGGTTTCAGAAGGAATGGCGAAGGTGAGCCTGGAAAGAGCCAGAGAGGGAACAGCAAAGCCACCAGAGGAATGTGACAGCAAACCCCAGAGAGCACAGGCAGTGCCACGGAGGGGGAGGCCACTCGGGCACCTGTTGTGACAGCTGTGACTAAGCATACAATGACCAGATCAGGGTGAATAATGAGACAATCTGCTCATTTAAGAGTGGATATACAAACCCAGCAGGGACATGAAACTGTTTTGCTTTGTTTTACTGATAATGTGTTATTGGAGTCATGTCTCTGGCTGTGTCCTAGAGTGGGTTCAAAACAATTACTTACATAACACAGGATATATTTAAGTCAGGGAAAAGCAGGGAGGGAGAAATGTGTGTATCTCAATTTCTGGTTAAGAAGGGAAATGAAATTATATTTTTCCCAATAGATTTATTGATCCCATTTTTCCGGCACAGGGATCTCTGTCTCAAGGGCTGGATCCTCCTTGCAAAACTTGAACTGGAAAGTAATCAATGAACGGGACTAAGCCCTGTATCCAGCTGCTGGTTCCTGCCCTAATAACTGCTAATTATTCTAATAGCAAACTCTTTAAAAATAACTCGATCAATGCGTTCTCCAAAAGTTGGAGCCCATCTCTGGATGCTTCCAGCCTGGTCCATGGTGGCCAGGCAGTATTTGGTGCAGCCCCTGAAGTGCCTTTCTTGCAGAGCTCTGCTTTAGGAGTGGTCAAGGGTGTTCTGGATCAACTTTGGGGTTGATTTTGAGGTGGCAAATGCGCTGCTTTCACAAAATTTTATCCACAGGTGAAAGAAAATTGTATTTCCTGCTCACAAAGCAGGGTAACGTGCAGGACAACAGCAGGGAAAACAAAAGGAAAACTTAAAGTCCCAAAGCCAAGAAACAGCAGAGTCCAGGGCAGCTGCCCATGCTGCAAACCTGATTCACAACTAATGGCCTTCCATGCAAGGGTGACCACCCCTGCTTTAATTTCAAATGAAAACCGTATTGAGAAACTTGGAATACAAAGACAAGATTTGTGGAATGTAAATACCTGGTGGGTGCAGCCAACCAGCACAAAATACCTTTGGAGGGAGCAGGAGCTCAGTCCCTACTGGAGCTCCCTGTGCCTGCAGATCATCGTGTACAGGGAGTAATTACAGCAGGGTTTGTCAACTAATTTGGTGGAGGGATGAATTCTTTACCTATTAATCAATGTAGGGAAGCATGAAGCACCTATAAACCATTCATCTCACTTTAGCTTCTTGTTTACCTTTAATTAGAGTTGTTCTGATTTGATTGGGAAAAATGGAGGTACCCTGAAATAGAGAGGCGTCAGCTGGAGCATCTTGGACAGCACTTCCTGCTGTGGGATCCCCAGGGAAATGGGTTGAGCAGTTTGGACTTTTATTTCCAAAATGAGCACCCATAAATTGCTCACAGGGTAAGACCCCTAAATCAGAGGTAAATAAAAGGATGGTTACACTGCCAGCACCTCACCGATGAGAAGGAACTTTGTAGCATCATGAATGAGTTTGTTTTTCATTTACACCTGCAGTGGGTCAGCCCTCTTTCCTCAGTTTCCCCATTCCTTTATTGTTATATCTATGTAAAAGGAGGATATTTATTAGGAAAACTTCATTTCTTCACCCATTTCATTATCTACAGTTGACACAGAGTGAGACCAATGTTTTTTTTATTATTTTTTTAATCTCTTGAAAAATTTTTACCTTTTCTTCCCGGAATTTCCATGTGGATTATAGGTAAGGCTGTAACACCTACACAGAATTATGGGATGCTTTATAACTGATGTGTTGTGTGTGATACAGATAAATGCAACTGCAAGCATAGGAAGCCCGAGTGGGTCACTTGCATTTAATTTCATTTTAGCTTGATTTACATCAGTGATATTTTATTATTTTTTTAGGAGAGAATTCTTTAAAATGCTTTTATAAAATGAGAAGTCCTGGTTAAGCCTTGGAGTCCTACACACAAGTGTGGAAAACTGCAGCTTCACTAAAAACCGTGCAGTAAATGTGCCGTTCCTCGGTGCATGCTTATTATGGGCAAATATTGTTCTCTGGGTAGTGCCTGGAAATTGTAATTAATTTCAAATACGCCCTCTTTTTGTCCACGTATGCAGATTTCAAATCTGCGCCTCCGCCGGTTTTGACACCGTGCAATGAAGCATCCGAGCTCTCAGATGTCTGGCTCTTCCGAGTTGTGAAATGAGAAAACAAACAAACCCAACCATTCCAGCCCTGTCAATCTCCTTCTCGGTGGACAGATGCCCTGGTGCCAGAAAAGCTTCATCCCGTGATCCCACACCTCTTGGCAGTGCCAAAAAAAACCCGGAGATCTACTGGACGCAAAAGCATGACTGTTCCTCACCTCGAAGAAATGCTGTTTATGGCCACGCTGGAGCTCCTGGGTGAGGCTGGGTGGGGAAATGTCTGCAGCCTCTTGTTCTTGCACGAGTAAAGGATTCCTGGGCTCCCAGATAATCCATCTGGTCTGCTCCTGGAGCAAGGTGCCTCCGGACAGCGATGGATCAACGGGTGACGGTCCAGGTTTGTGCACTGAGGTTTCTGGAATGAGCTGGGTATGTTGGTAGAGTTTGTGGATTGCGTTGTTAATTCATTAAATGGTGTCGTTAATCATGGTTTTAAATATTTTATTGGGTGCTTATCTGTTGGGAACTGGCTAAACTTGCTAAGGAAAACGGAGAGTTTGGGCTCTAACAGCTCTCTGTGCTGTCTATGGCCATGTCCCCTTGGAGGCCATCACTGGAGGTCCCAGCCCAGGTGTCCTGTGGGGCACAGGATTTTTTGGAGGGGGATGAGGCTTCAGTCTGGTCTATCCACGCACTCCTGGGGCAGCTTGGTGGGCACAGCTCCAACAAAGCCCAGCCTGGTGCTGCCGAACCCCCCAAGATGCACAAAGCCACCCTGGAAGCCTTGCAAAGTGGGTGTAAAACGCCGCAGATCCCACTGAATTTATGGCACAGCAAACTGGCCCTGGCTGAGCCAATGACCTGCTTTGGTACTGACGGGGTTTTCTTTTTGGCTAACGATTTGGTTTCAGTGTCACACGTGGCATCCCAAGAAGCTGCAGCACGCAGGACTCTTTAATGAATTCCTATCCCTTCCATATTAGTGGGAATATTTCCACTGCAGCAAACACCATAAACAGTTTCCACACTGGGGTGTGTTATACTGCCACCAGAATTGGTTCTTCTGATGGTTCATTTCTTTTATGCTGAGAATTCAGGACCAATTCAGCTCGGTTTTATGCATCATTAGAGATTTACAATTACTTTGCTATAGTTTCTTTCTGGAAGCCTATCTCTCATGGTTAATGCTATGGGAGTCCTGTTGTGTAGAGGCTGCTATGAGCCACCTTATAGCAATAAAGCATTTGAGAAGGATTTGGAATTATGAGTGGCTAAATTCTCCATGCAGCGCCTGTAATGCTGTTATCCCTTGCTGAGCCTCGGTTGAACCCTTTTTTTTTTTTCTTCTCCCCAAATTAGAAAAAAAAAATGCTGCTTCTTTGAGAGGTTTTGAACCATTCACATGTAATTTTTTTTTGTCAAACTGCTGCAGTCGGAAATGAGGAATTGTGTGAATTTCCATTTGGATTTCATGATCCTTAAAATACATTTAGGTTGTATTGGTATATAATGAAAAGAAGGCCTCCTCATTTTATTTTATCTCACTTTAAAAAAGTCTAATCATTATTTGGGACTTTATTTTGGGTTTTGTGTTTCATGTGTGTTGCTAAAACCAGTAAATTTCACAAGGTTTCCCTTGCACAATAAGCAGTGAATCTGCATGTGTTGTAATCCACACAACTCACATTTTACATAAATACACTATTGCACTGAAACAAACATGATATGCAGTGAATAATATGGGCCTGATCTAAAGGCCATTAAAATCAATGAAAAGATTTCAAATTAACTTTTATAGCCTTTAGATCAGGCTCTAAATGGGCAAATTACAGTTATGGAGTTTCCCATTTACATACCTGTGTGCTGCATTTAATGTATTTCATGGAATTGAAATTACTTGGTCCTCTTTTTCATGCTTTTTTAGGCTAAGAATTTGCCAAGGGCATCAACAGCAGTTTTCCCAGGCTCCAGCACAAGGATTATGTAGTCAATCCACAAATGACTGAAATCTTTGAAGAAAAGGACATGGTTATCAGAGAGGCTTTGACGACAGCAAGGACGGGAGTGCTATCTGCCTTTTTCCATCAGAGATTCCCATTCCCTCTCATTAACATACTCAGGACATCAGCACAGCCATCGGCCCCAGGGAATCGCTTCCAACTTTTAAGGGAATATGCACAAGACCTTGCCCCCGTGTTGTTTCAGACAGATCAAACCAGATCTGCCTCGTGTAAGGTGAGAAGAAAGGCTGGGGCACGGCAGCATTAGGGGAGGGACTCAGAGGTTGCAGGGAATTTTCAAATCCATTGTTACATCTTGGTAATCTTTCTTCCTTTACAGGGTTCTTCAATCCCACCGAGGATGTGATGGCTGTGAAAGCTGCTGCTGCTGTAAGTGGGAAAAGGAGATGCCTCTACCTGCTCCCTCCCAGTGCCCCGTAATGAAAAATGCTTTTGGAGCAACACTGGAAATAAGCCATCAAAATATCTGATTAAACCTCTTAGGAAACTCTCACTAATCACCTTCTCTGCTCTTGATGGAATGTATTTATGCATTATAAATACACTTACTACGTGTGTCTGCTCCATAAATCACACCCAGCACTTGTATGTGATGTATAAGCACATTCTATAGAACACACACAAATACAGATGCCAAGCTCCCACAGAGTTCATCACTGGAAAATGTTTGAAGGATCTGATCCTTAATATTTAATGAGCAAGATGCTATTTCCTTCCTCAGCTTTTATCTCTGGTTTGGCATAGTCATTAAATTGTTGTTTCCTTGCAAGATTATATAATTTATGACCTAATTTTAGACTTTTGTGTAACCACGTTGAAACACTCGTGGCGTATCCTGATTTCTTCACACGGAGTGTTCCAGCATTAGACAGCAGCTCCAACAGCACTTCTGTGAGCTGCCCGCCAGCAAGGAGTTACAGGCATGAAAGGAAAACAGCCCAACAATATCCAGGCAGCACTACAGGATTAGTTTGTAGGGGTTTTTGCCCTGTAAAAAATATGATTTAGCAGCATTTCCAAAGCCGTCTGCGGTGCTGGCAGGAATCCCCAGGTAAGATGGGCAGCACCCAGCAACTCCTGCTCCTGAAAATATTTTCATGCAGCTGCTTCTGACTTTCAGGCTGCTCTGGGACAGCAGCCTGCAGTGCAGGGAGGGGTGTTTGGAGGTGGGGACAGGGGAAGGATGACACGCAGTGCTTTAAAGCCACTGCCAGCCCCTCACCCTCTGGAATTTCCTCTCAGCACCAGCCTGGCTGCTGGGCTGACTTTCTGCTGCACAAGGTGTTGCTGGATAACTCCAAAACGGATCATTCTAAAGCTGCAGCCACATTTTTTTGGTGTTTTCTTTGTGTCCAGAGTAATTCAGAGATGCTGTAAATAGCGCCGTGAGCTTCAGGTATTTTGTCAATTTAAACCATATTGTTAGGACCATTCTGTCATCAAATTTAATATATTGGCTGTTGCATTAATGCCCTTTGAGAGCATTTTATCCTGGTGTTCCATAGGGAAGTGGCTCGTGGTTGAGGAAGGATTTGGTGTTTCCTTTGTGCCTGCAGTGCTGTTTGGAGGAGTTTTCCTCTTTTTCCACCTTATCCTGAATATCCAGCACGGGTGGCAGAATTTGGGGCGCTGCATCCTCAGATCAGCAGCAGGAGCATGGGGACCATGTCCAGGAGCCCAGCACACCCCTCTAACACAACAACTTCATGTGCAGGGTGAGCGGGGTGCCTACAGGAAAGAAGAAGCATCCTCGTGAAAAGGGGACATTAATTCTTGGATTAAGAAAAATTGGAGAGTTTGTCTGCTTGGCTTTAATGGAGCAGTTCCAGGAAAGCAGCAGAGAACAAAGTGTTTTCAGTATCACATAATTCAAGAGTAAAACCATAACTCCAATTACCATTGCAGCCACTTCTGGCCTTGGGAAACCTATGCTAATATTTATTATTATATGATTGACCTCTGATTTCTTCATCATTTACATTAGCAACCCTGATATTCTTAGTAACATCCTTTAAATCATAGAAGCAAGTGTCAAGAGTGCATGGTGAAGTCACATCCTGCAGGTTTTTTATTTACTAAGTCCATTTTTTTCCTGGTTAAATAACATTGTGAGATTCAGACTCTCACCTCTACAGGGCCTCGAGGGGTGTATATAATCATGGAATGCATTTTCTATAATCTCACAAAATGAGTCAATCCTACCAGAGGTACAAACAGTTTTACAAAGTCAGTATTTCACTCCCATCACTGCCTGACATCATCTTCCACAGAGCACAAGAAAATATTTACTTGGCTCTTTGACATGAATTGCCATGAAGCCTTTGGAACAAAAACCAAAAAGTGAGAATTAAAATGGAATAGCTTGACTTAATGAATTTAGCCTCTTTTCTGTGTGCTGGATTTAGATGTCAGATGATTTCTTACAATGTTTGGGATGGACATGGACACCTCCAATCCCTGTTCTTCAGCGAGGTGCCTACGCACGGATCACAGAGTTGCCCAGAATATCCAAAGCTGGAAGCTGATCCTCTTCTCCATCATCTAAATATTGTCTTTGCATAAGCAAGCATTTCTCTGGATGAATTAAGACACTGTATTTATTTTCCAGGTGCAGGTGAGGCGCCAAGGGCAGCTTGGGGCTTCTCACTGCCTTCAGCAGAGTTGATAAAATCATATTTATCCACAAAGAGACTGATTTTTCTTTTCAGATTGTTCTGGGGATGTGTCAAAAAGTTTAAATTCTCTGTCTCCCATATCCACTGCTCTTGTTGTTCACTTCCAGAGGGCACAGCCAGGGGCTTTTCAGCATCTCCTCGGGAAATATTCCCCATCTGTGGAGCTGGGGAAAGTGGCACCCCCCGGAGAGGGCTGTCCTTGATCATCCTTGTCTCTCATCCACCATTTTTTTTACTGAAATTAAATTCTTCTGAACTTGCATTGCCTTAAAGGGTTTACCTGGCTCAGCAGGTGACAGGACTTGGGATATTTCAGATAGATTTCGTGACGAATTTTTAAGATTTGTGAGCCTTTTCCAGTTGTCAGGCAGGTGGATCCTCTTCCCATCTCCGGGCATGTAGCCCTAAAAACACCCTCTGATTTCTGGATGTCAGTGAGGGAAAAGGGTCAGAGCAGCCCCAGACCCCGCTCCCGAGAGCTGTCAGTGTGTAATAACCATCAGCAGTTTCTGTAATGACACAGGTTACAGCCACGGCACCAAACACCTGCAGGGAAGCTCCTCGGGCAAAATCCCCCTCGGCTCCAATCAGGATTTTTCCGGAGCGGGGACCGCTGGCTGCGCTCAGGGCGATCCGCCTGCTCCTGGCTGAAGAGGCACTTCTGATCGACTGCTAAGAGACTTATTAGCAATGTAAAAAGGAATTGGAAGCAAGGGAAGTATTCTTCCTGGCAGAAACGCGCTTTGTGAAATTAGTTTTGCTGCCAGGGGTAATTGGGTTAAACTCCTCGTGACTGTGGGTGCTATTTGTTGCCCCTTATCTTACCCGAGCAAAGGGTACCAAACACTTTGAACTTTGTAAATAATTGTTTCCAAAGTGTTGGGGGCTTTTTTTCTCTCTATAAATTCTTTAGAGAAAAAATGGTTTATAATCCTTTCTCTGCCAATGCTTTTACAGCCTTTTCCCACTCTAGATTTATTTTCTTTCCTCTCTTTGGATTTTAGTATTTCTCAGATATTACAAAAATCTTTTTTAAGGGGGAGTGCAGAGCTTTTGCTCAGGTTGGGAAGATCATTCCCAGAGCTTTAAGAAACTGGGGAGAGAGAGAAGATTACCAAACAGAAGAACTTTATTGTGCACTGTGGCAGATGTTGGGCTGTGGTATGGAGGTGTGTGTCCAGAGCCTGACCAGTGTCCAGTGCAGGCTCCTGGACTTCAGTCTGGCTGACTTTTCTCACTCCAGATTCCTGGAGAGTGAGGGGCTTGGACCTTTCATTCCTCCTGGCCTGAACCAGGCCTGGGATTTGCTCCTCCCTCCCCAACCCCACCCTGCCATTGCTCTCTCCCTCCAGCGCAGAGGAGAGGGGCATCTTTCTCTTGCAAGCACCATCTTTTCTCAGTTTTATTTCACTTTTGCATCCACAGTTACAAATATTGACGCAGAAACAGGACAGAAACTGTCCCAGAGTGCGCACAGAATGTGCAATGTCAGAGCCTGCAGGAAATCCATAAACCTGCATAAAGCCAGGCCAACCCGTGGATGTGGGAAGACGGAAATGCTGGAAAAGCAAGACATTATTTTCTCCATCATCCCGAAAAGTTATATATTAATTCTTTTAGTTATCTGCTATTTATTTTTCACTTATTTTGGCAAAATACACAAATAATGTGAAATACCTCACTGGAACCTGAGTTCTCCAGCATGGGGGAAGTAATCCCTGAGGAGCCCAGCTGGGACATTTCCTCCTTGCCTTCAAGTAGTGGCTCAGGTCTTCCTTGGTGTCAGGAGGCTCCCACCAAGACTGATCTCCCCTCCTTCTCCTCCAAAGACAGGGGTTTCAGGTCTCGGATGCCACCAGCAGATCTCCATCCATCTGGATGATGGTCTGCTCACTGCCCCAGCTGAAGCAGGAAGGAATTGAAGATTTAGAATCACGGAATCATTACGGTGGGGAAAAAACTTTAAGATCCTCGAGTCCAGCTCATCTTAGGAACACAGGACACCTAGTGGGATAAGTATTGGGTAGGTGTGGTGATTTGCTTGGATTTGAGATGATAAACTGTTGGGTTTTTTCTTTTGTATTTGGTTTGTGTGAGCCAAAGTAGTTTTCATTTTCTAAGAATGAAGATATGCATATATATTTAATCTCCTATCATTATAATAGTTGCGATATAAATATATTTAATTCAGTCCAAAAGTTGNCCCCTGAGCCTCCTTTTCTCCAGGCTGAGCCCCTTTCCCAGCTCCCTCAGCCTCTCCTGGTGCTCCAGCCCCTTCCCAGCTCCGTTCCCATCTCTGGACTCGCTCCAGCCCCTCCGTGTCCCTCTTACACCGAACGCACCATTCGAGGAGCGGCTGGTATTTCGTTCCGCTATTAAAAAAAATCAAAATAAACCTCTGATTTTTTGAGAAGGCCCCTTCCAGCAGAGCCCGGGCTGGGATGTTTGCGTTCCGTGCCATCCATCGCTGCAGGAGGGGCTCCTCGGTGGCCAGAAGGAGCTGTCGGGGCCGGCGAGCCGGGCGGGCTGCGAGCCGCGCTGGCACCGCTCCCCGCGCACCGGGCATTTCTGCTCCGACGATTTTTGGCTCCTTTAGGTTCCTCCGGAGCTGCGCGGAATATGTAATGCCCTGCGCCGGGCTGACAGGGAACTTCAGCGCAGATTGCAAGGAGAGATCCTCTCCCCGCATCACTTCGTTTTGCGCTGCTCTGAAATCATTTTCCTTGCTCCTGCAGCTCCTGGAAAGCCAGAAGAGCTCTCTCTGTATTTACTTCCCGGATGCCTTTTTCTCCTCTGCTTACAACTATAAAAGCAGCTTTTCATGCTCCAAATCAGAGATAAATGGAAATGGCTGCTGAAGAAATAAAACACAAGGCTAATCGAATTGTGGCACAGGAAGCAGCCTTCAGCCAGTGCATTTTTGAGAGCTATTTTTAGACAATATTTTTATTTTGTCACTCCATATGGGAAGTCAAACCCATATGGCTTGGGAGAATGGAAGGTTGTGCTTTTATCGTGATCTCGCAAACTATCCCAGCTCAGCTTTGTCCTTAAACTCGTGCTTAAATCCAATTGTCTGAGGTGGGACTGGAGCACAGCTGCTCCTGAGGTTGTACCAGCACAATTCCCTCCTGAGGTGTAAAACTACTCTACATTTGTTAAACCAGTCTCCAGTTAACTCGGCTCTTCTTAGCTACAACTTTTCTCATTCTTACACCTTCCTTTTTTCCTTTTTAATTTCTTCATCTCTTCTCCAGTGTTCTGATGCCCTGCTGGATGTGTTTGGTCCAGGATGCAAAGCTGAGCATCCACAGCCATCCCTCTCCTGCTCTTCACAGAAAATGTTGCTGCCTTCCAAATATCCGGATTAATGTGGTTTTGAGGAATAGGACTTTATTCTGCCCACAACACCGTGGCAAATTCTGAGTACACTGATGAAGCAATAATTGGCTATAAACAGTATTTTCCTTCTGTCACCCTAATATATAAAATTGGAAATCTGTCCTCAGTGTTCATCCACCAGAATATCCACTTTATTTGTGTTCAAAGTTTTTCATGACACTGAACCAAAAATTATGTGTCTTTTAAGGAATTTTGTGGCAAGGTTAAAAACACTGACAGGAAGTTTCTAACGTGGTAAATTCCAGAGGATCATTTTATGAGTTTTTCAATTGTAATCCTGGAGTTTCTTCTCTTTGCAGTTTTTCAAAAGGTGGAATTAAACAAACCCAAATGACAGGAAAATGCAGCTGGATGCTTTTATAGGCAAAACAGTGAGAAGAGGCTCAGAAATGTGGGTGACTTGGTTTAGTGGATATGGTGGAATTGGGTCGAAGGTTGGAATGGATGATCTTGGAGGTCTTTTCCAAACTTAGTGATTTTGTGATTCTGCTGTGTGAATTACAGAGGTTCAGAGTAGCAAACATTCCATGGAGCTGCTCTGAGTGAAGGAAAAGTCATTTTCTGTATTAGCTTGATTCCAGAGCTGTATTTAACCTCAGTGTAGAAGCAGAGCTAAGGAAAGAGCAGAGCATTGGCAGTCAATATCTTTATGCTTTATTTCTTTTTTTAAATTTTTTTTTTATTTTAATTTTTTTCCTCAGGAAAGGATCCTCCCCTTTTTGAGGGGATCAAGTGCAACAGGAATAGGACTGCTCAGTGGAGAATTCCTTGTGGCAGAAGGATGGGCAGCATGGAGATTTCTGAGACGGTTTGGATGTCACTTCCATCAAGTAGAAGAGATGTTATGCTAAAGCTGTTCATCAAAACTGAGACCTCATGGATTATTTTGTTGGAAAAGCAAGAAAACGACCACTGATTTTTTTTCCTCAGGGCAGAGGTCTTGTGTTCGAGGAGACAATGAGAAAACAACCAGGCCCCAAAAGAGGAATAAAGGGAAAACCTGAGATTAGAGCAGAGAAAAAATATAAAAATTTGTAAAAAGAAATTTGAGGAAGCCCTAATTGTATCCAAAATCCAGGATTGTTTCAAAATCCAAGGAATTACTGTTACATTATTTGCTTGGAGGAGCTCTATAGTCAGAAAACCCTCTTCACTTGTATCCCACTTTCGAAAGTACAGTCTACACCATTCTGAAATCCCAAGAGACAGGGAAAACCCCTGGATTTACGATGCTTGGGAGTATTGGAATTAGATGCAAGAAGCTGGGTTTTCCCAGGAATATTATTCTGGAATGTTTGAGTAACACAAGTTCTGGCATAGGTGCTGGGGGGTGTGATGTGGGTACAGGAGCACTGTCAGGTGGATTCCTGATGTCACTGGTGTCACTTCTAGTGTCAATGCTTTTCCTGGACATCTCTTGGCACATTGGAGCGTCGTGGTCCAGGTAAATCCAGCCAGGAATCTGCCAGTGACTTCAGCAGAGCTGGAATTCCACCCAGTGTGACACAGGCTGGTGACGTGGAGTGATGTCAAGTCACTGATATAGAACTGAAAAAATTCCTTGTCATATAACTGATCCCATTGTGTTCCCAAATTTTGCTTGGGGTTTTTCACCAAGTTTCCGTTCCCATCACAAATGTATGGATAACATATTTAGGCATTATCCTTGAAAAAGTAAAGAAATAATTTCTTTAAGAGATGGGCAATCTGTAGAAGACATCTGTGTAATTTTGCATTCTAAATGTGATTTATACTTATAAATAAATTTGCATAAAATCTCCAGCTCTCGATGTCATAGTTCTATTCTACCTTTAATTCAGATGCTCAAGAAATGTGAATTATTTTTTACAGCTAAATAAAAGCCATACAAAGCTGCCTGGAGAGAATAATGAGATACACATTGTGCCATGCAGCCATGATAAATCCAGCAGCACCATGGTTACAGCCAAAATGGGAGGCCATGAGAAACCAGGGAATATCAGCACATTCCTGTGATTTTGCAGACTAATCTGAGCTGAGGGAAGCTCATGCCACAGGTTGGTAAGGGAAAATATTTACCTGCAAGACAAGCAGGCCCCTAAAATGAGGAGGAACTGTTGGTTTAGATGGCAGGTGTTTATTACATTTATTATATTATTTTTACAATATATTTATCAGCTATTTTTGGACCAGGCTCTGCATATATGCAAAATAAAGATACCAGAATTCTTGTAACACAGGGGGGGCTGCAAATAACTGGGGGGCAGGTTTGCCAATGATGTACAGATTTATAAAATATGTTTTAGCCATGAGGGTGGCACCAGGGAGATGTGATATTGGGATCCCTCAGTCATTGGGATCCTCAGTCAGTAAAAGGCTCCCAATGCCACAGATCTGGATTAACCAACAGATTAAAAACTGGGCCCCCCTCATCAGCAATTAACTCAAACAGGAGGAGATAATTATCCCAAATGAGGGTGTGAAAAACCTCCGCTGATGGTAGTCATAGCAGGGGATATAAAAGGAGCAGAGAAGGCCCAGCCTTCTCTTTTGAAGAAGAGGCTTGAGGAATAAGTTACCTGGATTTTCAAGAGGCCAAACCTCGCATTCCAGGACTTGCTGTGGCTGCTGCAGGTAGGTCTCATCGTTCTCTGGTTTTATCTCATCTCTGACCGTGTTTTCCAGTAAAACGGGGGTTTTGCTGAGTATTTTTGATGTTTGTTTGCTGCTGGAAGCATCTAAATCCACCCTGCTCTTCCAAGCTTCTGTAAAATGCACTAAAGCTGATACTCACAGCACTGCTGACCTATTTGCTGAGTTATGGTGGTCTTGCTTTAATTAAGCTCAGTATTAAGGTCAAACAGGGTCAGAATTAAGCTCGGTGTTAAGGTCAAACACTCCAAGAGTCACTTGACAATTTTGGAAGTCTTTTCCAACCCTCATGATTCCAGATTTCTGACAGTGGCTCTCCAGGAGCCGGGGGGCTGCTCCAAGGCCCTTTGCAGGAGAAGGGCTGCAGAGGAGAAGGAATGATGAAGGGATGTGTCCAGGGTTTCTGGATCAGTGACCACATGGAATTCTTGGAGGCAGCATCTGTGACGGGCTCTCCTGTAGAGCCTAAATTTTGCAGGATGTTTATTCTAGAGCTGCCGCTTTCCAATTTTACTTTGTGGTGAAGTGCGTACAGCAAACCTGGTGGTTTGGGATCTGCTGCTTTTCCCTTTGGGTTTCCTCTTCCACACCAGAAAAGAAGCATCAGTTTTGTGCTAAATGTGAAGCTGGCACCAGCCAGGCCCCTGTGTGATTCTGAGCACCTCGTTGAGAAGGTGCTGAGCCGTTTGAGCCCTGTGAGCCCTCAGCATCCTGAAGGAGAGATCCCTGTGGTGCTCAGTGCTCCCGGGCGTGTGGACAGCGGTGGCAGTGAATGGGGACAGCCGAAAACTCCTTCAAAAGCAGAGCTTTGTTCTGCTGAATTGGGCAGTGAATGGTTTGGGCTTCCCAGAGAGCCTGGCCAGCCCTGTTGACTCCTAAGGACCACTCGTGTGCCTTAATTGAGGCAGTGCCTGAATGCTTTAACTGGGTGGGATCAACGCAAACATCCCTGAATGTCAAGCTCTCTTCTGTGTCTGTTTTCTAAAGCTAATGACCACCAGGCGTTAAAAACCCAGTTCTGGGCTTTGGAGATGCTGAGGCATCTTGTTTCCTGTTTGTTAAGGTGGATGCCTCCACCTTAAAATAAAATGTCTTTATTTCCGAGATGTTGGAGTGTAGAAAAACGGAGTGCTGTAAACTCAATGCCCTTGGAAGTTTTAAGCTATATTAAAATGTCTGTAACTTTAAGAAAAAAGAACAGAATAATGCTGCTTGGAAATATTTAAAAACAAAAAATCATGCTCAGCAGACAGCTCTTATGACAAGGCTCTGCCCAGAGTGAATTTTTATGCTTGAGTTATAAACCCTTGAAAAATGGGGATCCTAATACAAAAGCTGACACAGCTTTAACTAAAGCAGCTCTAGTAAGTGCTGCTATAATTATTTGCTCATTAATTACAAATTTTGCAAGACATGAGAGTAACACAAATTGGAAAATAGGAATAATTACCAGTAATAACGCCACAGAAGCTGGACACATTGAAAGTATCTTCCTCTTTAAATTTAATAATAGCAAGACAGCTAGAAAACTAATAAGAAATACATAATTGAAAATTAACCTTGCAAATCTGCTGTTAATAAACCATGGTACTCTTGCACTACAATAATTTTACACAGCCCTTAATTTGCATTTGAAGTGTTATTCCAGGTAATGCTTCGTGCCTTCACAACAATTAATGTGCCTTTGAATCGAAACAGAAACGCCAAGGTTGGATTTGGGATAGCTGGGGAGGAGGGAGTGGCGTATCCCGTAGTTTTTAGCAGCTCGGAGCTGGGATGGCTGGAAATCAGCCGTACAATGGGGATTTTTGTGCTGTGATGCCTCAATGCCGTTTTGTTGTCGTTGAATTCGGGCATTGTGGCGCTCCGTGCTTTCATCCTCCCCTCGTGCAATCCACCAGTTGGGCTCTCGGGTCGCTCGCGCTTTCTCATCCTCCGGGGTGTGAGACTCGATTACTCGGGGATGATTTAAACATCCAGGGCACGGGGAACGGGGGCTGCGTGGTGCCTGAACTCCCCTGCTGCAGCCCAGGCTTTTCCCGGCGTGCTCGAGTGGTTTTCATGGATCTGATGTGGGCAGTGCTGGAGGCACTGGGATTTGCTGGGCAGGGGAAGCCAGTGCAGCCTCTGGCTTAATGAAAGGAGCTGCTGGCACCTGGTGCCTGAGGTTTTTTCCCCCCTCAGAGGGAAGTGGCACTTCCTTATGAACGTTTTATATCTGTTACCAATTGACAAAAGCCTCCAAAAATCTTAAATCAATCAATTTGCATGTAAAGATGAAGAGAATTGTTTACTCAAAACGCAGACTGAGTCAACTGCTCTTGCTAAGTATCTCCCACTCATAAAATAAACCTGATATATATCTCTGCCCGCACAGAAAACTCGGAGCCAAGAAGTGTTTAATAATCTTGGAGCTCGTATCTAGCGAGCTCTGAGTACTCAGCTGAAAAAAAAGGATAGATCCAAGGAAAAAATCATCCCTGACTGCAGGCTTGTATTATATTGCAATATTAACGGCAGTGGAGGTACATCCAGGCACTCAAAGTTGTGTATGACCAAGCAGCTTTTAAAAAAAAATAAAATAAAAATAGAAAAAATAACCCAGAGACCTCCAGTGTTTGGCATCAGAGCGGAGGAACATCGTACACAAACAACTGGGTTAAGAGTGTGCACTCCAAACAGGGTTTCTGCACAATTCCAAACTCCATCAAGGGCTGCATGTAAAATGTTGCCTTCTTTGTGCAAACCCACAAATCCTGGGGAAAAGGCCGCGCGAGGTCAGCAATTCAGCTGTTTGTCTGCTCACTTTATGTAAGAGGTTAGCAGCAGTGTGCTTTTTGTCCGAAGCCAGCAATAGCAGGAACAGCTTGTTTCTGAAAGGGCTGGGGCTCCCCTCGTCGTGCTGGAGAAGGGGTCCCGAAATAAACCTCGGATGGGGACAGCCTTTGATTCGACCTCTTCTGCATTTATTTGGCTGTAAGTGTGTGTTTGGCTCCCGTCGCTCCCCTCAGCCTGGAAAGCTCAAACACCCCCAGCACAGGTATTGTCCCTTCGTTTCAACGTGTTTCAGGGAATTTCAAAAACGTGGCAATGTGGGAAAATAAGGAATTTTGGGTGCCCGGGCTCTTCCTCCGGAGGAGCTCGAGGGGTTGGATAGAAAACAAACCTTCCATCTGCTCACAGCTTCTGGGTGAAGGCCTGACAGCACCCCAGGTCTCCTTGGCTTCAGCCCAGGGAGGGAGAGGATGGTGATGCGTCCTTCCAAAAATACCGCTGGAATCAGGTGCACAGCAAAAAATAGAAAAATGAAAAATTCCTTTACAATCTCTCTTTGAGCCGTGGAGTAGAGCTTATTTTGAGGGTGGTGAGGCCTGGCACAGAGTGCCCAGAGAAGCTGTGGCTGCCCCTGGCCCCCTGGAATTATCCAAGACCAGGCTGGATGGGCTTAGAGCAGCCTGGAGGAGTGGAAGTTGTCCCTGCCCATGAGAGGGGGTGGATTAGTTGGTGTTTAAGATCCCTTCCAACCCAAACCATTCTGGGATTCCATGGTTTGTGTGAGCCCAGTGTGACCAAGCTTAAATTTGCTGATGTGAGGGAGATTCCACTTGATCCATGAGGATCTGGAAACGGAAGAGAGCAAGGATGGGAGTTCTCAGCTTAACCCTGGCCAGGGTTTAACCACTACATTCGTGCACGTAAGAACTGATGATAAGAGCTGACCAGGGAAGGGCTGTGGAAGGCTGGGTGGATAAATCTGGATAAATCCACGTGTGTCTGTAGGTCCTTCTGAGAGTTCCCTGCAAGTCCAGAGGGAGTTTTTGGGTCTGTGCTGGATTTGGTGTGGGAGCTCAGAATTTCAGCCACCCCACGGCACATCTTTGGCAGAGACAGCCTCAAGAGCCACATGGATGAAGAGGAGCAGGGATTGGGCAGCCACAGAGCCAACCTTGGGAAAAAAAGGAGGTGGAAAATACCCTCTCCTTCTGAAAACCAGCAGGCTGGGGGAGAAACGTGCCTCTAATGCTGCTCCTGAGGCTGCCTCTGCCAGTGAATCTCAATCAGTATTCTGTTCATCCCTGCTTTCTCAAGGAAAGACATAAAGGAGCAGCGTAGCCAAAAGGAAGCTATTTTTAGAAGATGGAGAGATGATTTTCCCCCCCCCCCGAACCATTCTGCTGTTATTTATGTTGCGTGGTTCTTGAGTTATTTATTTCAGTGGGAGTTGATGCAAAGTGGGATGGGGTTTAATGTGTGGAGGGATGGTGAAATCCATCCTACAGCTGTCCTTGCTATTTCAGGGCTGGCTTCGAAAGCCTTTCCAACCTGGAAATTGGAAGGTGCTTTTTGGACGTTATCAAGGTGTTGCTGGTGGCCAGGGGTGTTTGTTGTCCCCAGTCCCTCCAACTTCCAGTGCACTGACCATCCTCCTGTGGCTGGCACTGCAGTATATTCCAACCTGGCACTTAAGCCACCTGTATGCATTTATAAAACACCAAAAAGGATCATTCAGAGTGTGCTCCAAGGTAAAAATAAGAGATGTTAACACTTTTCATCGATCAAAGCTAATTTATGCAAACTGGGCTCTGCTGGCAACTGCAGCAAGGTAAAAATGGTGACATCATGGAGCGTGAGCTCTGCCAACCTGGGTTAGTGCTGGAATGACAATGGAGTGATTTAGCTATTATGAGCTCACTTAATATTTCATACTTAAAGTGGAGCCTAACCTGCAGCTCAGGGTTATGTGAAGTGCACGTTGTGGAGTTGTTTCAGAACAGATTTTGACACAAACTTTGCAGTTGAGGGAAATGTTTGAGTGACACACATATTGCATATGCTGTTACTCTGCAAGGCTGGTGAAAATCCTTTCAGAAAGGAAAACTTACTGGGGAATGTTTTCTATTTTCTATATATGTGTGCGTGTACATAGACACATGCACACCAAAGGGTGGAAAATCTGGAATGTTGTCTTAAGCTTTCTGCTATGAAATCATTGCAGGAGAAGAAAATCACTTGGATCATACAAATATAGCTGCGGTTTTTAAATCCCAAACCCTGTCACTCTCACAACAATGACAACAAAATACTGTAGATGTGATGGGTCATGAGTTTGAACTTTTAACACCAATTTTAGATTCCAGCCTCTTTTACAGAAACAGTGCTGAAGTGACCTCCCATTCAGTGAGGGAAGTACTGCAGCTGGTCTGAAAAAACATCAAGTAAAGCACCAGGAAAAGAAAAGCTTGTTGTAGTTGATGCTTTGGCTCCCCAGGTTTTCGGCCGATGAGAGAGGATGTGCTTCTCTCCAAGCCTCAGTGGCAGCCCCTGCACTCAGCCTGGGAGCCTTCTGCTGCTTTGCTCATCTTGCTTTTTAAAAATTTTATTATTAACTGTCAGAGAATTGGAATTACATTTGGAATAACTAGTTTTCCTGCTTAGTGCGTGATGAGGAGAGGCAGGATTTAGGCTGAGTGTGTTGGTGAGGAACAAGATCCAAGATAATTGTGTACGGGCTGTAGGACAGTGACAAAAGAGGAGGTGGGGACTGGTATTTTCCAACCAAAATCATAGGCAGGATGCTTTGATGTATTTGGGATAAAACACAGTGATTGTAGGAGAGAGAACTTTCCAACCTTGGCCACTGCAGCAGGAGGTTGGGACAGATGAACCATGAGAAGGTTTTCCTATTTGGGTGGATTTAGCCACTTTCCAGACCCTCTAAAGGATAGGAAGGAATGATTTGGGATATGTTTTCCTCTAGGAATATGATTTCACCTGCAGTTTAAGTCTAAGATTGGTAAAGCTTCATCCTTGATGACCTTAAGGATCAGAGTCACTGCTCTTTTTCGGAGAGAGCAAGGACAATGAGTATCCCAGAAGAGATGTGGCCAAGCCTGGAGCCCGCAAAGTTCCTCATTGCCTGGGAAAATGACTTTTTTACCCTCTAAATCTGTCATGTTCGTCAGGTTGTGTGTCACAAAGCCAGGTCTGGTTGCACATTGTTGGCCACCAGCAGCCTGTTTGAGAGCCCATTTTGGGAGTTCCTCTGCAGGACTGACACATTTCATACTTAGGGAAGGTGCTAATGTTTTTTGCACCCGCATTTGAGGCTGTGTTGCAATATCTCCCATAGCAGTGAAATGACCGTGCCACTTCTTATAAACATTTATCCAAAGCAATCATTATTAGTTCAAACGTTTAAAATATAGTGACATAAGAATTATTAATCTATGTTCATCTACATTAAGTCAAATTAGAACAAGAAAAAGAAGTGAAAATCCAGAATTCTAGGATTTTTAGTTTATTTAAATGCTACCTTAGGATCTTTTCCTGCCCACAATGAATTTCCACAGTTCCTTACAGCTAATAGAAAATTTTATGGGTTTTCAATCAGAATTAGTTCAAGCCACTAGAAAACATCCTTTGTTCCTATATTGATAGGAACGCAGTATTCTCCTTTCTTCCTGTTTGGCCTCCTCTGCCCTGGATGCAACGGGAGTAAACACAGTGGAAGGATTTGTATTCCAACAAAGGAGAACAATTGCAGCAGTGTTTAAATTCACAAGGTTTGAGGATTGTAATCGGAGTTTATTGGAGGGTAGGGGGAGGAAATGTTTATCCCACTTCATTTTAGAGGCTCTCCCTTTGCCTTATCCCCGCTTATCACAGAGGGACAAACGTCTTTCCCTGTAACGGAAATAATTCCGATTCTATTCCAGAAAATAGCCTAGAAGCCGTGGGATCCCAGGAATAGGTTTCTCCCTCTAGTGGCAGCAGAAAGGGAGATGCAGAACTCTTGGACCAGGTCGTTTCATTTTTTTTTTTTCTCCTTTGGGAAATTATACGAGGTAAAAGAGCTGCTGTTTATTTACAGCTTCAAAGAAATACGAATATGGCACAAAATATCTGCAGCTGCCTCCTGGTTCTCTTTTGTCATTGAAACACTAAAACCAACACACCGAGGGGTATTTCTCTAATTTTTAAAAAGACCTTGGGGCTCAAAATACAACAGAGAAAACTTGAGAAACACAAATTCTGGTTAGTTTGGTGTCCTGCTAATTCCTGGTGGCAGAACCATGGAGCAGAAACTGTTCTCAGGAATAAGTGCTGGAATTAGCTCAGCATCCCTCCCTTCAATGCCTGGCACTGGACAGCCTGCACAGAGGGAGGGATGGGGATATCCAGAGAACGGCCTTGGGGAGTGCTTGAGTCATATCTGGGGCTGCTGTGTTTATTTGACACATAAAATGTAAACCCACGTGTTCTCCAGGACTAAACTGCCCTTGTGACCCTATAGGAAAGGGAAAAGCATTTTGTATCTGTGAGCAGGAGAGGCTGAAACACCACCTAGAAGTCAAACAAGAAGCACAGTGAGCACAGAAAAGTTGTGGCTGCCCCATCCCTGGCAGTGTCCAAGGCCAGGTTGGATGGGGCTTGGAGCAACCTGGGATAGTGGAAGGTGTTCCTGCTCGTGGCAGGGAAGTGGGATGGGATGAGCTTTAAGGTCCCTTCCCACACAAACCATCCTGGGGTTCTGTATAACCTACCTCTTGTGTCCTATTTCTGCTTTCCATCTCCTGACGGCGCTTTAACTGCCCAAGAAGAGCACAAACCCACTAAAACTTGCTTTAGATGGGCAGAAAGGTTGGTCTGTGGAGGGAGCCTGGGTGAAGCACTTGTCCCTGGTTGGCTTCTGAATCTCTGCCATTGGGGTTTTAGTCCCCAGGACTCAGTCCCTGCTTCTGGTGAGGATTTCAGTGTAAACTCTCACTTTAATAGATCACATGGAGAGAAGGTTGAAACAGCATCTCAAATTTGGGAACAATGTGTCCTGCAGGCTCTGGTGCTGAGAATAGCATTGAGCCAAAGGATGTTCTGTTATCAGCAGAAAACACAAGACACCCCCATCCCTGATGTGATTGGGGTGGAGCTCAGGTCCCCGTTGGTGTGGGGCTGCAGAGGAGATGCCCTTGGCTGGTTTGGGGGTGGAACTCGTGCAGACTCCCCCGTGTCCTTGGGAAGCTCCCCGTGGCTCTGGGTGTGGAGAGCTCTGCCTTGGGAAGGCCTGAGGAGGAAAACAAGTCCAGAATGTGTAGTGACATTATCACATCCCTGGGACACAGGAAAGGTCTGCCTGGCCTGGGAGGTCACAGGAATTAGTCCAGGAACTGGAAAGTCTTCCATGAGGGAGGAGCTTGGTGACTTCAGAGTGCAGTGCGAACTCTGTTCCTTCCAGCTGGGACTGATAATTGCCTAGGCAGCCAAATTGCAGCTTCCTTCTTCAAAAGTTAATGATGTTTCTCGTGTCCTTTCTGAGGGCTGTTGCGCTGGGGCCTGTTCCATGTTAGGAGTCTCTGAGGAGAGGACTTGGCACGGGAAATCTGGATCCTGGAGGGTTCTGGGGCATGGTGGTGGCTGCCTGGGCTCACCCAGGTTGGGGACCTCATCCGAGGGCTGTGTTTTCCTGTCCCCTGATCCTCAGGACCAGCTCAGCTTGTTCTGCTGTTTGCCCAGGAGTCCTCATCAGGCTGCCTGGGGGGTTCCTAAGGACAGAAAACTCTTTGGGATTTATTTCTTCCATGATGCCTTCTGTGAGAAGGTTTAAATTTTAGTTACTTTCCAAATCACAGAGCAATATTTTAGGCTTTTAGCACTGTCACTTCTTTGGGTAACACCTTGTCCTGGCTCTGGCAGATACCTGGGCTGCTTTTCCAGCCTCTTGTTTCCTCCCTGGACCTGAAAACTGTTCTAATTTTATTTTACCTCCCTGCAAAGTTTCTTTTCATTCGCTGCCATTGCTTTTCTTATCGCTTTTTATGCTCTCAACTTCATTATGCAATTGTTCCAACCCTGCTCTGTATTTGATGTTTTATAACTCGTGTCTGCCTTTTCTTCCACTGTTGATTACTTTTACATTTTGATGTTCCTTCACACTGGCTTTACAGGAAAAAAAAAAATAGAAAAAACAACTTGAACATTCCCTGTGCAATTACTGGGAGGTGGCACACACAACCCCCGGGCATACATTAATTTATCTTTGAACACTTTCTATTTCCTCTGTGTCCTTTCTCTCCCCAGCTTTATCATGTTGAATTTCACCCTGCACTTACTCTCCCAACTTTGCTCTGCTAAAATCTAATCTCCTTGTTTTCTAACTTCTGGTTGAACATTAATCCTGGTGAAATCCTTAAGGGCTGAGCCCAGAGTCTCCCCCACACTCGCATCCACTCATAATTGCTGGTGCAGGAGCCTTGCTCAGGAATCATTCCTTATAAAAAGCTGCCTTCTTCCCAGACGTACTTCAGATGATGAAAAAAATACGTGTTGGGAACCCTTGCACAGTAAAGAAATAATTTCTCCCCAAATCCCCAGGTGTTGCTCGCATCCCTCCCCCTCTCCAGATTTGTCTTTCCCCTTGCCGTGGTCTCGGCTGAACATTTCAGCATCTGCCTGGCTTTGAGCAGGTGGGACGTGGGTCTCAAGTGCTGCAGTTCTGACACTTCCATAAATTTCCTTAAAAGAGAACCAACTTGGATTGCTAAGCAAAAATCTTCATGTTAATCAGCAGAAGTCTTGAAACCCTCTGGATGAGCCCTGGACTTTTCTAGGCCTGTAAAACTATTTTCAGGAAACTCCTGATGGTTATTTCCATTAAAAGCGCTTCTTTATACCCACATAAATTCCCAATGCATATAAAATTCTATCAGGGTGGAAACTTTCTGAGTGTGTTTGTCTTGTTCTTCCATATCTTTATCTATTTCTTATATTATATGTAATTAACACATTTAGTACTGACTTTAATTGACCTCATCACTGTCATGGCTTATTAAGCTTTTTATCATGTAATGTTCTTTTTTTTTCTCTCTATTGAATGATCACATACATTTGTTTGTCATAAATTGAGTGCATGTATTTTGGAAAATAAAACTGAAATGCCAAGTGCTTTTCAGAAATTCTTTCAAGCACAGTAAAAGAGATACCTGGGTGTAGTTAAATTTTTATAAAGTGCAACATGAAAACATGTCTTTACCTTCATTGCTTTTTCTGTCTTCCACCTACTGCCTTTTTTCCCAGAAAGGCAGCTGACAAAAAATAAGAAAGAATGTTTTTTTGTGTTAAATGAAAACAACTTAAATCTCTTTTTATTTATTTGGTGTTTAATCTCAAGTGGAAACTTGCAATCAGAACCCGTGCTTTCTGCTCAAGCTGGAAAAGAATTCTTCACAAATAAGTGTTTGTTTGGAGGGGGAGAAAGCTCTAATTGTAACTGTTGGGTCTCACAATAAATATTTCTGTAGTGAATTTGAATTGATTAATCTGTCACTTTTTTCAGTAAAGTGCAAAATCAGATCAGCTCCCATCTTGCTTATTTACACGGTCAGCTTTAATTTGTCATTAGTTCTATTGAGTAGCAAAGCTTTTAGTGCAGAAGATACCTCTTCCACTTAATGGATAATCATTTAGTGGAATATAATTTAAAAGGATTTATCTGGTCTCTCTGCCACGGCTGTAACCTAACCCCAGCATGATAAACTTTCTCCAGGAGAAGGATTAGCACTTTCTGGTGGCTTTTGCCTGGGAATTTGTTCAGGCATTAGTTCAACACCCAGCATGGCCAAAGTGCCCTGAGAGCTGCACTCGGGGACTTGACACAGTAAAAGTGTTTCTGGGTTTGGCTGCACTTTCCATTAGACCACTTTGTGTCAGGTGATTCAATAGGATTTCCATCCAGATCCCAGCCTTGTTTTAACTGGAAGATAAGAGCAAGAAATTCAAGGCAGAGGCCAAGAATTGGAAAGGTTTTGTGCGAGACAAGGGGCCAGAAGCTCTACCTGGAAAAAAGAGGGAATAGTAAATGAAAACAGGTTCTTGAGCAAGTTCTGGGAAGAGACTGGGCAGATCATGATGAGAATTTTGACTTGCAGTGAAGGGCCACGAGGGGAAGAGCTGGTTTTTCTCAGGAGCTGCTTTTCTGGGCCCCAGGGCTGTATCCCCCCAGCCAGAGTTATGGGAATGTCAGCCCTCCCAGAAAAGCACGTTTAATTAGGGATGCAAGTTGCTGTAACATTTTACACTCCCAGAATCTCAAATGATGAAGAATCCTGACTTCAAACTGTTTTCTTTCTTCCCCATTGCTGAGCTCTGGCCCTCCTAGAAGGCGACGATGGTGGCACTGCAATGTTATAAGCTCCAAAACCAGAGCAATTCATCTTCGTGCCTTTCCAGCACAGGGCAGGTGCTGTGACAGGTGGAGTTTGCGCTAAGGAATGAACGTTTTTCCCAGGAAAATCTGCAGCAGGAACAGAGGACCATAGAGGTCCAAACATGACATTTTTTCGGGGGGTGTGTGAGGATATTTTCAGTGGTGCTTGGACTGAGGTGCTGGGACAGTGACAGCTGAAAGCTGGACCTGGCGTCACCAAACTAAAGCTTTAGGGCAAAAACTTTGAATTAATGCATCATTAATAACTGAACAAGTGCGACACTCCTCATCAGCATGGATTGACCTTGCTTTTAGTGCTAAATGTGGAAAAACCAGGCTTCCCAGGGCTTTAATTTGGTTTTACTTCATTTAGCCCAGGTCTACCTGGGTTTCAGAGCTGTCACCACTGTGGAACTGGATTGTTCCAGCTCCTGCTGAAGCTCTGTCAGTAGGGCATGGCCAGGGTTGATGACAGATGTGACAAGAGGGGTTTGGTTGCTTTTTTTTTTTTTGAACCTGCTGCTTTCCTCTAACTCTTCTATTCCTCTTCTTGCTAAAAGAGAAGTTTTAAACTCCCAAACAGCAAAATCCAAAACACCCACAACGCCCTCTCCAGAACTCCATGTTGCATTTTAATGATCTCTTATGTTTGTGTAATAATCCGAGGTAACATTCCGAAGCTTCAGTTTTGGAAGGGATTAACAGGGACTGTTTTAATCTTTCCTGTAGCATATAAACTGCTGGAAAGCAATCCAGCAATCCAGAGGCAGTTATGTTTTCACTGATGCCTGGAATTGAAATACTCGTTGATTTTTGCTTTATTTTTTCTGGCAACATTTCTACTTGAGGAAAGAACTTGAGTGCAATCAATTAAAGAAAGGATCTGATTTGCTTTGTAATTGTTTTTCTGTCTCTATGAATGATGTAAGGGCATTTTGGAAGAATTTACTTCACTACTCTGTCTTTTCTAAAATAACAAGTTTACTGGTTGATTTATGGGTTGTTTGTTTTGTTTTTGTTGCTCTGTCTGTAGGTGAGAAAAAGGTTAATTTGCTTGAGAAATCATGTCTATGCCAGAGAAGGTCAACTTGTTCCATCATCGTGTTCTGCCATTGGAGCTGACCTCAACCTAAACACGGTGCTTTAAGGCAGGAATTAGGCATCCTGTTTTTCTCCACGCTTTTCCCAGCATTTGTTTTCTCCTGTTGTCGTAGTTTCTCAGAAAAGGCAGGAGGGTGTGACTCCCAGCAGTGAATTCTGCTCCCTCTAAAGGCGTATTTTTGACGTTGTGCTTCAAAAACTTCAATCTTTGCCGTGGCTGTGCCAAGCTGTGTCAGGTGGGACTGCCCACGAGCCAAAACATCAACGAGTCTCTTTGGGAACTGTGTCAGAGGCAGGGGAAAACTGTGAAAGCATAAAAATTGGGAGAGACTGGGAACATTAACTTCGTCAAAGTTGATGTCCATGGATATCAGAGCACAGTGGTTCCTGGGGATGTCCCAGCTCCTCTCCCTGTGCTATTTCCATGACTTTCGTAGGATGCTGATCACAAATGATGGACCAAGGCATCCAAATCTTGCTTCTTAGAGCTTGGATTCAACTCTCCTCGAGGAAAAAATGCTCTGGGAGGTGATTAAGAAAGATGAAGCAAACTCCCAATAATGCTTAGCTGCAGAGTTTTGTAGAGGTGGTGGAGGAAATGTTTAACCAGTCTGTAGGATTCACTCTGGATGTGCCAGAATTCACGTTGGCTTCTCCCTACTTCCACTTCTTGTTCAAAAGTCACCAGAAGTTTGGAAATTGGCTTGGAGATGGCAACTCTAGTGCTAAATCTGGCTTGGGGAGGTTGTGCAGCTCCTGGTCTGTGGCTCAGGAGCCTGGTTTGGTTTGGTTTGGGGGAGAGGAAAGGAGCAGCACGGGGAGCAAGAGCTGGATTTAGCTGGGAAGAGGACAGGACAGGGCACTGCCAGAGGGGAGGCTCTGGCTGGAGGCCCAACTTCTACAGTAGTTTTGGGAAACTAATTTGAATGAATTTTGTGACAACTTAGTGATGAATCAGTGGTGAGGAGGGTAATGTCAAATTTGAGATGCGAGTCAGCGCGAGTCTGTGTGTGTGAGTAACTTTGATGTGTTCTACGTCATTTCCTGCAAAATCTACATGGAAGAAGAATCAATTCAATAAGTTAAAGGGGTTTTTTTCTAGTTAGTTTCACACCTGGGGTGATACTTTGCTTTTGTGGATATGCAATTGCTATTAAGGTACAAGGGATGCTGCAGTGGGGACTGGAAAGAAAATAAGCTTTTTTTCCCTTTCTTTTACTGGGTAAGAGTGTAAAATGTGATTGGAGTTTGTCAGCATGGAAACAAATGTCTGAATTTACTTGCAAGACTTCGATATCTTCAACCTTTTCAGGTGTAAAACCCCCTGCAGTGACAGGCACGTGCACAGGATTTTACATAATTTACTGTTTTTGATGAAAAATCACATCAAAGTGACACCTGAGGCACAGCATCCATTGCCCTTTGATAAGAGATGGAAGTTGGTCAGTCCTGTTCCTGACATTTATTAGTGCTGATTCCCAGGGCCGAGGAATAGCAGGAAGAGTTGGTTATACAGTAACTTCTGAACTGCAGTGGCAGAGCAGGTATTAAAGATTCTTGGATTTGCTTTAGGCTTCCTGTACATCCATATAAAGCTGTGGTGGGCTCTTCGTGCACTTGCAAGTCAAAACACTTGATTTTTTTTTTTTTCTTTTGGTAGTTTCTTGACTTTTTTAAAAGGCATTTTTCTCCCAGTAGTTGTTAAAATGTTTGCAGAATAAGTGCTGAATTAAAAAAAAGTATTTGTGCATCCATTTTAAATTTCAGCAGTGCACAATTGCTCCTGTTGTAGCTTTTACCAACCTGCAGAATTGCTCTTGGCTTCCCCCTCCTCAGGGCAGATCACATGTCACACCCCGTTTAACTCCTTCAACAGACACACGCAGAAATTTCACTTCTAGAGAGCAATCAGACCTCCCCCTGCCCTTGAGCCTTCACGGGAAGGATGTATGAGTTGGGATTTTCAAGTACATATTAAGGAGTTTATTGCCAGTGGAGTATGCATAGATCAATATTCAATATAGCTGTAAACACGCGTCCTTCACACGGATGCTGGATGCCCTTCCTTGGGCCTGCAGCTCCCTGAAACACCATTCCAGCAGCCCACAAATAATAAACATCATCTCTCTGCTTGCCCAGCCCGGGGTTTGCTCAAGCACATGCTCAAGGGTGAGATTTTTGCACTTTTGATCCATTGGTTCCACCTCCCGTTTGATTTTTTTTTTAATGTGAAATATTCAGGTGAGGAGAGGTCTTTTCCCAGTATTTTACTGAGTTTTTCCACTGCTGGCATTTATCAGCGGTTGGTGTTTTCTGCTTGTTGGAGCAAAAACCAGATAAAATGTCACATGTAGATCTTAGTGCTTTGCTGATGGAGAGAGCCCTTGGAAAACCCATGTGGAGGTCAGCTGGGGCCACAGCACTGATCTGTTAATTAGCATCTTCCAAGAAAATTATCAAAAGCTGGACCCTTCCCATCCAATAAACCACAATAATTGCAAGTCTTTGGGAGAAGGGTTCTCCCAGCCCAAAAAAGGCTCTTTATCTCCTCCCTAAAGTGAGGCTTACAAATCCTTCTGTGTCAAACTGAGGAGGGGGGAAATTGTGGTTGTTTATAGAAATTAAACTGCTGGGCATGGAATTTCTGCTTGTTTTGCTGTATCTTGTTCAGTTTGCGATTGCTTTGAACTGGACAGGGAGTTGGTGGGGATCTGAGGGCTGTCAGTGCTGAGAATTGGGCTTTTTATAATGCAGAAGAGTCTTTATCCAATTGTTTATCCTGTGTCAAAAGGGCTGCGCGTGAGAAATAATTGCCAGGGAATAAAACTCCTGGCAGCTCCCACTGAACCCACGGCACATGCTTGAAGTGCCATCCAAGCCTAAACAGCACTTAAAATAAAACAGGGATTTCTCTCCTTCTGTGTGGATTTCCTGGTTTGAGACGTCTTGTCAGGCTGGCAGGAATAATTACGACTGGGAGAAGATGGGAATTCTTCCCTCCAAGATTCCTCATTCGTTCATTCGCCAGGAGAACAATTAATGACAACTCACTAATGGCCGCGACACTTTATTTTCTCTTTGCAGCGGCACATGCAGTCCCAGGTTTCCGAGTGCTGGGTACTCCCTGCCTGGCCCCAATTACTTTGGCAGCGAGGATGGGATGCTGCAGAGCTTCCCCTGGCAAGGCAATTCCCAGCCAAGAATAGGTTGGAGCTGCTAGCACTGAAGCGATGTCTAGGAGCAGCACAGGGAAGTGGGAATCACTGCCTGGCTCCAGCAAGGGAAGAGCAGTTGAGGTTTTAACTGTGTAATTAATTACCACAGATTTGGATGGGGAGAGGGGAGAGAATTTGGGCTTCAGGGTTGGCTGAAAATATGGGAGACTTCCTAACGGACCAAGTATTTCCTGTAAGATGAAACCAATGAGACAAAGAGACAGAAAGATCTTAGAAACAAATATACACTAAAATTAAAATCAATCCAAGTTTGCTCCATCTGGTTTCCTTGTCAAGGCTTTTGCCCCGAGCCTGGAGGTAGAGCAGGGGCTGGCATCAGTCTGTGACTGGAGGTTGGGAGTGACCAACATTCCCTGGTCTGTTTTATTGACCTGGTGGCCCAAAAGCTGCAGGGCTGGGCTGGAAAAGCCCCCTTTGGTCAGTCTAGAGCCTTTTGTCGTGGGGCATCCACCAAGCCCATCACCAGGGCAGGGGAAATTAGGCAACAAAACCCCAAACCCCCTCCTGTACCTCTAACATATTGCAGAGATGAGAAACCCACTGGCTTGGCTGGGACAGCACTAAATGTTTCCAAAATCCTGGTTAAATTCAGTATCTTAATATCAGAGGTGCCAGTGGAGGCCTGGAGCTTGTCTTTCACGTCCACTGAAAATGTTATTTTTAGTGCATTACATCTTCAGACTTGAAAGGAGAAAAACCCAACACTAGCTAATAATTAAGTGATTAACTGTAATAATATGCTGCACATTTTGAAGTGAGCAGTATAGGTTCAGATGAATCAGGAGTGAATTTATACATTAATACATATTCAAAAGTGTGTTTTATGATTTAATTACAGTTCTAAAGGAACCAACCCAGAGAAGGAACATAATGCCCTGATGTTTGCATTACTCTTGCACAAGAAAACGTCCAAAGTTTGCCTGTAACCTACATTAATTAATGGATTCTGTGTAATTTATTTGTATCTGCACTGCCTTTCCCATTATGCTGCTACGGCTGATCTTGGGAAGCAGAGAAGGGAGAGTGAGTTCAGGAAGGGATCACTCCTCATCCCAAAAGTGCTGCTGTAGCAGAAACAGCCTTTGATCCCAGAGAGATGGTTGTGAGATTTAGGACTCGCAGCGTTCCCATTGCTGAATATGTAATTTAGGTCACTGAACTATGTTTTGGTGGAAGATACTTATCTATTCCACTTCTTGCTGATGTCATGTGCTGGGAAATCAGATGTTAGAGTGCAAAAATACATGAGAGGCCAGGCTTAAAGTGGCATAAAATATAAATGTCTCTGTGACTGGCTGCAGTTCCTGGTGGTTGTTGTAGGGGACGAGGGTCACATCCCTTTTTTCCACTTCATTGTCCTTCTCCATCCAAACTCTGATAAAAAAAACCAAATCTGATTCATGTCTCCTTTGATTTTTAGCGCAGAAGGGGAGCAGAAGCCCCAGAGTCTCCTACTTGCTCTGCTCTGACACCTCAGTTCAATTTGGAAAAGCTGAGAGAGTGTTAAATTCAGGTGTTTTCCCTGTATCTCCAGCAGAGCTGTTCACTACTGACAAGAAAGGTTAATTCAACCCAAAATATCCCTCCTAAAGAGAGCGAGGGATTTAAAAGGTGCGTGGGTACCTTGTTTTGGGAAGAATTAGTTAAATCATGTCCTGGTTTAATGCAGTCACGGCAGGCAGTGATGGTCTGTAGGTAAATTCTCCTCCCAAGCTTTGCTGGGTGCGCTGTCAGCTACTTCTGTCGTTTTCCAAATTATTTTTTCCCTTCTCCCTCCTGCCCCTTTGAAATCTCCCATATTTTTACTTCAGGGAAATTGTTAACAGGGAGCAGACTCGCAGGAAGATATGGAGGGGTTTATCTTAGTTGTACAAGTACTCAGAAGTTCAGCTGATAACAGCAATGCAAATTTAAATAAGTAATAAAAACCCTCCAAACCTCACCCTCGGGTAACAAAAAGAAAATACAGCTCTGAGATAATTCATCAGGCAGTGATCAGCAAACACAAAGAGAAAAATACATTTTTCCTCCTTAATTCTTTCAGGGTAGAAGAAAGAATCAGGCAGTTTTCCTCTTCCATTTATGAAGTTTCAGCGAATAGTGATCAGTAAAGCAGTTGTGAGAAATATCAGCTACTTTTGCTAGCTAGTATTTGAAAATGCCTAATTTACAGCAGCAGCCAATACCAAGATAGCAATCTGGATTTTACAGATCAATCTCCTGTAGCTGCTGAGATCTGAAGCATCAGAACCACCGAGTTCACATTTTCTGTATTTTTCTTTATCAGATTCCAACCCATCTGTAAAAGTCCCCAGCTTTCTGACACTGTGCCTATTGAACAATACGATCCAGGGTACCTACAAATCGTTAATGGTTCACTTTTGCAGTGAAACCTGGAGATTTGGAGCAGGATTTCCCTCACTCATGATCTTCCCCCATTCCTCAAAGATGAGCATACTGTACGAATGTTTCTATAAATAATGTCTATATAAGCATTATATACAAATGCAAGTATTTATGTTTATTATTACTTGGCTGTACTTATTTGTTCTTGCTAATGGCTAATTAATTCGGGAAAAACTTACAAAGCTAATGATGTAGATAGTGCTGAATTCCATGCTAAATCAAAGATATCAGCCTAGAATTTACTGTGAGGTGGTAATTGCCGGGGTTATCGAGTAGAATGTATCTGCAGTTTGGCATAATTTGTCATTCATAACAACTCTTACTAAAAGTTCCAGGATTTACAGATGAGTTGATCCAGATCACCCTTGTACAGCAGTTAATTATTAGCTCCTGAACTACCAGCTTTCACTTCTAAATTACCTCCTTGCTCCTTCAGTCTTGCTTTTAAAACCAGTTTAAGATTATGGAATATATTTGCCACGAGGCTGCTGAATTTATCTTGGGCACTGGTGACTCAAACTCCACACTGAACTCTCTCAGCACACCTCGGAGTGAAGCTGTCGCTTGGAATTTGTCTCCAGAATTATTAAAGGGATCATTTTTTGGGAGTTTGCAGCATAAATACTGCTGGTGATCTCCCTGACAGACGAAAGGCACAAATAACCACAAATCTCAAATAAATTCCCAGAGTTTCCCCTTTCTTCAGTAGCTTGCCATTGTGAAATTAAAGAAAAATCATGTCCGAAATAATTAGGAAGTGACAGGGAGATTTCCCGCACGGGCAGGAGCGCTGCGGAATTCAAGCAGCAATTCCAAATGTTCCTGAGCATCTTCAAACCCTCCCTGACTGCACAAACACCGGTACAGTGGGGTGGAAAATAAACACAGGGATTATTCACCAAACAGAAATTTAAGCAGGGTCACATCCCGACGAGGCTGAGATTTTGCTGCTGGGGTGGGAGGAGGCGGGAAAGGGGAGCCAGCACATCCAGAGATTTTCTTTTTAGAACTGCAACTCTATTTCTAAGTTGAATATATGTTATGGAGCAAAGAAAATGTCTTTTGGAATCCCTTATCTCAATAATTTTTTGTTGTTTTTTCCCGGATTATAGTAACTTTTTGTTTGCTGGTAGTTGGTTCCGTTAGCAAGTGAGATATATTGAGACATAATTCAAAATGACAGGACAGGAGTAACCAATACACGGTGCACAAATGACTCCCTGTTAACATGTCACGTATTAAATCCTTTATTAAAACCAGCCCCTGCTCCGTGTGGGCAAACAGCATTTCCAGCCATCCCCCAGTACAGCTTTATGATGGATTGTCCTGGTGTATGTGGAGTAAAATATTAGCATCCAAATAAACACACAATGTCGTTATAGTGGAGGGGTTTTTCCTTTCTATTGTCTTGATAGGGATTTCCATTCAAACAATCTTTTTAATCACAGCTGATAGTTTTAAATAGGCTTCCCAAGGCAGCCTGGATTCCAAAGCTTGGAGGTATTTCAGCATCCCTCTTCTGCACAATCAATTAATCTGAGGGTTAGGGCATACCTGACCAGCTGTCTGCCTCAGGTCTGCGGCTTCCTTGCATTTCTCCCAGTATCCTAAGTTTTTGTACAGCTTCCCTTGTACCTGGCACAGTAACTTTTCAAATAATATTTTTCCCTTTATCATATTTGTTTCTTTTATATCGTTTATCCCTTGAATTCCATTTAAAAAACAAATAGAGCCATACACGAATCCCAAATTGCTCAATAAAGGGTTCAGAATTCTCACACGCTCTGCTCAGCTTTACCCTCTGTGCCCAGCTCTGTTTTCTTTTGTGCTGAAGCTGGAAAAATCCTGACTCTTTATTCCGGTGTCAGTGCAACAGATGTCTGAGCCCCATCCTCGGCCGGCGTTTGTGGAGCAGCCAGAGAGTAGGGGTGTTGTTACTGCTGGATGAGGAACGACAGGGATTTTCAAGCGCTGTGCATTTGTTCACAAGGTGCCAGGCATTGTTTTAAAGCGGAGCCTATAAACAAGAGTATGTGCTATTCTTTATTATTTATTGATAAGGTCCCTTATGTAACGTGAAAGCTTTCATCAGAAAAAATTGTAGGGCACGATCTTTACCAATAACCAAAAAGCCCCAAACCCTGAGGGGTGTGTAAGAGAGGGGAAATGGAGCCAGCGGGTCCGGCTGCCGCGGGAATCCCACCCTGGGGTACATCCCTGGCAGCTCTCCATCCACGGCAAGGCCAGCACTGGAAAAATGCCCCGTTCCCGTGGTGAGAAAGGTGATGGTATGTTTATCACGCAGCCAAGAAATAAATGGGAGCCATTACAAAGGTGTATAATTCAGCAATTACAGTTATTTGTTTTTTCTGACACCCCCTGCAAACCGTTATCGCTTCAGTCAAACATAATCAAATTATCTTTTTTTTTTTCCTTTTTCCTGGTACTGTACATTAACAGGGCAAATAAAAGGGAAAATAGTGCAGTCCCTTGTAATAAAGAAAACAGCAGCAAACTATTAATGCTCTTTGAAAAGAGTAGTTTTAACAAAGTAAGCAAGAATCATTTTCTTTGGTTGAGTGTTGATTCCCCAGTGTGCTCTCAGTAAGTAATTAGAATGGCCCAGTGAATGTCAGCATCAGCTTGTTTATTCTCATTATTTTATCATTTTAAAAACCCTCTAGGTGATGAGACATGCAGTATAGAACATAATTACCATTATTAGCATACTAATTGGACACAAAAATAGGCCAACTACAAGGTAGCCAACTGAATAATTTCACATTAATCAAACACCATAGTGAATAAGCCTATTGTTAAATTGACAGCTACAATAATTGGCAATATTTCGCTGCGCAATATAAGAAATTCCTTGTAATATCTCTGCCACGTTATATAATTTAGTAATTTCCCACATTTCCAGCCTTAACTTTGTACACCTAGTTCAAGTTCAAGAAAACATCATGATAAGATTATTAGTCTATTATCAAGTGGACAAAGTATATAAAGACCTGCTTGTTAGCATTCAGGAACAGATTTGCTCGATAAGGAAACAAAAAGGCTCCCAATTTAGTTACTTGTTGCTTCAGCATTGAAAATGTGTAAAGGTTCTTGATAAGAATTTTTTAACTGTATATTAAAGCCCAACTCGCCTGTTTAAGAAGCAGAGAAAAAGTGGTAAAGAAATTTTAAAACGTAAGCGCTAAAATTAAATAAAATAAAATAAAACCCAAGCGGGAACTGTGACTTTCAGCCTCCAGGATGATTTTCTGGTTGGGGTTTGTCTGGTGCCGTTGCTGTCTCGTTGAACGGCGAACTGGAAAGTTGCAAAGCCGCCACCAGAAGTGGGAATTCATAAACTGCTCAATTAGCAGCAGGCAGGAAGGGAAAGCTGGCCCTGGCTGGGCTTCCCTTTGAAAACCTTGGGGGAAATAAGACAGGAAAGGAGTGAGTGGAAAGGAGAGGAGAAACAAGGATGGGGAAGGTGCGAGAGGGGGAAAACGCGGGTTGTGGCCGAGGGGAGGAGAGCGATAAGGAGAACAGAACCAGATGGTGAAACCAGAGCAGCAGAGGCAGGAGAAGACGAGAGGAAAGAAAAACAGTGAGGAAGAAAGAAAATAGTCATCAAGAAGAGGGAGGAAGAGAAGGTAAGGTGAGAGTCGGGCAAGGCAGAGCAGATTTGGAAGAGTATGAAACAATATTCTTCTTTTAAGAATTCAAAGGCGAGGGGAAACAAGCATCTCGCTGAAAGAAACGTTTCCTTCCCACTCCCTGGGCTTTGGGAGGTATGGAGGCTGGGAAGAAAGGCAGAAAGGAGTCACTGAAGTCTCTGCTTATTTCAATAAGGAAAACAGTTTTGGAAAATTGTTATAAAAACGATGTTTCACGCAGTCGCTCACACAAGTATCGGGCGCAGGTTAAGGGTGGGGCACATGGAATAGGACAGGTTTGGAGCCCCCCAAATATTTCTGGGTGGCTTCTTGGTTATAAAGGCTTGATGAAATTCCGAACTGTGTGGTTAAACTTGATGGCATGTCATTTTAAAGAAATGAGAAGGAGGGTCAGAATAAGAAATCAGAACGGCGTAGCCTGTACAAAGTGCCAGTTTTCACAGAACCAGACGTGGCCTCTCTGGCAGCACGTGCAGAAGGGAGGCTGCCTTGAGCATGGGCCAGCAACTGCCTGGAATATCCTTATTTCATTTAAATGATGGAATTATTTTAATTTCAGTCACCAAAGAGGCAGTTTTTGACAAGGATTGGTTCTGGTAGGGGTGGCTCTTGAGAATCCGTTGATGTAATTAAAGGCAGAAGAAGTTTTCTGGAAGAAGGGACCTCTAAGTTTGTTGAAATTTGGCTGCTTACTTTGAATTAAGCTGTAGGGAGAAAAAAAACCACTGCCTCACGAGCGATAACAACATATTTTTTCCAGCTGTTCTTTTGCTTATTAATCTGTTAATGGGTAATTCTCTGCTAATGGTCGGGGATGCCTGTTAATACATCACAATCCCAGAGTATTGATTAGCTGCTATATTTCCCTTTGTATGGCCGGGCTCTTCAGTAGCGAAGTCACAGTAAGAAAACACGTAAGCCTGTGCTTCAAACATCTCTGGGTACAGAGAGGAGCCACCATGGGACAGATCAGAGGGTACTAAAATCAGCTAAAATATGCAGTATGTGCTCAGACTTTCCTCAAGCAGGAATGTACGAGCTCCAGCTTTGATTTACTCGCTGAACTCGGGCGATACATCTCTGGGCACTCATTGCTGGGAAGTCTCTCCTCGAGCCAGCTCTGTACCTATAAATGACTGTAATACCTGGGTCAGGGGGTCTTGGAAGAGCTCTCAAAAAGTGATCTAATCCACCTTTTATGGAGCAAAACTTACAGCAGGAAAAGGGAAGAGTCCTGTGCCAGGTTTACAGCAGAGTTAAGGATAACAGCCAAGGCCATACTTTCGCTAATACATTAGGATGGCTCCGAGATGTGCCAACTCCGGAGCTCGGGATAAAGCAAACGACAAAACTGAAAATATCCTTGACAAGATGTCTCTCTTAACACATTAAGAGGCTGTCCAAACTGAGAAAAAAATCCTCAGCAGTTCCTCTCCTTCTGTCACAGAGTCTGTGCTCGGGTGGTTGGAGTTGCAGGGCTCTGCCGCACGTCAGGTGCCGGGCGAGGAGCAGCTCCTGGGCGGCACGTTGGACACACATCGTGTCTCACCTGCTCCTTTATGTGCCAGACACAGAGGGCACCCCAAAACCCCCCTCAAAACCTGGTGAATTCTCCAGGGAGGGCTGGGCAGGCACGCACAGCCGTCACATGTTGTTACTATATCAGGGCATTGTAAATCGGATGTTTTCGCATCCCTTAAATACACCTAGATGATCAATGAATGCAATCCCCCACATTTTGCTCCCCAAAAGCCCCAGACAAACCCTAGAGCTGAAAGCTGAAAGAAGGAAGGATATTAAGCACATTCGGGCACGATAAACACAGAAGAAAAACACTGTGAAGGATAGTTGTGGAATACATTTGAATAACAAATACATTTGAGGAAATCCCAGTCTGCTTGGGGACAGAGAAAAGGAAAATAAATTCATCACATTATTCATTGGAAATTATTTGTTCAGCTCCGCTCCTTAATGTGTCAGCTAAAGATGATTTCCAAGAGTGAAGATTTTCCTTTCTTGCTTGAAATGACTCAAAAAGAAATGAATATTCCAGCCACCAAGTGAGGTTAATATATGAGTTTCATAGGCATTTACTCACCACTGCTGTTCCCTGCAGAGTAATGGCACTGGAGGTGCATTCTGGGAGTGCCAGGGGTGAAACCAAAGTAGATGTTCCTGAATAATTTAGTGGTGTATGAAAGCTTATTTCATCATCATCAACACAGTAATACCTTGCACCAATGGAGTGCTTTACATCTCTGGGCTCCAAAGCTGTGCAAGTATCAGCATTTCCATTTTTCAGCTGGGGAAACTTGAGATTAGAGGGGAAAAAAACATCTTCCAAAGGCATGAAGGCTGTGGCAGAACTGGGATAACAATTCAGGTTCCTAGGAAGAGGCACCTGTAATGTCTGAGTTGAGTGTGGGTGGAGATGCTGCAGTTTAGATCTGTTTATGCTTAGTGAAAGATGAGGAATATCTAAAGGAAAGTATTTTTCTCTTTTCCTTTTACAATAAAATAAGAATTAAATGAAATAATTAATTTCCACGATAAATGAAATTTCAATATATCACTTTCTTTTCTGTGCACTGGTTATTCTAAAGTGTCAGAGCAGGTTCACATTCAATTCTTGGAATGGCAGGAGGCTCCACTTCCATTACTCAGTGATTACTGCCATTAGGCTGAAGGAGCAGAGAGCCCCTCGTGCCTCTCTTTGGGCTGTTTACACATGCATGTAGCTGGTAACTTTTTTTTGTGTTTAAAGAGTCTAACAGCTCATCAATCTTATTCTTCCCTGAATGTAGATTGGTCTTTAATGAGATCAATGAATAGTGCTGGTACTTTGCTGGCCAAAATTGTAAATGTGCTGTTCCATTTCCTATTTACCCTGTAGCACAGGGATTTCGGCGCGTTGCTGCTAATGTGTTTTGCATTCTATTGCTCTCCTACAAAATTTATGGCCAGAGAGAGACTGCAAGAAACAGTATGGGCAGGCTGAGCTGGATTCTAATCTCGCTACTGCACTCAGGTTTTTGAAAAATACAGGGGCTTGGAATTGTTGGAGAAAAGGGAAATAAAGAGCAAAGAGGGAGCTGGGAAAGGATGTCATATTACTTTAATTAAAACTAAATTTGGGGGTTGAAGTGTGTCAGAGACGGAAAAAACTGTGGCTTAAAACAGATTTAATAAAGGTGGGATGAAGTGGAAATGCCTTTAGTCAACCTGGCCAAATGCAGAAGGAGAGAGGGGCTGTTGAGCAGGGAAATGAGTGTTGGAAAAATATCCGGTGTTAATTAGAGCTCTGGAGTGGCCTGAGATGACAAGGCCTGTCCCTTCTCCTCACTGCCCTTGTTAGCACTGTTTGGTCCTGTTCCAGCTGTGCATTAACCTCTGGAACCACCACCCCAAATGCTGGAGGATCTGTTTCTCCTGCAGCAGCAGCCATACAGACACCCCTGAGGTCTGACTCGGGGTTTCCTCTTGGTGTGTGGGTAAGAAGGTTGATGTTGAAGAACCACATCTCCTTCTGTGACTGTAAAGTGATGATTTCTGTCCTTCATTTTCTCTTTTGGAGCTTTCCCCCGTGAGTTTTCCTCCTGAAGCAGCTCCCAAGGAAGTTGTGTCCCACAGGGATGCACCTAGAAAATCTCACTGTGCCAGTGAAAGGAGCTCTTATTTGGCATCTTTTACATATTAATCTTTTTTTTTTTTTTTTTTGGTGCATGATGGTCCAAAGCCAGATAAAAGCTGTAGTCTGAGCCTCTGACATGACTCTGTATTGTATGGGAAGGCAGTGCAGAGGGTTGATAGCTTTGATAGGCTTCTGTTGGCCTATTTGGGATGGATATGTGCTGAAGGAAATTTCCTACTGACCATCAACTTCACCTGACAGGCGGTAGAGAGGCTGGATGGGCTGGTTGATTAACTCAGTGAAATGATTCCTGGAATTCCTGCATCCCAGGGGAAATGCAGCCTGGCCACTCAGGGACCCTGCAAATATCCAGGTGGCAAATGTGGTATTGCTGTCCCACAGCATGTTGTGCCTGTTAAACCTGAAATATGGGGAGGAATCCCTCTTTGGAAGGCAGGCAAATACTCAACCACCTAAAAATGGACTTGGGAAATTTGGGAGAATGTTATTGTACGTGCTATCTGTCAGGAAAAGTGAAATCCTTCTGAAAAGGGCAAAACTGCAGAGGAAAAGTGACTCTGCCCACCCCAAAGCCTGGGCTGATTGCGGAGAAATGAGGCCACAAATTCCAAGAGCTCGTTGAAATCCTCCCACCGGGCTTGAATGTGCCAAGCCTCTATAAAGCCAGGAGAGATGATTTTCTGAGAAATCCCATAGTATAATTAGGAGGAATCCCTCAGCAGCAAAGGGCAGAGAGGTATCTGCTCATCTCTTGGCTTTGGCAAAGAGTGGATGGCTTGGGCATAAAGGAGGAATTGCAGAGCTGGGGCAGAAAACGGGTTCTGCATCCCCTGCTCACCAGGAGGGATCCAGTGGCAAGTGGAGGTTACGTGTGGGAAGACCCAATTTACAGGAATTTCAACATCTTCCCTTGCACCGGGGCCACGCTGCGTCCTGAGCTCAGCATTTCCTTTGCCAGGTCAGCAAATTGGGCTCCAGACCATGTAATTTCAGGAGCTGTAGATGGTGACAGCAGAGAGAAGAAAGATGAAAATATGAATAGCTTTTTGGGGAGGCGGCCCAAATTCTGTTCTTTTTTACTTTGATTTAATAACGACTCTATTTGGATCAAAGGTTTCTTATCAATCTTAGCTGAATCTGATATTTAACCTTCATGCTCTGGACAATATGGTTTTCCATGCACTTCTTCCATGTGAGACATCTGTTATATCTTATGCTCTTACCCAAATTTCCTCTGCAAAGTGCAATTAATCTCTCTGCTGCTTTATCCAGGATTTAAGTGCACGTCCCCCCTTTAATTCTGCACACTTCTTTTTTTACCTTCTGTCTTTCTATCCTTAAGTATCACTGAGTTGCCAGATAACACAGTTATTGTTCATATTACCAGAAGATTGTAATGGATTTATATAAAACTCAGACAGTGCCATTGTTCTTGAAGTCCATTTTATTGTAATGAAGTTCCACTCTTAATATTCCATGATCTTCAATGTCCTTTACAAGTAACTTTTTATAAATTAATCTATAATAATCTAATTCAAGTCAGTTAAAGTGGATAACTATACTCCAATTATGATATCAGGAAGAGTTTTTACATAATGAGGGCTTTTATATAGATGGTTAACGCTAATACTGTAGTTTACAACATACTGTATGAATCACTAATTAAATGCCTAAGTAGCAATAATGGAAGTGGAACTATCAATACAGAGACGATATCAGTGATGTAAGGCATTAATAAAACTTTATGGTCCCATTTAATCTTTTTTTATAGGTACTCCATTATGTCAGTTAAAAGAAAAGGCAGAAAAACAAGAAAGTGAGTGAGTGGAACTTAAAGGGACCAGGACACGGAAACTAAAAAGGGCTTTCCCAAAATGGGCCAGATAGAGAAGCGACGAGAAAACTGCCCAGTAGAAATAAATTTATCACATTTCTAAAAATACGGCTGTTCACTGCAGCTGGATGGTTTAAACGTTCCTTAAATAACTCATATTCTATGATTTAAATGAAGGGCAGCCTAAAGAGTGTCTTCAAGGAGGAATCTGAGTTTAGCACCTCTCTGGCCCAAAAGGAACAGCTCAACCGTTGTGCTACTGCCATTGGCCGGCAGAGATGACTCGAAGGGTAAATACATAAACATTTATATTGGAAGGAGGAACTACTAACAAAGGTATTTTATTTTGAAGCCAAAGCACAAGCTTGGCTCCGGCGCTGCCGAGGAGCGTTCGAGGCGGCCGGGCTGCTCTCCTGACAGGACATCTCCTCTGTGTTCCTTGGCTCCCAGCCAGTGTCCCCTGCAGGAAAGCAAGCTGCCCATCTGCATATCAAAGCAGAGGAATAAGCCAAGCCCAGCAGACCTCTAAAGGGAAGCGAGAGTATACGGGAGTTTTTAGTTTTAACTCTCAATTTAAAAAAAAAAAAAAGACCACCTCCATTCCTTTCACGCAAGAGCCTCTTCAAATGCCTTTTGCAACACATTTGAGCAGAAATAACAATTTAACCCCTCAAATCTGCTCACAGGGTGTTTCAGTCCTGGCCGTGTTTTAACAAATAAAGGGAAGAGATGTTTTTTTCCTGGTGCTTGATATCAGCCCTTTGAAAATCATTGCACTGAGCCCTTTAACACACCTTGACGCGCATTAGAAGTGTGCAGTGCCAGGCTCGTGTTTCATGCTCGCTGCTGTTGAAGTGACATGTTTATTTAGCACAAGATTTCCAGCCTGGTGCCTTTTTGTGCCTCGTAGGAGGAATTTGGCATCACCTGCATCGGATATCAGTGCTGAGGTTTGGCTCTGAACTCCACCTTTTCTGGATGTCCATTGCTGGGCAAACTGGAGCTGACAACCAGGCTCACAGCCTCTAATAAAAATAAATCTTTCTGTATTATTTTAAAACTATGACTACGATATGGGTAGATGAAGAGGCTGTGAAAACTCTGTGCCAATATCAGTGAAGATTAGATCCGAGAACTCACATCTCTCTGTGATAAGAAATTCATTACTCCCCTTGCCCATCAAATGCAGCTGTTGGCAATGCTCTGCCTCTTGGAGTAGGGACATCAATAATTCTGCAAATTTGCAACTGAAACCAAACATTTGTGCAGCCCCCTCTTCCTCCTGTGTGTTGCTTCATTTCACAGCCATCCCTTCTGCTCTCTTCAAATACCTTTGGAGAACTGAAGTTTAACTTTTAACTTGCTGCCTTTTTAGGTAGCCCTCTTTCCACTGAGTGGGGTTGGATGTGTTTTGTGGAATGGCAAATGTAGCTGAAATGCAGGAGCAGGAACAGCTCTGCCTCTTTGTACCGCCTGACAAACCCCAGGCTTGCCTAGACTAATGTGATCAAACCTAAATCGTGTTTAAAATGTGCCTGAAAAAGGATGTGGGGTTTTCTGTGAGTCCAACCTTGCCCTGCGTCAAGGTTATCACGTGAGCTGAGCTCACCCCTGGTCACTGGCTTTTCCTCACAGAGTGGTTTGGGCTGGAAGGGACTTTAAAAAGCATCTAGTTCAGATTTATCAGCAGTTTCTCTAGAGCAGCCATTACCTTCTGGCTGCATGGAACAATCAACTATGGAATAAGCTCCTTATTAGAGAAAAAAGCACCATTCAAATGCTTTGCCGTGACCAGAGGTTTTCTAGAATTCACAGGAAGCTGTGATTGTCCTTCCCGTTCTGCAGCTCACTGAAAGAAGTTCTGCCACAAAGCTTCAAGTCCTTCAACCTTTTTCAGTCTTTCAAAAGCTCGTGGCTTTTTTCACAGGTCTCTTGGCAGATCATAACAAAAATAAGAGAAAAAGATGAATGAAGGATTGCTCTGGTTTAATGATTTTAGGCGCAGTCCCCTCCCTGTCAGTGGTCTTGTCCCCCATGGCAGCTGAGCACTGTAAGACCCCATAAACCTGGGACCTGGTCGTAGTTTGTGTCAGAAATCCAGAAATGGCGCTAATGGGCAATAAAAATTAATCAATGAGAGGAATGGAGGCTCAGCTGTGTCAGCAGGAATGGCTGGAGAGCCTGAGCTGAGCAGAGGGACCACGGCAGGACCCAGCCCTACGTTCCTTTGCCACAAATTGTGTAAATAATCTCCTGGTGTGAAGCCACACTGAAGACACAGGTTTACACCTAAGGAAACCGAGGCTGTGATCTCACTTTTATCTGCAGTTTTTACATTAATTTAATTTTTTGGTGTTTTTTGGGGACTCTCATTCTTCTTTCTGCACAGGAAGCTCTGTAGGCTCTATGCAGAGGGAAAAGTTACTGTAGGAACTGTCTCAAGCTGGAGCAGAAATTTTTGCTGATTTTAAAGGGTGTTTGGAGAAATATTGAGACTTTGAATGCAGCTTGTTCTGCTGCATCTCTGTTCCCTTTGAACACACCTACACATTCAGTGTCACCTCCATTTGGTTTATCGTGCAATAAGATGTCAAGTTTAATTTTATTTATGGGCTTAATATTCAAGTTTTTCACAAGTTATTTTCCCCATATGGGCCTTTAGAAATATGTTAGAAAAATCATCATGTACTGCTGTTAGGAGCAATGCATTAATAAGTAGATGAGCCTCCTGCTGATGGGCAAAAATCTGGTTTTAGCACCATGTAAAGGCACTTGGTCCAAAATGAGCCATGAACCAAAGAGTTTACAGGTTATGGATGACTGGAGCATTGTAATAATTTGTGTGCCAGAAAGTGCAATGCTCGCTCTTGTTTTAAAATTAAAATATCCTCTTAAATATGCATTGTTGAGTCACCCTGACTCTGTTAATGGGGGTTTCAGTCTGATTTCTGTCTCCGGAGTGTTCCTGTGCTCTTTGGGGGCCTCATTCAGCTTGGCCAGAGCCAGGGAGGTTCCTCTGTGGTCAAAGGACTCCTGGATTTCAGCCTCTCAGTTAGAGCAGGAGCCTTCTGGGCTCCGAGCATTTATACAGCTATGAATGAATGAAATCTGCCTGATAACTGTATTTTTTTTTTTTTTATAATTCATCAAGAAGCAAATCTGGCACAAGCACCTAAAGTGATGACAAAGATCAGTTTGCTGTTCCGGTCCCTTCCTGGCAGCCTGTGATATCTCTGCTGGCTGGGAGAGTTGGTTCTGTCCTCGAAGGGTGGCTCTTCAACTTCTCACGTTCCCCGTGCGCGGCCGCGCGTGCGGGAAGCGCCACTTCGGGAGCACTTTTGGCCCTTCCTAAATGAAACCTGTTGCGGGTTTGAGCCTGGGATTGACAGGGGAAGGGGAACAGCTGTGATGTTCCTCTAAAGCTAAATGTTGCCGCTTTTGCATAATCTGCAAAAATATGTTGTCAGGATGAGCGCTCCAGCTGGCTCGCTGCCACCTTCCCCTCCGCGGAGCGGGCGGAGCATCTGGAGAGCGGGAGGGTTCGCTCTGACACCGACGTGTCAACCTAATATAGCAAAAAAAAAAAAAATTAAGAGAGAAAGAGGGGGATATTTTAGTAACCGGAGTTTTTTCTTGCGCGAAACGGAAACAAAGGGAGCTGCGGCTCCGAGTCCCGCGGCGCTGGAGGGGTGGTTGGAGTGTGGTGGGAGCAGCGGGATGGCGGCAGGCCGTGGTGTTGGCATATGCACACCACAATCTCCTTAATACCCATGGTAAATCCTGCTGGCTGCTACAAGCTCTGCGGTGAATGTTGGGCTTGTTTGCCTTCTGGTTTTTAAGCTCCTAAACACTTTGGGGCTGAGATTCCCACAGAAGGTAACAAGAGCTTTGTTAACCCTCCGCGATGGTCTATTGAAAGGAGATTATCTTGGGCAAGGGGGGCAAAAGGACGGGGTGAGCTGGGGAGTGGTCGGGTTTGGGTGGTGGCTACTCCAGGTTTATGTTTCCAACAGCACCACTGCACTGGATTCAGCAGGGATTTATGGAAAGCATGAGTAGAGGATGACAACAATTCCGAGTGATTGATGGATGGATGTTGCTCATCTGCTTAGACCCAAGGGTCAAGAACTGCTGTTTAAACCTGAGTTTTTATTTCAGGCGTGTTGCTGCTACTACTTGAGGCTGATAGGGTTTCATGTGAGGTTTCCAGGATCATGTTCGTTAGGATCCATGCGTAAGGTTTTGTGATGTTATGAGGAAGCAAACCAGCCAGGTGATTTGGTGTTCTTTGATCCTGGTTCCTTGCACCAGAAATCTTCTGGTTCTGACGGAAAGAGCAAGGAATCAAAAAACCCCACTTTGAATCCTTGCCACAGTTTTTCAATGGTCATTATGAAGGTAGCACTTGGTCATTGTTTTTAATTAGCGTAAAGAGAAAGGCGATGCCAATATCTGCATCTAATTTACATCTTTAGACCAAAATGCTGTTTGCTTTAAAAAAACCATTAGAGTTGAATGAAAACTGAGAAGAGGATGAGAGAGCAGGAGTGCTGCTCCAGCCAGGGTGTGAAGGAGGCAGGCTTGGCTTTTGTGGGGAGTATCATGGAGAATAACGAGCACAAATCCTGTGGGGAGGATTCAGAAGGGGTTAAGATCATTAAAAATTGGTTAGAATTTGTTTAACTGCTGCTAATCTCTATTACGAAACAAAGTTTCTGAAATGAGAAGAGTTTGGGTGGTGGGTAGAAGCTGTGAGTTTGTTCTCCATGTGAGCGTGTGTGCAAAGGCTGGCTTGAGAAAGAGGAGGGCAGGTGTAAAAGGCTGTTTTTCAATATTTGGCCAGAAAATGCCTTTTCCTGGTCCATGGGCCCCTCAGTGAGGTGTTCCCAGCTTTGTCTTCCCAATCCCCACCCTGCAGACAAGGCTGGGCTTTGCTTCCCAGAGCATACACATCTGCAAGAGAGAAATTTAAGTGCTAAAATACTGAGATTATATAAACACCAAAGGTGGGCTCAGCTTTATCTCATCTAAAATAACAGTAAACCCCTTGTTTTCTTTTATTTATGACCCTTTATGTATAGAATGTGCACATATACATCCCGGAGTTCAGTGAGGAGGCTGCTTGTCCTGTGCTCTGAGCAGACTAATCGACAAATTTCCCCCAAATCTGCACATTTGTCTTTTGGCAATTCTTGCAATCTGTTTTATTTGTTGCCAAAATATACACTTAGACTGATGGAAAACTCCGTGGCCTTTTTTTTTTTCATCTGACTGATTTCCCTCCTTTGGGTTGTTTATCCTTCAAATGTGTGTTAAAGGGATGAGGAAAATATTTGCTGAGCTCTTAAAGAATGGGCCATAATCAGGAAAAGGTAAATTCCCCATCGTCCCTTGGCAAGTGCATTCCAGTGGATCTCCTAATAAATCACCTCTGTGAATTGAAGGTGTGAGTAACACCTGGGTCTGTACTACAGGAGGATAAGGAAGTAATAATTCCAAAAGTGGGAATTTGGGAAGAACTGGGCTTTTAGTTGTGCAGAGAGGGTTTTCAGGGTGATGTTTCAATGAGGTTTTTTCCCTGCAGGAATTGAATCTTGTAATTATTTTATTATTACTAAAGCGTGTAATCTTAGGATATATTTTTATTATTATTATATAGTATGATGTTATAGCGTTGCTACATTGCTGTTATAATAATATCATAATATTACAGGATAATTATCTTGTAATGATTCTGTTATTACACCCAGCGTAATAATTCACCAATGCTGATTTATAGACTCTTTTTAAATCCAAGATCAAACAATTCTCCCTGAGTTTGAGAGGGAAGCAGTGCCAGAGTTCTGTTGAGGGCACCTTACGGAAGAGAAAGAAATAAGTAAAGGAAACTAAGCAAAAGTCTTCAGGTTGGTCATCAGGGGAATTTCTCCATGGCAAAGGTTGTTAAACATCGGAACTGCCCAGGGAGGTTTGGAGTCCCCATCCCTGGAGGTGTCCAGGGAAGGCCTGGGGGTGGCACTCAGTGCTCTGGGCTGGGGACAAGGTGGGCACTGGGCACAGCTTGGACCTTGCCAACCTCAGGGATTCTGGGATTCAGAACCCCTGCAGCTCAATCCATGCCAATGCCACAGTACAGACAATAATTCAGAGGCCTGACTTCATGTTGCTTTTGGCCAAAGTCTTAAGCCCAGGCCTCTCACGTTTCAAATGGTGTTGGTTTTTTTTTTTTTTTTTTGTTTCAGTGAGAAATTTAATTACATGCCTATGCTGAGCAATTTCTGTTGGGCTTGGTAATTTCTGCTCTGCCTCTTCTGCAGTCTCTGGATGTGAAGATGATTCTCATTTGCAAATAATTTCACCATTTCTCCCTCTCTGCGAGGCTGTGAAGGGTGGGTCAGAACAAAACATGCTTTCGAAGAGATGCATGTGAAACAATCGGCTTGTGACAAAAATGACTCAGAAAAAGGTGCTTTAAAAAACTCTTCTTACCTGTACTCCTTGCTAAACCTTTACTGGAAGCTGGTAATGCAACATTTTAATTGTGAAATCCAACAGCATCTCAAAAGACCTGTGGGATACCTCCCCAATGTTTCAGTATATTCTTAAACAAAAGATTTTGAAACCATCCTGTGTCATCTCTGACTAAATTTTTATTTTTTAAATTTTTTATTGATTTGGGGTTTTTTTGGCCTAAGGACTACATTTCCCACCAAGCTGCTCTTAAATTAAGTAACGAAGGATTGAAATGTTTGAGGAAGAAAAGGCTACAGCCAGTACTGCTCCTTCCAGTGCTCTGGGCTTTGTTAAGAATCTTCAGCCCTTTCATTTATTTAATATATTTCAGCTGGGTACCTTAAGTTATTATAGCTTCTCCCTGGCCTCACAGGAAAACACAGACAGGCCTCACGTAGGCTTAATTTGTTTTGAGATCCTATCTTTTATCTGCAGGAACCTGCTCCCTCAGCAGGGTGAACCTTCTGTGGGAAAGTGAATTGGTTGTCTGGATGTGCTCAGGACTGTTCTCCCCGTGATGCCTCTCAGAAATGGGGGAAGAAAGGGTTAAATCAGCCTTTAGCATCTCGCGTAATTATTCCTGCCCAGTTGTCTCCAACTGGAAACTCACAATTTGTTACCACTTAGTTGGTTTCGGTGAATGAAGAGGATTCATTGCGTTTCGCCGGCGTTCAGACCTTTTGTTCACAGTTTGGAGAAAATTGCAATCTTTTCTTGCTACTGTTCCAGCTTTAGCCATGCTTGGTTAAGCCAACGCTCGGGTTTCTCTGGATTCATTCAAATCCACTAATCTGGGAGCGAGCAGGGTGGGTTTTTTTTTTCTTTATACTGCTTTTCCTTGAGTATTTTGTTTCCAAACTGACACCAGCAGAACATTTATTTTTACAACCTTAATATTGTCGCAGTGACTCCACTTTCTGAAATTTCCCTCTCTTTATGGGGTGGACATTTTTCTGAATCATGTTAATATTTTCTGAGCTTCACAAGAGACTAAAGAAATAAAAAAAAGTAGCCGCTGCTATAGGCATAGGTAATAAAAATGATGTGGTGGCATTATATAAACCAGCATCCAGTGCTTGTTCATGGGTTAGTTAACTTTCGTGAGTGGTGTCAGTAGCTCCTGTGGGATAAGTATGGAACATCTTCATGGAAAAGATCCCAGAAAGTTTAGTAGCTGAAGGGTTATTTTTTAATAAAAAGTGAGTGAGATGGAGCGCGCTGATTCTGATTAACCAACTGTGACAGATGGTAATTCTTCCCTTTAAACGTGGCTTAGAGAAATTTAATTCAAGGTGATTTAAGAAGTCTTTAAGAACTGCTGAACCCAACTTAAAGAAAAAACAAAAAGCAGGGCAGAACACCTTGAAGTTTGCTTTGTTTGCTCTTGCCTGGGTGTCTCCAAAGTTGGGGAGCCAGCGCCGTTCCCAGGGAGCCACAGGGACATTTCCACCCAAATGTCGTGTCCAGGGTGCCATGGGACTGGCCCAGGAAATGTGTCTGGTCATGCAAACCTTCTTCAATCCAAATAATGACAATTAATTATCATCTCAGGAAATCATGGTACTCAGGATAAACGTTTTGAGGTTGGAGGAGGGAATTACTATCCATTTCACAGGAGATTTGTTCCCTGAGTTCTGCAAAACTAGTGCTGTACGTTTTTGAAGGATGTTTGTGGGGTTTGGGTCGATGAGGGAGGGCTGAGGCCTTCCCATTGTGATTCCCAAAGCATCGATTGGTGTTGAGATTTAATTTAATTTCTCAATTTGCCGAGGCCAAACCAGCTCTGCTCACCTGGTTTCACACTGACAGTCTGTGAACAGCAACAGCTTCCCCTTCATGAAATTGCATCATCATAAATAAATCCAGGATCTCAGAACTGGACTCAGTTTCATTTTAAAGAGCTTGGAATCTGGCTGTACACCCTGATTAGATGGTTTAAAGCAGTGTGTGAAACCCCAGACTGAGCAAAGTTTGCGGTTCTTTTCATGATGGGCGCACGCCTGCGTGATTTACACAGGAAATCAAACCCGAAACCTCCAGGGCATTTCTGCTAATCACGTTTCTAGAAACAGCACACAAAGACAAATAACAGGCTTCAGCATTCTGCTTTGTAAAACCATGAGGAAGCAACTTGTGAGAGGGGTGGGAGCTGTCTGGGTGTAGCTGGGAGCACAGCATTCCTGTTTGTCCCCGATGGATCAAGTACAAGATTGTACCTGAGCAGGGACAAGACTGAGCCGTGATATCAAGTTTTGTACGAGGGGATGCATCCCAGGGGGAGCAGAGCAGCACATCCCTGAATTCCTGAGGTTCTCCTGTCCCAGCCCTTTGGTTGATACCCATGTGAAGAAGAAAGTGAGCCAGCTGCAATGGTGATGTTCAAATCCTTAAAGTCCTCCCAGCTTCCCAGGATGGCTCCCGTAGCTGTGACTCTTTATGTAGCTGAGCTATTCCAGTGCAAGCATAAATCTCTTTATTTATAAAGCACAGTGTTTCAGCTATTTTGTGTTATTTTGGTGTCAGTGGTTTCAATATGATTTCTTGAAATTGCTTTTGTCAGCTGTGGGGTAACTGGGAGTTGGAAATATATTTATGTGTACGCTTTTATATTTCACTCTCTACATGTGTACGTGCACGTCTCTATATCAGATGCTCTTCTCAATTAACTTTTAGTCCAATTCTTCCACTGATTCTATTAATTAATAGAAAATTATGAAAATCATCCACAGCAGAGTTTTTAAGGAGGATTTCTGACCTCTGCTAGCTATGGAATTTGAAAAGGACACAAGTGGTACGTTCACTTTCCCTTTTCTGGTTGGATGAGTTCTTTCCTCTTGAGAAGTTTCTCAGGTGCCTGTTCACAGGTATTAGTTGAAAATATTAATTTTCTGTGGGTGTTCTCTAACACGGACATGCACTGCTGGTTGTTTATTCCATCCCTGGCAGTGTCCAAGGCCAGGTTGGACGGGGCTTGGAGCACCCTGGGATGGTGGAAGGTGTCCCTGCCATGGCACAGGGTGGGGCTGGATGAGCTTTAAGGTCCTTTCCAGCATAAACCATACCAGGATTTTATGATTGTTTAAACAATCCTGTCGTTAAGGCAGAGCCTCATGGGAAGGGAAGGAATTCTCTCTGTTTTCTGATGGCAGTTTTTGCCCTGTGAGACTTGTGCCAGTGCAGTCTTTCAGACTCATCCCAAACTGTGTTTTTTGGACATGCTTGTCTATGATGCCCATCCTGTTCAACTTCTGTCTCCTTCCATGACCTGTCCTACAGCAAGGAGCTGGTCCTGGAGTGGGAAACACCCTCTTTGTCCAGCCACAGGCAACCACTGAGCTCAGGAGTGGAATCTGTAACCTCAGAGCAGCAAAGCGGGTGCCTTTCATTGTTTTTAATGCACAGGATGATTTATTAATGTGTATTTTTTTATATCTCGTGCATCACAGATTGTCACAACTGTTACCAAACCACTGGTGCTGAGCACTTCAAAGTGCTCAACGTGGTGGCATTTGTGGTCTGAGATTTAAATATATGGTGGTTTCCATGAAATCATCGTGTTCTGCATCTTGAGGCTTTTAGGAAGAAATGACAGACTTGAATTAACACTTGGTCATTATTGTTCTATCATGGGCTCTAATTGCTTCATGAGGATTAGAGAGCTGGTGATCATATATCTGTATTTGTGTGCCAAGGCATCATCATTGGTATTTACTCTGATTACCCTGGTGGAGAAAATGCTTTACATTATCACAGAACGGTCTGAAGTGGGAAGATTTTGCAACAAGGCCCAGTAGTGCCAGTCTGATGGGATGTTGACAAGTGTTAATATGTTCAATAATCAATATTTAATAAGAATTATGGAAATAGCTCTTCTTCGTGAAGGGTATTTAGTGATTGTATTTGATTTTGATAATTGTTTGCAAAGTGTGTTGGGTTATTTGTTTTGTCTTCTGTGCTGGGTTCAGTTTCCAGGGGAAAAACCTCAAACCTTGTTGAGTAACTCCTCAAATTAAAATTAAGAGCAGTCTTTCTGCATGACAACAGCTCTGATAGGTTCATGCACTTCTTCAAAACCCTTTTCTTTTTAAATTTTTTGTCACTTTTTCTATTAGCTGTGGAGGAAAGCTGGTTGAAGTAGTGTTTCCCAGCTCAGGAGTGGCGCTCATTGTGGGCGTACAGCAAAGTTCAGCTTTATTTGTCTGCTACCTGCAAAGCGAGGCATAAGTGCTGCTGAGAGATGGAAAAGTTCATTCTCTCCAGCAAGGTTACTCTTCTTGATGAGCATTAAAAGATAGCTTTGAGCCATTCACAATTATGACCTTGACTAGGAAAATGTAAGTTAATAAGGCTTCAACAAATTATGGTCTTTTTGGTCGATTTGCCTAGTGAACTGTTAATTGTAAAACTGAAAGACATTATGTTCAGCTTTCTCTATCACATCTTTTGTGTTTTAACAGTGACACTTCATTGAGTGCAATTAACAAAGCCTAGGAGATTTATTAACACACTTCTTCATGGCCAATGATCCATTCCACTTAAGACATAACACTGTAAAATGCACATTATCTCCTTTTGGCACTTACAATAATGCTTCATGAACTAGGAAGGCATATGTTAAAGCAGATAAAATAGCATTATTAGCTGACAAATCTTACAATTTATTAGACAGTTAATTTATCAGCTTAAAAGACACTTAAAACAGCTGTGCATTTAATGTCTTTTTAATGTATCCAGTAAAACTTGCATAATTGCCTGTAGTGCAATTTATTTTTAGCTATGTTGCAAAATGTCTGCATTTACTGTTTACATCTTCTTTAATTTTTCCTGCAAGGCTCATCACATCGAGGCACGGCTCTAACAATGAGGGCAGATAATCAGATAAAGAGGCCGCTTGTCCAAATGGCTGCCCATGAATGAACTATTCACAAGTCCATGCTGAGCTGGACCAAAGAGTTCCTGCGTTTTATCTCCACCCCAAGGGCAGGAGGGAGGGGGGAAAAATCCAGGGAGAGCCCTGTAGGCATCGCGGTCATGGAACGCCGGGCACGGCGCTGCGGAGCATCCCTGGAATTAGCATTTGGAGCCCATTCGGAGCCACATGTCTGGGGTGTAAACTAACAAGGCTCCAAGACGGCATTAGCAGAGGTGTTTCATTTTATAATTAAGGTAACTGCTCCCTGCAGATCCATTGCAGCAGCCCTAAGTAGTGTCTGTGAAGGGAGTGGTGGAGAGGATACACATTTAATGACTCCGATGCATAAATTGGCTGTGTTTGTTTATTGCTCTCTAATTTAATGGAACCTTTTGTTAAATNTCAGCCAGTATTTTCAAAATTTGTAGTAATGTACAGATCAGAACAGTGTGGTGCTTCTTTTTCCCTTTTTTTTTTTTTTTTTTTGAGCGTACCACTAGTAATGATTTCTGTGGGAACAAAGGCTGTTGCTTATTAAAATAAAAAGTCAAACATTGCCGTTTCCATTAATTAAATGTCAGATTAGCTTAATCTTTTTATAAATATTGGATATAATCTATTTACAGAGGGAAATCAGATCTGCAGATACTGGGGAAGGAGCGTGGAGGTGTAATTCTCCTCGCTTTGCACAGATCAGGTGGGGTGGGGGAGCTGGGCTGGGTCAGACTGCAGCTGGGATCCCAAAACAAAGCAGGTTTTACTGAATGCAAGGAGCACAGGGGTGTAGGTACCTCTTCTGTAGGAATAGATAAGTCTTGAGAAAGGGAAAAAGCTCTTCTGGAGGGTTTCCAAATTGAGGAGTCTGAGAGTAGCCAGATTTCCAGATGCCCAGAGACTGAAAATGAGTGGAATCCATCAACGTGGGCTGTGCACCAAAAATAAGTGAATAAAAGGAGCAAAGCAATGTTTTATAAAACCATGGAGTTGTTTAGGAAGACCCTCAGAGATAATAGAGTTCAACCACTCCCTCAGCACTGCCAAGGCCACCACTGCCCCATGTCCCCAAGTGCCACATCTGGGCATCTTTTAAACCCTTCCAGGGCTGTTGACTCCAGCACTCTTCAGCTTCATCTACTGCAAATCCCAACCTTCAGTTCAGGTGTGAGTTACTCTTTTGCCCAGGCCGGGTGAAGCTTTCCCTCCCTCTTCTCCCTGAGTTTTGGGAAGGGGCAATAGAAAAGCAACGGGATTTTCAACGTGCACATCAATCTTGATACAAGAATTGAGCAACCCAAGTCTAAATCCTCCTAAAACCCTCTCACCATGTCAGGATGCTCTTTGTTTTTCCTTCCAAATGTAGTTACCCACCCAGAATTACTGTATTCAGTGCAAGTTCACAGAAGTGCTGAGCGTCTGCAGCAACTGTGTTAATCCCAGTTAGCCTGGAAAATACTATAAAAACTTTTCTCATAAATGACTAACATTAGGAGTCTGGCAAAATGATAAATTGTCCAAATGAGGGGATGAGAGGAAAATGGATGAATTATTGAAGTCAAGTATAATAGAGGCGTATGGATACCTATAGTCATTACAAGAAAATGTTATGTATTACATTTAATTAAACCCAAACAGGTAATAGTGCATTATTCATGCAGAGATAGTCATCTAATGGGAGCTGCTTCTCCCTTGCATTAGTGCAGCATTGTTGACTATTTCACTGCTGTGCAGTGAATTCTTGGCGAGGTGTTTTTGTCCCAGTTACAGCTGAATTCTGAGGACATCAGGTTTCTGGTGAGGAGTAACCTGGTAATCTGTAATTCTGAAATTACAGCTCTATTTTATGAGAGATTTTAAAGGCTACCACCGCAGAAGGAAGGTGCTCTTTTAGTTCTCCCTCTGCTTTTAGCAGGACATCATCATCTGTTTCGTTCTCTCAATTTGTCATCATGAATTTAATTTCCAATAATTTAAAGGTAAAATACTTTGGGCAGGAGATTCTTAGAATTATCTGCTCAGGCCAGCACCAATTCTGGGGCAATGCTGTAGCAGAAGAGCAGCTTGAGATTTAAAACAGTATTTTCTTAGAGTAAAATCTAACCTTTGAAATCTTTCTCATGCATAATCCACCTTCTTGCAGGAATAATTATTTTGCAGGCTAGTGGAGTTCTCTCATTTTGTGAGCAGCTTAAAAATAAGCTCATCTGTAACCACAAACACTTGAGAACCTTTTCATATTCCATGTTTGGAAGCTTTCAGGCACGGAAAGAAGACAGCTCATTGCAAAATGATAGGTTGGAAATACAGTTTGGCTTATCTGGATTTTTACCTGATTTTTAATGAACAGGTGTTTTCTAAAAAGATAAAAAAGTGGCAAAACCAGGAATAAAAAGCAGTGATTCATTTTTGTGTTAAATTTTAGGAACCCTTCTCTCCAAACCTGGTGGGTGAAGGTGGTTTATAAATCAGGCCCCCAACACAGAGCATGTGTCTGGAGATGTCACCTCTTTTCAAAGACTTGTTTCTACCTCATGAAAAGATGAATTTGTGTGGAAAAAGCACACGTTGACTCTGAAATTCTGATTTGTCTACAGACCTGTGCAACCCCTGTCGTTTGAGAGGTTAAAAGTTGAAAAAGTAATTTTTAGAAAGCTCATCTTGGCATGAGAGCACAGAAAATCTTGGCATGTTTCTGGCCAGGGGGGTGAGAAAAGGAGATGAGGAGCTGGAGGAAACAGGAGGAGTGTTCCCTGGTCTTTAATTCCATCAGATTATTCTTTCCTGTCTTTCCTACTTGGGACCATGAAACTTGGAGAGTTTAAGAAATCATAATAATCTGGAAACAGGTTAATAATTTCTCCCTGGGATTGTTAGTTTATTAAACAACTAAACCTTAGTTCCTCTTAACATGGGACGCTACCATAAGATAATTAATTACTGTGTCAGAGCCTGAAAATAGTTGGTTTCACTGTGTTTTATTAACAATTCTTTTGATATTATTTGTAGAAAATTATTGTTTGATTTCCAGGCTATTGTACCCACACCTCCCTGTCTTACTGGGTGGGATTTGCCTTCCCTGATGTGTGAAATCTCTCCCCAATTTCTCAGCAATCTCGATAAAAGTCTCTTTTTTAAAACCCACATTTGAGCAGACACTGCTGGTTTTGCAAGAAACACATTTGGTGTGGTGGGGAAGGGTGCAAGGGAAGCAGGAATGTGTGGGAATCCCTGTCGGGGCTGGAATCTTTCGGGGAGAGGGTTTTGGGGGACGGGGGATGCTCTGAGCCCCCGTGTGGGATTCTGCACAGCTTTAGTTACTGGTGCAGCTCTGCTTGTGAGAAACACCCGAGGAAAAAGAAAAAGCAGCAGCTCTTCCCGCGGGTTTTCCAGGCAGCAATTAGAAAACTGTATCCAGTGAGCTTTCCTTACAAGAATCACTGAAAGAATGTTATACAGAAAAATTTTTATCTCCTTCCGTCCTCTCCAATAATGAAAAAAACCATCCTTTTTTTCTACTCGATTGTGAATTTAACCTGCCCTCCAAGAAGATGAACCTGTGGTTAAAACTAGTTTTGGGTCATGTTGTTTTTCCCCCTGAGCATCAGAAGCCAGATGTTTTCAGTGCAGAGGAAATTAATGGCCTAAATAATGAATATATTGAAGCGCTGCAGCCACAGTCCATCTGCTGCTTTAGGCACTGCTCTTGGGGAAGCAGGATCAGACCCTTTCTCATTTTTGGAGTGTATTTGTTATAGATCTTGTAAATGGGAATAAAAGATTAGCCTGGTCTGTGAGGAGCTACTGAGGAGTAAGGAATGATGCAGAAGGGATTGTGCCAGCTGGGAATAGCTGGAGAATCCCATGGATCCCAGCCTCCATGGCAGCTTCTTGGTGTCCTGGCCCATCCCTACAGCTGAGGAGGGACCTTTGGACCCTCACCCAACCCAGTCTTCCAACACTGTCCACCTGGGAATGCTGTGAGCCCTTTATTTCCAAGAATGTTTTTGTTGTGACCCCGCAGGAAGCTGTAATGACCATTCCAGAGCATCCTGACAATAATATTTGATATAAAAAGCTGTGTGGGCAGAGCCCTGGGGAGGGAGAGGCACTAGAATAGAAAACAACCACAACGTTTTAATTTGTTTTCCTGGAAGCTCTCTTTTAAGGTTTTTGGGGGGTTTTTTTCTTCATTCTTATACATGGAAATTCCCACAGAAGGCAGGACATTTGCAAAGTCCAAAGATGGTGATGCCTTGACAAATAATGGTCTTTTTCAGCTGATTTGGAATTCTCACAGTGTGGGTGCTTGGCTGGAGTCTGGTTCCTTTGGATGTGCTACATCCGTGACTTGATTCCATCATTTTGATTTTACGTCCAGTGAAAATTTGCTCTTTAAATCCTGGAATTCACCTTTTTACAGTTCCTCTACCCTCCTTGATTTTACAGATTTTACAGAATGTTCAAATGCCTGCCACCAAAACAGCCTAGCAAAGTTCCAGCTCTCCATCAGCCTTTTATCATGACCAGACTGCCCTGGCCCACCCAGCTCTGTGTAACTACAACCCCAAATATCTGTGTAATGAAATAAAAACCATTCCTAAGTCCAGGTCAGAGCAGTCAGAAGGTCAACTTCCTACTATTCTGTGATAAACCTAGGAATGAGCCTTTATTTGCTGTGAGTGTGTGTGAACTTCACACAGATCTCATATTAAAGAACAGCAGAATCGAGGATAAAAATATTTTTTTGTTCATTTGAATCCTGAGAGTTAAAAATTGTTGCTTACAGAGGTTGGCAAAAATACACTTTTAGTGGGCTGGGAGGGAAATCTGTAGAACATACACAGGTATAAATGCAAATCGAGAGTTTGAATGTATACTGTGTTTATTTATGTTTTGAGAACATCAGGGGGTCTGCCTGGGGAAGGAACTGGGTGCTCCAGAGAGTGGGAAAAGATGCACAGTAACTCTTCAAAGTTCTGGTGGTTTGAAAGTCACAGGAAGGGAAGAGGTCTGCCTCCTATGGAGAGAAAATATTTTCTTGCACCAGGTCAGTGATCTTCAAATGAAGAAAAGAAAAAATCTGTAAGTAGGTTTAGAGATATTAGAGAATTACATCTCCTAAGAAATCCTTTCAGGGAATTGGCCCAGTGGTCTGAGTCAACAACGGGGTTTTATAGTCCTGCCCATGTGGGGATGATGCTGGAAGAGCCTTTTTGGGCTCCTGCATAATCCTGGAATTGTGGAAATATTCATCTACACCCTCGTAATTGGGAATTTTTGCCCAATCTGCAGAATACAGACGCGAAACCAAGGTGATACAATGCCAGGAGCTGGGGGTGTACTGTGAAAAGCAGGAGTTTAAGCTGGATAATTTAAGCTCTGGTTCGTGCTCTTGTACCTCTCCCCCGACCCCAGTTTTGTTCAATTGGTACCAGTGTGTCAGGCTGGATTTTCAGCCCATTTAATCATCTGCCTCTACCTTTGCCTGTGTTTGTTTCTATCACCAGGCTAAAAAGCCTGCTCTGAACGGGTTATTGGATGAGGCAGCGCTCTGTGAGCTGCAGAGCACTTTCCCTTAGTGGTGATAAAATGGTGATAAAAACCAAAAGTGACACTTCAAACGCACGCCTGCTTTTTAGCTCCAGTGCATATTGCTTTTTCTCCCCCAAACACAACTCTTTATTTTTTCCCTTCGACAACTGATGGCTTTGAAAGAGAAGAAGGATGCACATATGGCACAGCAAGTCTTCCCAGTATCTACTGGTACGATCTGCAAAAATGATGTGACCCGTCAACATATTTGAGCCTACAGGAGATCCTAATATTTAGAGAGAGTGTTTTCTCTGCTAGAAAGGTTTCCAGCTCAGCTGTTTCTGTGGCTTGGACTCACCAGCATCCTGCAGCTGCCTTGGGGGGATGCAGAACTGTATTAAAATTGTTTGGAGTTACCTCTTTATTGGGTTTGCAGCAGCATTGCATCACCCAAGAGCTCGATTTCAGGTGCATTTGCCCCCCGCCCCCCTTCCCACCCTCCCTCTGATGGCCTAAACCAGGAGAGGAGTTGCTGCATTAATTATTCTCGCCTTTTAATTAATTAAAGAGGCTCAGAACATGGATGTGTTGAAGTATGACTGCAGGGACGATTGGCAGGGAAAAAATAGAGGCTTGAGAGAAGTTCCCTTGAGAGGCTCCACAGAGCTGCTCTGCTGTGACCCCACTGGTGCTACCCCAGTCTTCACACAGACCCGGCTCCATTTTCTTCCCCAAACCCTAATTTTTACCTCACTCATCTTTTCTTCCTTCCTCTCTTCGTATCAAGCTTTTTGATAGTCTAAGAGCTTGTGTTTGAAAGAAGAAAACACTTTTTGCTGCCCATTCTCTGCCCTCGGCTCCTAAAACTGGGAACCTTCACGAAGCAGCACTGGGAGGGGCTAGGAGAAGCAATGTCCCCTGTAATTTGTCTCAAAGCCTCTGCTCATGTTCATTTCTGTTTGTGCTTCAAACATTTTTCTAAGCTGTCTCTGCTGTTTTTCTGAAGCCCGGGGGCAGGAGAGGCTCTGAGTGCTGCAGGATCCTTTTTAAAACACAGTTCTTTAAGGATGCTGGGCAGGAATCGGAGCTCTGAGAAGGACCAGAACTGATGAAAGATTCAGAAAACTGGGTTGGAGACAGGGCTGAAGGAGTTGGGTTTGCTGGCAGAAAAGTCAATATCTCCTTCTCTCTGTTGGGCTTAAGAAAAGAAGGAATTAGCTTCCATCGCAGCAAAGATTTTGGATAAAAAGGGTGGTTAAACATTAAGACAACTCTGCTCGGGAAGTGAGGGCTCCTTTTCTCAGTGAGTTTTTTTGAACAGGTTTGTCAGAGCCCTGCTGGTTAAAATGTAGGTGAAGTCCTTTCCCCTTGGTTGGCAGGGAAGTGAACTTAAATTTCCTACCACCTTTCTCTGCTTCTAATGTCTGTGTAAACATGGGAGCATAAAAATCTTGCCTTTTTCCACACAGGGCTGCGGAAAAATCAAGTCTGATATGGTTAATATTTTATAACTGCTCTGAGCTATAAAAAAATTGGCACTGCTTCCAAAGTTGCTGCAGAAAGGATGGATAATTTATAAGAAAAATGTGGGGACTGTCCCATCTTCTGTTTTCAAAACCTGCCAGGTTGGAATTATGATCCCTAAAGTGCTTATTTTGATTGGGGTGGGGGGTGAAGTTGATAAGGACGTGTGCAATTGTCACAATAACCTTGCAGAAAACTTCATTAAAGTGTAAATCCCAGGGAGATGGCCAAAGATTTCCTTCTCGTGCATTGGGCACTTAATGCCACGTCAGCCCGTGGCAGGCAGAAACCCAAATAATTCTTTTGGATGCTGAAAGAGGGGGTTGAGGTGTGGTGGTTGATACCTGACAATGTGCAGGTGTTACAACAAATGCACGGATGCTCTTTTAAAATGCAACATTTAGAGAGCTGTGTTTTACAGGGTTTCTGCTGCTTGGCCAGGGCTTGGAGCAAGCTGGGCTGGGGGAAATTGTCCCTGCCCATGGCAGGGGATGGGACTGGATGGGATTTAATCTCCCAACCCATTCCACGATCCTGTGATTCTTCTCCCTGTCCACATCCCCTCCTCAGCCCTTCGAATTCCCACAGCTCACCCCACTGCACCTCCCTGAATATCCCACGGTGAGAAAAGGAAGAAGCAATTTATTAATTTTCTTTTTTTTCCTTTGGTTCTGTCATAACCTTAACGCAGCTTTAAAACTGAATTTTGCATTTCATGATTTGTTCTTCCCACACACACGCACATATTCCCACTCCCCCTCAATGAGGTAATTGCATGACAACTAGATTAATATCTTTTACATACTTATTAAACTCAATAAGCGGTCCTGCGCAAACAATTGATATTTAATTACCGTATTATCATCCTACTAAATTTTAATTACTATTCATTTAAAATACCTCATATGTTATCATTCGTGGTAATGCGGGTTTGTTTCTCTGTAAATGTTTCTCCGTAAATCCTAAATTCAGGTTGAAGTAACCTGCAAAGTAATTTGGGTTTCTCAGGGTAATGGGATGTTTAATGCAGGTCCAAGGTATTCCAATGTGATACAGAAAGGCAAAATTGAACCACCAGTTGGTATTGGTCCAATTAAAGAAGGTGTTTTTGAACCAAAATTCAGAAAAGGTTGAGTGACTTTACCTTTCAAACCGCCTTTCAATGTCATTTCAGCTAAAAAGATCTTAAACCAAGAGAAATTAATAATTAGCAGCTGACAATAGCTGATTGTTGTGAACCAGAACAGTTCCAAACTAGGTAAGGAATGTGAAAAAAGCCTAAAATCACAATTCTATGATAAACTTACCTCTTCCACTGATCATTGTTTTTACCTCTGACAAGTATCAATTTTCTAGATCTCATCCATGAGTCACTTAATTATTCCTCAGAGAAAGGAAAATATGTGGTAATTTTTGTAGTGAAAAAACAACCCCTTTTGAGGTAAAATCATCACACCTGCAGCAGGAGGCAGAGATCAGGGTCTCGTGATTGGATTTTCTTAAATCTCCTTGGTTTTGTAATTTATTGATCGAGGTCTTAAAATACCAGAGGTTTATTTTCTATATTTGTGAGTACAAGAAGTGGAGCAGTTGTTGATGACTCTGCTGAGAAAGGTCGCAGGCTCTGAATCAGAGCACTTTGCTCAGCTCCTTCTTGCTCTTACATTCATTGAAATTAAATCTCTTCAGAGAGCCCTTCAAACCCATTGTGCTTTTCACAACCAGGCACGTGAAACTATTAATATCTATGCTCTGGCAGCAAGATTTCCCAAATTTCTGCAGAATCTCTCTTTTTTCTCCTCATTTTTGCAATTCCTATAGGTGGTCCTTGATCCCATCTATTTCTTTTCATTGTGAAAAACAGGTTCAGCTTGTTCCTTATAAAATTTATAAAGAAACTTATAAATTTATAAGGTCTCTTTTTCCACCTAAAACATATTTTTTAAGACAGAAGTTTAGTAACAGCTTGGAAAAAGCTTCTTCCACATGGTTTGATAATTTGAGGGGATTCAAATTTCGTGGGGTTATTTTTGTTGTTGCTTAGTTATCTTCCAGAAAAGTCCATGGAAAGGATCAGCTCTCTTGTATCAATATGCTAAAAATACACTTTCTCACTGCAACCACGAGATTTTTCTTTGGCAATTAATTGTGTGACTCAGTCCCATAAGCTCCTGTAATGACTTTATAGGCTGTCAGTGATATATAACCTATTGACTTTCCTTTGGTTATGGGACTATTACTTTCCTGATTGATTTAATCATTCCATGCTACCTTTATCTATCTCCTTGCTCTTATGAAACTCGATTGACTCCCTGATCTTTAAAGGACTGATCCAAGGGCGAGGGAAATCAAGGGGAGGACGTGGCAGCCCTCAGATGTCTCTTGGTTTTGCTCCTGCCTGAGGTGGACTTTACTCCTGGATAAATTCCAGAACAGACCTCTGAGTATGATAAAATAATAATTATGTGGGTTTCTATTGGTGTATTTATCATAACGGAGAGCAGGCAATTTTCCCTCTTCACAAAGCACCAGAATTGAGTTCCTGGGGGAATTATTGCTTTACTAATTACACCAGGTTTTATTCATTTTTTACCGAGACAAACAGTCCCATTCCCTTCAGGTGAGTTTATTTGCATGAATTGTGAAGTCTTGGGATTGGCATTTCTATAAATCAGGGGGAAAACCAGAGTTGTTGGTAGCCTGTGTGTCGTGGGCATAATAGAGCCTTAATTTCCTTAGGAACATTTAATATGCAAACACTTCCCTGAGACCAATTTACTGATTGGGATGAAATTTGTACAATATATTCCTGGCAGGAACTCTTGAACTCAAAACATTTAAACCAACGCTGAACTTTTGAGGGAATGAACCCCTCTGCAATGAAGTTAGGTGGGGGGAGGCACAGGAAAACTCAAAATGTGTCCCTATTGTGGTTAAATAACCAATAAATAATAAAATAAATAAATAAACAATGGGCTGAGTGACAGAAAAGACAAATTTGCTGACCTGGGCTTCAGTGTGCTTAGACCTCGTATATTGTAATTTTTATAACACACATTCACTGTAACACTTTAACTAAGAGAGTTTGTGTATTAAATGATGTTAGATTAGGATATTTAATGGCTTATAGGATCTCGGGAGGACCCGGGAGGCTAATTTGTTTGCATTAGTTGGACGGGTCAACTGCTTCAAACATGCAGATTATAGAACTACTGGTAGATTGCATTACACAATTTAAATAAATAGTAGCAATTTGTCAATGTCATCTTAGCTTCAACATTTTCCTTTTAAACCCCAGGAAATAGTAGCTCCAATTAAATTGACCTTTTCTTCTCTGCATCTTCATGTTATTAGTAGATAATGCTTAGTCTTTTAGCAAGTAAAAGAAAAAAAATTTTAAATAAAAAAAGAAAGCGAGGAATAAAAATAATTCCAAAGCAACGAGGCACTCGTAGGAAACTTTCCAGGGAAAATTACATTCTTTATAAACAACTAAATCCCGTTTAGCCACCCAGTGAATTTTACAAGTCAGATATATGTGTATATGTCAGGAATAAATGACACACAAATTGCTGGATCTCAGTGATTAAACCTTTGGTTTCCGGGGACAACTGCAGGTTCTTGGCACAGCAAAGCTGGAGGTTGGAATATTCATTTTGGAGACAGGGCAGCAAAAATGGAGTATAATGGTTAAATCATCCAGATGTGAACCACCCTCAGCCACATCTGGAATGTGGGGAGTTGAGAGTAGGGATCTGCTTACTCAGTCTTGGAGCACTAAAGGAGCTGGAGTGGAAAACCTGGATGTCTCGTAGTCCAATGAGGTGGTGAAATACTTAAATTGTCAGGTGACGTGGAAGAATTTGGCTCGTGAGTTTACCTCATGTCCATGTGCATAAAAATCAATTTAATCCTTTGTCTTCCTGAGAAATGTTAGCAGTAAAATCAGAATTTACTCCAATTTTGGTAATGCCAGTTGTTTTGAACCTGTGGCAGCTCAAAGTTTTTGGGAAAAATTTGGCCAGAGGAAGATCCCTGAAGATTCCTCAGTGCTCCAGGCAAAATCCTGGGACAGGAACCCTGTTGTTGCCGTGTCCTGGTGGAGCTTACCCAGGAAAGGGAACAGCTCTCTAAATTGGAGCATCTCAAAACTTCAGGTTTTGCTGAATAGGGACGGGTTATTTTTAGTTGTCCAGGCTAAAAAGTGTTTTGGACCTGCTTTTCTTGCCTGAGCAGTTTGTGACTAAAGCAAGAACAACTGAAATGTGAAATCATGGAAAAAATACTATTTTTTTAAGGAAGATGCCAATCATCTCTGCTGGAATCCAAGGGAAAAAAAAAACCCAAACCAACCAACCAAGAAACATGCAAACAAACCCCCCCAAAATCCCAAACAAAACCCAACCAGCCAAAAAAATTCTTGTTCACCCATCTTCAGTGCCATGGATAGAATGGCAATTCTCAAGAGAAAATCCAGATTCAAACTTCCCTCAATTATCCATTGTTTTATTCACCTTTTTTATCGGAAAATCTGCTTTCCAGTCCTTTCCTTTTGAGTGTTGCATGAGGCATCTCTCACTTTGCTGCTTTGTTTCCAGGTGCATCAGAGAGCTTTGCATAATCTCAGTGTTTGGGTTCAGAAGTTTCCATCCATTTCTTGTGCCACGTAGCAACAGATCCCAGAAACAAAAGCAGAGTCAATTTCTTGGGCTCCCCTTTGTCAGTCCTGGTGTTTATGTGATGCTCTCTCAGAGTCTGGAGTATCCAGCAAAGCTCTCTCTTATACAGGAGGTTAAAACAGCATTGACTTTATAAACTCACCTGCTAATTAAAAGGACTTTTTTTCCTGAGCATGTGGAATTGGCACATTCCAAAGCTGAATGCTCCAAGCACACAGCACGGGATATTTAAAGTTTCACTTTATTTAGAATTCAGAGCAGATCATTCAGCAGCCACCATTTGAAAAGAGGCCAGAAAGCAATTTTAACAATATCACATGTGAGAAGATGATTCAAAGTTTGGGAGAGGGATAATCCTGTAATCTCTGTGATCTAAAACCAAGCAGAGGATGTGGCATAACATATTAAATACAAAAACCAGATTCCTGCTACTTTCAGTTCCGACTGCTCAGGGAGCAGACATGGTAGACATGGATCTCTCTCACCATGTTTTTAACATCATTAAACTGAGTAGCTGATCCTCAGAAATTCAAAATAGCCCAGTGAGAGTTGCAAGGACAGGGATTGACCTCTCCCCATTTTTGGCTTCAGGGAAATCCCATTTGTCCCCAGGCACAAGGGAGCAGAGCACGGGCTGTTCAGGCTTCTGGCGTGTTCCTGTGGCTCCAAGATGTCCAAAGGGCATCCCTTGGCTTCTGCTGGGAATAAAAATAAATGGAGAGGTGAAGGACAATCACTTCTGGATTATTTTTTCCCAATCAAGGCAATTAAAGCCAAGTAGAAAAACATAAATTTTCAATTTGAGAGGATAACTGCTAAGAAGTATTTTAAGGTTATTTGGAGAATTTTGCCTGCATTTATTTAACGTGCTATTTAATGCTGAAGATGCCACTGCACCTCCTCTTAGCATCTTTACAAATGCTCTGCCATCAAGTGCACTCTTTTTATTTGGATCCAGATACTAAAACACAGTAGTAAATTTTATGGGTTTGTTTGCTTTTGCACTTTTGGTGGATTTCACAGATTTCTGCTTTGTGATCAACCAGTGCCTTTTTTTAAAAGTCCTTTCAGAGCAGTAGCTACAAAGTTCTTTCCAAAGGACAAAAAGAGGGCAACAACTTTTAGGAGGCCAATCCTGACTTGTTTCTGAGTATTGTCAGTCTTTGGCTGGCGAGTGTTTTGTCGGTAGATTCAAGGATTCCACAAACACAAAGTGGCAAAAACGTGCCTCATTGAAGGATTATTATTCTTTTTCTTTTATTTTTTCCTACTTTTTTTTTTTTTTGAGCTAGCTGGCATTTCTGCTGTTACCTCAAAAATCTGAGTGGAGAGCTCGAGGTGTACCCAACAGATCATCGGTACATCCCTTTAAGCAGCTGCTCTGGCTGGGGAGTATCAAGAGCAGACTTTAGGGCTGACACTTCCCTCATTTCCATGTGCAGTGCAGGGACCTCATCCCTTCCTGGGCGCCTCACAGTGCGAATCCTGCTGAGATGGATCTGATTTGAGTGGGATTAGCAGAGAACCTGGTCCCGTGCATGGCGCCGGTTTTGTGCCGTTCTGCTGCCACTGCTCTCTGCCAAAGAACTCCATCCTTCATTAGCAGCTGGCAGCAAAGCAAGAGAGACGCACACTGTGGAGCAAAATAAGTCAGAACCAATTAGCATTTGTACCGTTCGCTGTTCTCTAAGAATCGTTCAAGGATAATTCTGGAAATTCCAGGATTGCGGGTTGTCTGTGGTGTTTTCTCCCTCGTCAGCAGCTCGGACTGGAGCAGAGATGGAACCAAAGTGAAACAGCACATAGGCAGTCATTACTCAGCAAATTAAATTAATATGCAATAATGCTCATTTTCCTTAAGGGACTCCGTATATTAGCAACACTCGGATAAAGAAATTCTCTTCTTTCCCCCCTTTCTGTATTTTCTGTGTGCCCAGATAAAAATAACATGGCATTGTGTTAGTTGGTTACAGAGACTGAATCCACATAAACCGGAGGTTTTGATCCCTCTGAATCTGTTTGAAAAGGAATTATTTTGGTGCCTTTCCGGGTTTGCACGAATGTAACTATTATCATTTTCTTTTAAAGTTCAGCCCCACTGCCGAAGGGAAAATTTCTCGGTGTAGAGAATGAGTAAGCAGCAGCTTTTGGTTGCTACATCGTTCCGTATAAATGAACTGCTTTAATTGATTCTAAATGCAATTAAATAAAATTATCTATAAATTGGTAAACATATCCGTGGCTGCAAATAAAAAGCTCAGCCTGCTTGAACAGGCTTTCTTCTTTCTGATAAATGTTGCAATGTCGCAGCCTTTGATTTTGGGACTGATGTATGGAGCAGTTCCTTCCAGATCAAGACAAATCTTCACTCAGGCATTCCAGAGCTTTTCCACCCTCTGTTTCAGTGAGCAATAATCATGCTGGAATATGTGCAAGGATCTTTATGGAAACATTCCTTAAATACTGTTGAGAAGGTCTAAGTGTCCATAGATCTGTAAATAGACTGTGGTACAATGACACCAAGAGTGTGCGGAAATGCAGGAACCTTCGGATGTGTTTGGACCAAGGGTGGATCAGACCTTGCAGGGAGTTATGGGGGGAAAAAAGCAGATTTTGATACTGTTTTTAATCAGCAAAATCGAGCTGAAGTGATGCCAACACCCTGTGCCTGCTGGGTTGAGCTCTCCATCCCAACAGCCCCCGCGCTCCCGGGGAAGTGGGATGGAGAAGGCGTGTTGGGAGTTTTGGGATTTGGGGAAGAGGCTCTTGTTAATAAGATGGGAGACTCCAGACATTTTTATACGGAGAACAAGATTCCTCTGTCAAGTTCTGCAGTGCAGAACTTTTAATTGATGCACAAGTGACTCCTGGGGGTGCATTTGTCTGTGTCCTGTGACGTGGGGATGTTCTTTGGGTGAGAAGGACCTGGAGGAGGAAAACACAGAGGAGGGAAGAGCTGAGCTCGGGGAGGTTGATGCTGACGTGGGTTTAGGCATGAACTCAGAGGACAAGAATATAAATTTATTCAAATTTCTCACTGGTACAGGGCACTGCAGTCGTGCAACTCACCCTTTTTCTCAGGCTGAGAGTCATTGCCAAGGCTTGATTTTGGATCTCCTGGTTATGTAGGGGTTTGTTACTGTCCTTCCTCTGGATTAAGCTGCACCGTAGGGGGGTTTTATTGTTATTATTTAAAGTTTATATTGATTTTTTTTGAAGAGTGTCTTTAAAAGAATTGCTCTTCATCAGCCATGCTGATATAAAAGCACGTTACTGTAATAATGGCCTTTGAATGCTGTCCATTAAACTTTGACATTTAAAGTGTTTACTGTGAATACATATTAAGTTTCTCATTAAAGACAAGGTCTGCTTTTCTTGATGTGACTCTTAGATTAAATCAGCCTAATCCAAAATAAATACAAAGATGGAGAATTCATAACAAGCTGCCTTGTAGATTCTCTGTGTGTAAAACAGCAACTGCTTTTGTGGCAGGGAGATTTCATTTTAGTGTCTCCTCTTTGGCACTTAAAAAAAAAATCTGTTCATTGTGTACAAAACCTTTTGCACTTTGACATAAGTCCTTCCAGCAGAATCTCTTTTTTTTTTAATTGAAACAAACTTAAACCATATTCCATTTCACAAAAGTGAAATGTGCTGAACATGTGCTTTTTAAAACAGAAGCATGTGCATCAACTCTTCTACTGAAGACACTTTCTGAGAGCAGTCTCCTGGGAAGGTCCATTACCCAAAATCCAGCGAGCACAGGAAAAGGGTGAAACAGTATTAGATCAAGCTTTACTAGGCTGGATGGCCCAGGCTGTGGAATAAGTGATATTTAATACATGCACTTGGAGGCTCCTGTTGAGTGCCCTGTTTGGTAACCCGGATCAGGATGCTTGTTTAGTGGATAAAAGTGTAACTTTAGAAATTGGCAGGAACTTTCTGTGCTTGGCCACCTGTACTCTCAGCCAGATACGGTGGAAGGAGCCTCAGACAAGCACACTTTTCAAAGTTTGTTCTGTTTCACTTCCTTACAACCACCAGGTTCAAAGAACCATTTATCCAAAAAAAAAAAAGCCCTTCTCAGTTCAAAGATGCATTTATAAAGCTCGCTGGTCTTTACGATCAAGCTCATACTTTGTCTTCCCGTTACTAAAATAATACTTTTATCCTGCCCTCTTTTTCCCCTCTCATCTGTTTTGTTATGAAAACATAACCATAATGAAGGTCTCAGGCACCGTATATTCCGGGCAATGTGATACCATAAGTAATAAAAACGGGATTTTTCTCTTTTTGGTGGAGTTTTTGCTGTCAATAATAATTGTACCAAAAATAATGTGAACTCCCACCGATGCCTGCATAGTCAATCAGCATAAAGTATTAGCACTTCAGGGACACAAAGGCTCTGAGCCTGATAAAAGAGATTGGACTGAGAATTTTGACCTAAGAATATAATAATGTCTTCCAAGATCTCATTATGCCCGTGCCCATTTGAAACCATCTGGGGCCCGGAATAATAAAAGGAGTGGTGTGAATTTATGAACCCATAGATCCAGCCATGCCCCCTTGGATATTGTGTTGGATTAGTAGATTTACTGCTAATCCAAACACTGTGGGCAAAATTATGTCTTTACATCTGCACTGCGGCTCTGGCGGAGCCGCAGTAACTTAAACGCTTGAAGGGTTGACAGCAGCTCCCCTGCTTCAGGCACGATCTTCTGGCACCCTGCCACCTTCCCAAAAGTGCAGCTCCTCGGATGCACGTCCTCCACGTCTTGCCGTGGCACTTCTCCAAAGGGAGATGCTGCTGCCTGCTGAACGAGAGGGGCTGGAGAGCGAAAAGTCACCGCTGCCGCCTCTGCCAGGTGGGAGCGGCGGCGGCGCGGCGCAAACGAGGCGCAGTTGGCACGGGGAGAGATTGATCCGTCTTCTTCCCGTTGCCTCAGGTGCAGAGCCCGAAGAGAAGAGTCTACGTTTAATTGGGGGTGTCTCCAGCTGAATAAAATAGTCGTATGCAAATCCTTTTCCTGAGGGGCAGCCGTGTGGACTCGTGACCTTTCTTTGAATGGTTTGGAGCCCAGAAATCAATGATTACACTAAATCCATAATTATATTCTTTTCATCTGTGGCAGGCTACTGGTAGCATGACAGATGTTAGACCTTGAAAGCATGGGAACTTCAAAGACCGTTGAGATGTGTTAGACACCATGGACATGTGGAGCAGGAAAAAATAAAATTTAAAATAGCAAGAGGCTGCTCTACCAATGGTGATCCCTCTCCTGCACACGTGGATGCACACACATATCCCTTTATACGTGTGACTCAGGTCCCCAGGAAAGAGGACAACCTCCAAGAATTAAATATTTTCATTTTTGTTTCGTTTTATCTCAAGAGCTTTCCCAAAGAAAGAAGGGGATGGGCTGGAGGAGCCATGGCTGGAGACACTGGAATCAAGAGAGGTGAGTGTGCAGTTCCTCTTGTTCTGCTGCTGGGGCACGTGGCCAAGAGGGTTCGTCCTTCCAGGAGATGTTGCTCAACGATGTATTTTTGCCTTTAAAGGGCAGAATTGTACAGGATGGTTATTTTTGTGCCTTGTAATACTATGTTCAGAAAGAAACACTGGGTCAGCGTGAGGAGGCTTTGCAGTGGGGTGTGAGGGGAGCTCAGCCTTCACACCCCACACCCCAGAGAGAGCAGCACAGGTCTCCACCTGGGAAAGGTGATGTCTGGGGGGCTGTGAGCCCAGAGATGCTCCTGGAGGAGGCTGAGGTGGGAAATTCAGAATTGCTGGATAAGTGACAGGGAGCAGCTGCCATGGATCCTGGTGCTCCATAACTGCGAGAAGAAAAGCCTGCATGGGCAGAAATTTCTAACAAAATGAATAGTGTTTCCCATTTATCTCACGTTTAAAAGTCCTAATTTTTTTATGTTCAGTCAGCGCCTCACAGTCTTAGCAAGTAGAGAACAAATGTGTTAACAGGGAATGGAAAATGACATTCCCAACAATTCCTTGGTATTTGGAGCTGGAAATGTAAATCAGCATCTTACCACTCATGATACTCAAAAAGTTGAAGGGCACAGTGTGGATATTTTTTATTTATTGCAACTTCAGTAAATAGCAAAACTATTCAATATTAATCCATATTATTTATTAGTAGTGTTTACTCCTTAAAAATTCTGTGTGAATTAAAATTTTGAGCGTAATATCAGAAATTAATTTGCATGAACTCTGCATGATACTGTGTCAAAATCAGAGAGTAAATGCAATTATTTATATGTTCCTAGCATTACACATTACATGGGTACTCATAACTCTAAAAAGATCAGGAAATTATGGTATGAAGGATATAGATAAAATAAACTGGTGATTTTTGGTGGCTGTCATCAATGCAAGGAATTTTATAACCATATAATTCAATCTTGGATGAAATTTCATAACATTAATAATGTGGAAATGTAAGTTGAAAAATATCAGGGGTTTGGGTCTTCTGTAAAATTTGAAACTTTGATATTAAGTTATTTTTTGAGGTTTAATGCAGAACTCTCAGAAATAAAAAAAAGCACCTACAAATGCAAAATCTTCCCAATATTACAAGAATTATTTAATTTCTGAGGCCAGATCAAAGGATTTATAAATTTAGCCTGATCCTGAAATCCCAAAATACCATTTTGTCATTGGTCTCAGAGCCTGAAATGCCTGAATGATACTTGAGCTAGTGCTGTCTTGGATAAAAAGTCCAGATTTGGAGGGAACATCCCTTAAAAAATTATTTTTTAGATACATATTTGTTGTGTGAAGCTGCTGGGGCATCTCTCAGGTTGGAAGTGTCTCCTCAGGGTTGCATAAAGTGGCAGAGAGTAGCACAAGTAGCCAAGTGCACGTGGAGTCTCTCTCCTTCCTGCACAAGTTATGGATATCTATGAAGCTTTTGGAAACAGCAGAATTTCAAAACACCAGTAACTCCAGCGGCTTCTCCCTGCTCTCCCTGTGCAATTCCCAATCTGAGTGAAGCCCTTCCCACCACTCTCCCCTTTACTGCTTTTAATATCTACTTACAATTCATTTTCCAAATGATCCTTCATTCGTTTCTCCCCTCGTTCCTTTCCTTTGGTTCTTCCTTCCTCCTGCTCCTCCATGGGCGTTGCTTGGCAGGCACCTCAGCGTTCCCTTCCTGGCCACCAAAGGAGCTTCTCCTGCAAGGCCACTCACGTGAATTCAGCCAAGCACTTGTGGAGAATTCCAAGACACCCGGGCAGAGCCAGTTCCTTCTATCACTGAGGTCTGTTCTTCGAGGCAGATTAATTGTTGGAGTGATGCACCAGTTGCATGGGTGTTATAAAGTCATTTTATCACTCCTGTGAAAGGAGTACCATCCCCATTCCTCCAAATATTCAGATCTTACCTTTTCTGCCTAACGCAGGAGGCACCAAGATGAGCAAACTAGTTATACATGCATGGAAAGTAGCAAGCTGAAAGTAATTGTGTATTCAGTTTTAATGGAGCTGAATCTCCTGCTGAGATTTCAATATCTGACAGCATTGCTTTCATTGCCCCAAATGCCCAACCTTTCTCTAATGTTTGACCTTGGGTATGATTATATTTCTGTATGTATCTCAAATGATGCAAAATCATTTGCCTATATCAGTCATCTCTCGCTGACAGTCCTGCTCCAGCTCGTGGCAGAAGAGAACAAGTCTGATGGTGTTAACAATAGCTAAAATGAGCTTTGATAGATGTTCCCAGCCCTTCAATAAATACATAAAGCATCTCTATAATGTCATTTTGTTAACTGATAAACAACAAAAGGATGAAGGCATTCACTTTTAACTATATTGCATGTCATTATTTTCTCATTGCCTTGCTTAGGGTAGAGAAGTAACGTGACCTGCGGAATAGAGGACAGGACTGTTGCTTTCAGTGCTGGTTATTTACATTCTTTGCTATCCCACCTGCTAAATGAGAGCTGTACAAGTGTGTGACAGGCTCTACCGCGGCAGTTTCGTGTCAAGATGTTGACCCACAGGCCTGGGTCTGCTCCGGGTGGTGTCACATCCCCCACAGAACCAGTTTTACATCGCTCTGTGCACGAGGTCAACGTGCAGCTCCTCACAGAAATGCAATTCTTGGGTGTGCCTCTTGATCTTTTCTCTGTCTGGCCTAACCTGGTCCCAGAGGAGGCTTAGGGTGGACAATGGGAAGAAATTCTTCACAGAAAGGGTGATTGGGCATTGGAAGGGGCTGCCCAGGGAGGTGGTGGAGTCCCATCCCTGGAGGTGTTTGAGAAAAGACTGGATGTGGGGTTTAGTGCCACGGTCTGGGTGACAAGGTGGTGTCGGGTCACAGGTTGGACTTGATGATCCCAAGGGTCTTTTCCAACCTCAACAGTTCCATGATCCTGTGACTATTGGCCTTGTAGCCCTCGCTCTAGAGAAGCTCTTGCACCGTGCTGGGCTGGCAGAGGTGGGTGCAGGAGCAGCGTTTTCATGGCATTCACAGATGTGTGCAGAGGTTTGGAGGTGGTGTAAGAGTAAATTACTGCGGTTCAGGAGAGATGGAAGGGTTGCATCCCATTCCTGGCATCCTCACAATGAAGTGGCCGCCAGGGAGGAGCTGGGAGGTGGCAGAGAGGGAAGTTGGTGGGTGTAAGGAAAAGGGACTTTGGGTAGATGGGGACAAAGGGACCGTTTTTCCAGGGTGGCTCCACCAGGCAGCCTCAGTGTGATTAATGTTCCCGTGCTGGTAACAAGAGCATATCCCTGAAGAGGGAAAATTTGACAGGAGCCTCTTTTTTCAGGTCTGTGTCAACTGGGCACATTATTTTAATAGTACACCATTAAGGTATTTATCTTAATTTAAAAAAATAATATTTCCCTTGTTGTTTGCAGTTGCCCACCAGAAACGAAATCCCTTTCCTGACCGAGGATCCTTTGCAATCCTGAGCTGGTTGTTATTGCAGGTTGCCTCGGGAATACTGAGTTACTGAGTTTCAGATTTTCTTCAGAAATACTGAGGGAAGTTTAACAGCATCTGAAAATACAGATAAAGAAATACATGGACCATGCAAACAAAAGTAAGTGGGATAAAAAGGGATGTGTTTACCAGATGGTGCATGGAAAAAAAAAAAGGTCCTCAAAGCAGCCCCTTGGTCTGACTGCAAGGCTTGTTAGGGATGCAGAGCACTGACCAAGTTCACTGGAGTCTGAAATCCCAAGGGCAGTTTTGGGTTTCTTGCTGTGCACTGCAGAAGGTGATTTAATAATTCATCTGAAACTGTGCAAAACTTTCTGTTGACTTAATTTACTCCCTCTTCAAGCAGATTTTTAGTTTTTCTGGGAGATTTTAACCTGGTATTGAGGAACTATAAATAGATGGAGGCCTAAGCTCCAGGTCTAAAGAGCTTCACTCATGTCTGGTTGAACCTGGACAATCTGACCAGTGGTTTGTCTGAATTTACAATGAAAAATGGGCACAGGGAGGCTTAAAAGAGTTAAATTTGCTGTTGTGTACACTGGTCTGCCTTAGTACAGCCTCTCTACTTCTCAAGGAAAAGGGTAGAGAGAAATTAAGGCAAATCCAGACCCCGTTGTGTAGAAGCGGGGAGAGATTTAGTGCTGGGAGCTACTGTCAAGCATTTTTTACACAAATGCAAGATTTCAACACCTTTCTGCTTCTACTGCTAATAAATGTCCCCGGTAAATTTACATTTCCTTCTCACTCACAAACATTCAATTGCTTCATTAGTGATTGTTGCTTTGTGTTTTCATATTAACTGTCTCCCTTCCAGTGCCGTTTATTTTGGCACGCATTCTTAATAATTTGTGGAAAATATGGCGAGAGGTCAAAATGTTTACTGTCCACTTACTCCATTCTGGTGCCTGCTTCCATGGGGGCGCCTTGTTTCTTCAAACAGCATATTAAAACCATCAAGCTACCAATCATTAAGGAATCACAAACATCCATATTCTGTTTTAAACACATTTTTAGGAGTTTTTTCTCAATTTTCTTCTTTCCAGGATGTGAATCTGGCTTCCAGTAGGCCATAAAGTTACTTAAATTTCTGCAAAATATATCAAGGAGTGAATCCATTCATAAGTACATCTTGGAAACAGCCTTTAAAATAGAAAGAAGCCTTTCCCAAATAAAAGGGGCTTTTGTTTGAGGGAGGAAAAATCTGTCTATAGGTGATATCTCAGATAAAAACATTGATGTAGTCTAAGTAGCTGTCCAAAAATAAAACACAAACTCCAGTCATTTTTTCATTGCAGGCATGTGCGTTTCTGGTAAAAAATGGATGTTCCAACTCAGGAAGTCAGAACAACATGTACAAGTGGCCCAAATTGGTTTTGATTAACAAGGTTTTCTGCCTGGAAGTCACTTTATCTTCATCCCATTAGCTCCACAACAAAATAAATGAATCTAATGCATTAGGCTGAGCCACGCTCTCGCAGGGTGAATGCAAAGAAAAATCCTGGCTCAAGAGCCGTGCAAACATTTTATACAAAATGTTGTTTTTCAACTTAATATTCCCCTCGGATGTGAAGAGAATATAAAGTTTTCTGCCTCCTTTCATTGTCTCCTCTTGTTCTGCTGGTGTCTGATATTCCCAGACATGGATCATGCCACGTTGGGGTGGCATGGTGTGACTTTGGGCTGTTGAGGTGCCCATTCCACAGTTTTTGTAGCTCTTATCCTTTTACAAACGCATTTCCTGGAGTCTGGTTTTCGGTACAGGTCACAGAAAGGGGATATTTTTCCAATGGGACAAGTAGGAAACTTTGCTGGGTAAAAAAACCCTTCACGCCTTGAGGATCACCTTCCACCTCATGCTGATCAAAGCAAAGAATCCCCTTCCACATCTAAGCCTGGCTTTCCCCTTTCTCATTTCTGTATAAGGAAGTTGGTTTTTCCTCAATTACTCCAAGTTGTGTTGCTTAGAAAGCCAGGTTTAAAGCAGATTTTCTTGTATATGTAAAAGTATGAATTTTGGTGCTTCTTCCTGCTCAGAGGTTATTCCAAATATTCAATTTCCAGGTTGACCAAAGGTTTTGTTTTCACAACTATTTCAAAAAATCTCTGTTCTCGGCTTTTGATAGGTGGCTGAAATGTGTTTTTGTGAGGAGGAAAAGGAGTCGTGTGAGTTTGGTTCCAAGGAATCTTGTCCTCTAATTCCACTCTACCCCCCAATACCTTTACCACAGAAAATGTATTTAGTTCCCAAGTTATCTTGAGAACTATGAGTAAGTGAGGTTGAATTCCTTTGATGTTCTGGATAAGGAAATATGAATATCCAGACAGAGACCTTAAACAAGATCTATTCTTGACTATATAAAACCTGAAGATGACTGAACTTTCATATTTTATTTTTAATTTCTCTAAGCAATGTAATACATAACTTTATTTTTAGGAAGAGTTATCATTAAAAAATAGCAGTTAGAGAGGACTCTTCCAAATTCTGCTGGGCAAGAGGGTGTTATTCTCACCAGCTACAGAAAAATTGTGAGTTTAACCAAAGTTCTGTCTTTACTAAAACCCCAGTGGCAGTGCTGGTGATTTTTGTGGTTATACCTCATTATAATCTAAGCCAAATCACCAAGAGAATAAATTCCCACATAATCTGTGTTTTCTTAGTGTTCGTTATCTTCTTACTTAAAAATCGTCCATGAAAAAAATGAACATGTTCATAAGAACATGAGTAAAATATTTGCAATGGAAAATATGTGAGAACAAAACATTATTCAAATTATTCAAATTTAAAAAATATACAATTGCAACCAGGGCTGTCGTGTTCAGCTCCAGTAGACACACTGGATTGTCTTTTTTTTTTTTTTCAAGTGGATAATTTATGTAATTAAGCAAGATGCAATGAATTTTAAATTGTATATTAAAATGGCAAAATTAGGTAGTTAGGAAAAAATATGATGTGGTTTACATTCTTACTCACTGTTAGGAATTTTTTTATTGCAGAACTTAAAATTGCAGCTGGCAGCTTTTTAATATTAATCTTGTCCATAAAAAAGTGTTTTCCCTGACCATCCTGACCTGATGTGTTTGGATAATTTTTTAAAATTCAAATTAATGCATCTGTAAAATACTATTCTTGCTCCTGTGCAGCTTTTCACAGTGATACTGAAGATTTTTTTTTTTTTTTGTATTGGAATACATTTGGCTATTTGGAATGCACTTTAGGCTTAACATCAAGAAATCTAAATTATGCTTTTTGTACATTCAGTCTTTTACATTTTAAACAGAACCAGCATGTACAAAGTCCCTTTTTTCTCAGAAAATTTGATATAAACTTAATTCTGCCGCTCCTATCAACAATTGTTCTTTGCTGCATTACACCTCTTGATCCCGTTTATCTGCATAATTCAAATGTAACCCTGAAAGATATAAACAGAGTGACAGTTTTTAAACATATTTTCTGATAATCAGCACAAACTATTACTTGAACCTATTCAATAACATCACCCTGACAGACGGAATTCAATGACCCTCAATAACAACAGATACAATCTCATTGTATAAAATTATATTATGACATGATTGTGTTGAGTTATGACTGAGGTTGACTTGCAATATGGCACGTGTTTTCTTCAGGAGAAGATGATACTTATTGACATTGAGATAATGCAGGATCTAAATTGTGCAGCCCGAGCTTCTGTCATGAAAAAAACATCCCCCAAGAGCAAAGAGATGTGTGAGTACAAGCAGGAGACAAATAAATAGTCAAATACTGGTGTGTCTAGCAAGAATAGAGCTGCTATTTAACACAGATTTCTTTGCTGGGGCGGGTTCTTTGCCAGCTGGTGTTGATGTTGGGTGGATCAGTTCAGGTTCCAGTACTGGGAGGAAAAGGGGCCATGGCAGCGGAGATTGGCATCGGAAATCCCTGCTCGTGGCTGTCAGCGAGAGATCTCTCACGGGATCTGGCAAACCAAGCTCATTCCTAGACTAGGACAGTCGTCCGGGTGGATATTTAGTGGTTGAAAAAGCCAAAGTGACTTCAGAACATCAGGCTCCCTGAGGTGTTGGGGAACATGTGTTGTTAACACAATGACAACGGGTCCTGGCCAGGAGGGACAGCGTTTCCACCCTCTGTCCTTCCTCACTTGGTCTGAGCTCCCAATTCCAGAGAACGTGGAACACTGTGAAGCTGCTGGACTGTGGGGCGTCTGGTGGGGCAAAAGTGCTGAAAGGGCAATAGCACAGCTGATGTCAAACGTTTCTGGTGAGTCTTTGGTGAGATAATGGTCAAATGGACAGGGCAAGGGCCAGGTGGGATTGCTGCTGGAGCTGCTAGAAGTTGTTGGACAGATCTGGCCAAGATTTTGCTCTTGGTATCTTGGAGATTCGTGGGTAGATGTATAATTCCTCTGTGTGTGTGTGTGTTTCTCCTCCAAAGAAAAGCACCCCAAGCCCACAAAATCAGAATGAAATATCATTATAATTCCTGTCTTCAGGAAAGCTACTTTGTTAAACAGTGAGAAAATCCCAACGTCTTCAATCCAATTGAATGAGGTAAAACAACCATTCAAAAGTGGCCAAAAGGACAATGGTCTTTCACTTTTCATGTGAGAGCAAGAAAGACTTTTGTCCAAAAGCCAAAGCTTCTGTACATTGAGACTCCCAGCACGTGCAGATGTTGAGGGGTTTGAGTTTGTTTGCCCGAATCATCGGTAGAGCCGATGATTGCATAAAACTTCATTATTACAAGCAGGTTAGAAACACGGAGCTTGTTTATGAATAAATAATTCTGCGCCTATTCTGCAAGGTAGGAAGGACACTTAGGACATTCAACCTCTCCAAGGATGCCGTGAGCAGGGAGTATATGTGGCAGGAAAACAGATTTATGGTCAGGTAAATATAGGAAGAAAATGACACGCACAATAAATGGCATTGCTGGGGTTTACATACAAAGGCAGAAGTTCAAGCCACTGAGGGCATCCACAGGTTAAAATTTAGTACAGATAGAAAAGTGCAGGATTTTGAGTAATTTCCATTACTGGTGAGACAAAAATCAATGTCCAAATACTTCCTTACTGGCAAAAAGCCACTGAAAATACTAATCTGCTGTATAATATGAAAATCCGGTGTCACTAATTCGCGAGAGGATACAAACTCCGTGCTGCCTTCAAAAAAGTGCTTTTGTGGCTCCCTGAAACGTGCTTTCCACAAAAATATTTCGTGGAGAAATGAACCCACTGGCCGTTTGCTCTGCTGGCCTGGAAGGGGCCAGCCTTTCTCTGGTGGCCGACCCACCACGGATCCAGGGATCCCAGAGGGATGCTTGCCTCTCGTTACCAGAGCGGGATCGCTGGGAAGGGGATTGAGGGTGTTCCATCCATAAGTGCTGAGCTCTGGGGCCACCTGCCCTGGGTGACGAGTGACCAACCCCATCAACCACGGGTTTTCCGCAGCGGTTGCCCCCGCTGGGGTCATTCCTGGGTGCAGGAACGTGTTCCTCACGTGCTGGCCAAGCCCTGCCCACCCTGCGGGGCCGGGGGCTGCGCTGCTCTCCCAGAAATTCTCTCTCTTCCCTCAGAAGTTTTCCCCCTCTCCTACGGCAGCGCGAGGTCAGGCACACAAAGGTGCTGTCCCCTGATTGCAGCAAACACCGCCATGTGTTGTATGTTTGATGAATTAAAAGGATGCTGCCAACTTAATTACACTGTAACCCTTCAATAAAGGAAGGGCAGAGCTGATTAACTAGTGAATAATTGGGGGCTGATTGATGGCTTTCTCCCTCACTGCTAAAGGCTGTATATATAATTATTTTGCCTGTGGGCCTAATTTTGCCACTGTTAGCTTCCACTTTTGTCATCAGCTGTAATTTATGGATGGGGCCTGAAGCCTTAAAAAAGGCTGGAAAATGAAATAGCCCCAAATCCCCAGATATGTCACCTGGAAATGGCCAGCAGGCAGCCTTTAACGTCAACATTTGCAGCCATTTAGCAGCATTAACACCTCATGCTTAGCCGGAAAATAATATTATCATTTGTCAACAACTATCATAATATAGATTTTTTTCCTGACATGTAATAATGTTGCATCACTCACACCAATGATTTAATATATGTTTTAAATGCAAGATCAATTTATTGCAACTGAATAGCAAATTCTTCTACTAATGCACCAAAAGAAAATAAGAGAGCCAGAGAAGGAAGACCCACGTCCCTCATTGCACTGGCAGGTTGGTTCCAGAATTAGCATCTTAGACTCTAATGAACCCCTCAAATGACAGCAAACTAAGATGGTTTGCGAAACTTGGTTTAAAACACATGTAAAAATATTTTTCTTTGAACTTTGAAAGATGTAGCAGCAGCTTCAAAGAAAATATAGTTAATAAACCACTGAACTTAAAGAACATTGGGGGACAATTTTCCCACTGACTGTCAATCAGCAGAGCTGCACAAGAGCCCGTGGAGCTCCACTGGTTTGCACAGGATGTAGATCTGGCTCTTTGTATTTTAAATTGAAATAAGATTTCTTACATTTGCTTTTATTTTTTTATAGAGAGACAAAACCTAATCATTAATGCTGCAAAGCAACAGCAAAAGACACTTTGTTTTGAGGGATTGAATTGCTTCAGTGGCAAAGAGATGCCCCCCCAAAAGTCAGCCTGTTTGGGGAAAACACCACATGCTGATTAGAGCTGCTCCAGTGACTGCCTGCTTTATATTCCACAAAGATATTTTCCAATAAAGTAATAACAACTTAGATTCACTTTTTTCTTTTTTTTTTTCTTTTTTTTTTTTTTTTTTTGGAAACCCATATTTAAACATCGTGGAGAGGAGCCTTCTAATTTATAAGCCAAGATACACAAACCCTCTCTCTCAAATTTCCTTTGTTGTTTTGTCCTCGCCGAGCACTCCCTTGCCTATGAATCACAGAAAGATTTGAAGAACCTTTCAGTCAAAGCTCAGTTTTGTGCCAGTGGGCACTGGCCAGGAAGAAAAAAAAAAAAGATTGATATTTGCCCTCTCTTCTTATCTGCACTTGATTTATAAGTCAGTGCGAGTATGCAAGAGAAATAAAGGCAAAGACCTTGATGCCTCCCTGTGGAGAATATGCACCATTTGGATTGAAGGCATGAAAGAGGAGAAATTAATGGTAAGCTGTTCATCTGTCACTACTGCCAGCCTGATGGTTTTGCAGGGAAGGAGAGGACTGGCTGACATGCCCTCCAGTCAAGGGCATGACTGCCCGCTGTTCTCATATTATAAACACAGTGCTTTGGGTTTCTGAGGGATTTAAATTTAAATTATACTGTACTTTGGATAGGCAAATCTTTACACAAGTTTATTTTCTTGAAGTATTAACATGCAGGATTTCGCTGGCTTTATGTGGAAGAAAAATAAAAATTAAGTCCCTCTGTTTGATAAAAATGTGTAGCAGACTCTTAAAATGTATCCGTATTTTTAAAGCAGTGTGTTATAGTGTAATGAGATTTAAATTTATATATGCATTGAAGATTTAGGCACAGGCACAAATAGATAAGCTTTAGTTATTCTACTTTCTGGCACATGGGGAAAGATTAAAAAGTTCAAAATAGGAGTTGAATATTTTTTTCTATTAAAATGGTATAATACTAAGTGCTGCTATCGATGACAACATTAGGAACACATCTGGAGGATAAAAACTGACACAAAACTTTCGTGTTGTGCTCAACGACAAGAAAAATGTACTTATTGCTGAATGACTTATTTTCAGGGCTGAGCATTTTTGTCGCCTCGTGCTGCTTTTGAAATGTTTTGGTCTGCTCGAGTCCTCACGATGCTCCTGCGACGGCGAGGAACCTCTGCGTGTCACCAAAGGTATTGGGGATAATTGGAGAGGTTTTGGGTGCCCGGCTTGGTTTGGATAAGTGCACAAGGACGTGAGAACTGGTTTGCACCAAGTTCAGGGTTCAGATTTGGGGGCGTTACAACCACCCACACCCACTGGCTGTTTAAAACTCTCTTTGCTGAGCTGCAACAGTGGGCTGGGAATTCCTGTTTTCCACCAAAAAAAAGGAAAAGTGAGTTGCTAGTCCACTGGTTTCAAATTACCTTGTGCTTTATAAACTAAGAGTCAAAAAAAAAAAAGACTTTATCACACATTCTTGTTAAAATCTCCTGAGTTTGAAGCTGATTTCTTTATTTCCTGAAGCTTGAGTCATGATTCCTGAAATCCTGTTGTTTAGGCAACAGATTTCAGTGCTAATTGTGCTCAATTAAAGTGATGCTTGCTCTTACTCCAGCAAAATTAACGGCTGGCTGAAAGAATGGGGAATCTTCCACAAACCTGACAAACCAGTCAGAGAAGAGGAGACGGGGGTTGCTCAGGTCTGAGATGACCCTCAAGGATCTTCAGGAAGCAAGGACATCCTTCCCTCCACCATGACTGGCCTCTCCAAAGCATCACACGACACAAACCTCACGGAGCTCAACCAGCGCCAGGTGCTGCCCTGGGTCGGGGCAATCCCAAGCACAATTCCAGGCAGGATGGGGAGTGGATGGAGGGCAGCCCCGAGGAGAAGGACTCGGGGGTGTTGGTGGATGTGAAGCTCCGCAGGTGCCAGGCATGGGCACCGCATCCCAGAAACCCCCCCGGGTCCTGGGCTCCTCCCCAGCACGGCAGCAGGAAGGGGGGGATCCTGCCCCTCTGCCCCACTCAGGTGAGACCCCACCTGCAGAGCTGCCTCCAGCCCTGGGTCCAACAGCAGAACGACGTGCAGGAGGCCACAGAGACGCTCTGAGGATTGGAGCCCCTCTGGAGCCAGGTTGGGAGAGCTGGAGGTGTTCACCTGGAGAAGAGAAGGCTCCAAGGAGACCTCAGAGCCCCTTCCTTGTCCTCTGAGCTGATTTCCACCCTGCCTGACATGGCACCATAATCACCCTTCTCCATCACCTCCCAGGACAACTCTCAGCAGGGGGATTTTCCTCCCTGAGGGACAAGGATCAAGGTGTTCACATCCAAATCAAAAGGAGTTGGCCAGAGATATACCACCAAGGCTGGGAATAATTCACCTCCATAAATTCCCGCTCCCTCTTATCTCCCTGCTCCCGAAGCATCTCCTCTGCGGCAGTGACAGGCTCCACGCTGGGTCAGCTGCCCAGCGCTCCATGTTTAACTCCCTGCTGGAATCTGCCTGGAGTTTTGGCAGACTTCAAATGTTGGAGGTGATATTTTCCGTGCCAGCTGTGAGCTGAACAGTTTTTTAGAACCTTTTGCTAAAATGAGTAAGATTTTTTATCTTTTTTTTTTTTTTTAAGAGATTGCAGGAATGCGTGTTCTTTCACAGTCTTCAAAATTATAATAATTTTCCCGAGCAGCTCCAGTTCCTCCAGGCTCGGAGCAGGTACTTCATTACTTGACACTTTTTTTTTCTTTTTTTTGTTCTTGTCAAAAAACCCTCCTGTGCCCCAGTTTATAGGCATGTTAAAAATCTGTTTGCACTTGCTGAGTCCATCTGCACCGAGGCTGATCCGTCTCCTCGCAGTTCCGAGCGCGGATGCGACGCCCATACGGAGCGTTCCTGGCGCGGCCACACCGGAGCCGCCGAGGGAAGAACGCTTCCCCCTCTGCTCTGGGGTCCTCTCCTGCTGATTCAGGGACAGCACAGACCCCACCCAACTGAGCGTTATTCTCTTGGTGCTGAATGTTTGTGCAAACGCCGGCAAATTTCGTGTTTTCCATGTCTGGAGCGACGGGGGACGGACAAAAAGCTGTTTGCTGTCACGGAGTGCGTGGGGAGCTCGGGCACAGGAGGTGGCAGAACAAGTCTAGAGGTCCCAGTTTTGCTGATGAAGCGAAGGAAGGTCGTCTGGTCCTGCAGGCTGAACACTTTTCAGGCTTGGCTTGGTTGTTGTTCGGGGAATTGCATTTGAAAGAGAGCAATGGAATGCAAAGGTTGGGAAGTGAAGGACTGAGAAGTCAGAAAATGTTGTTACAGACACATACATATTTTTATATATTTCTATGGCTTTTGTTCTGTGCCGTGCACTAAAATGTGTTGTGGGGCTGTTCAGCCTGGAGAAAAGGAGGTTCAGGGGAGACCTTATTGATCTGTAATTCCCTGAGAGGAGGGTGGAGCCGGGGTGGGGGGAGGTCAGGCTCTGCTCCCAGGTGACAATTGACAGGATGAGAGAAAATGGCCTCAAATGTCACCAGGAGAAGCTTAGATTGGATACAAGGAAGAATTTCCTTGTTGTAAAGCATTAGAACAGGCAGCCAGGGAAGAGGTGGAGTCACCATTCCATGGAATTGTTGTGCTTGGGATTGCCCTGACCCAGGGCAGCACCTGGCACTGGTTGAGTTCCATGAGGTTTGTACAATTCCATGGAAAAACTGTGGCCCCTGAGGACATGGATTAGTGGTGACCATGGTGGGGTTGCTGAGTTGATTCTTGGACTTGATGATCTTGAAGGTCTTTTCCAGCCTTACTGATTCCGTGAGCCTATGGAATGGTCTTTCCTCCTCTTTCAGTGAGTGCAGTCCTCTCATGCTCATCGTCTGTTATTTCCCAAACACTCTCCAAATTTTACACTTTTCCTCCTGGGTTTCCCTCTGACCCTCTCCCCAGGGCTTTTTACAATTAATTGATCCTAGCTAATTGTTTGTGTAGGGGTAGAGAGGAATGTCCTCCTTTCAGAGAGGGTTGGCTCCATTTTACACGTTCACAATCAGGCACTGAGACAAAAGATCTTTCCAAAGCACCGATAAATCGGTTTTTATCTTTCTGGCTCCATTCACCTCATTCATTCACAGGAAGGAAATCTTGACTGTGAGGTCACTGGTCCCTGGAAGTGTCCCAGGCCAGGTTGGACATTGGGGCTTGGAGCAGCCTGGGATAGTGGGAGGTGTCCCTGCCCACGGCAGGGGTGGCACTGGATGAGCTTTAAGGTCTCTTCCAACCAAACCCATTCTACAATTCCATGATTTACTGTGTATCCACCAACTACAGACAGCAGCAAACTAAAAATTCTGATTTATTTCCATGCGCAGTCATTCCTGGGCACTGATGAGCTGGAGTTTCTCTGGAAAAAAGATTTTTAAAGCTGTGTGTGAGCAAGTAATTAACAACCACATCATGGTGAAGACAGGCAAGGGCCAAATTAGAGTTGCAGAGGGACCTTTAGTTCCAGCACTTCCCAGCTATTGAGCACTTCAGAATGTGGAATTAGCAATTTTTAGCCCACTTTCTAAGCTAAGGATGTATCCACATGAACTGAAAAACTGCCTTTTAACACTCTCTTAAATTTCTTATTTTTAGTTCTCTTTTTACAACCAAATTCTTGATGTTGTCTCTAAAAGAAAACTCCAGCCCCATCAGTATAAATAAAATATCCATACAAAGAAAGAAAAAAACTAAACTTATTTCCTGTTCAACTTCAGAGTGAAATTCTTAAATTTCTGTTCTTAAGGTAGCCTAGTTATGAAAATATTTTGCAATTTTTGGGGAACAGTTTTTCTTCCTCTGGAAAGAAAAAATGTTGCATTGAAATCTATGTTTTTTCTATGAGGAAGGAACAAGTTTAGAAAGAAAACTTTAAACCAAGTTGAATACTTTGTTGAAGATTTTCAGAAAATTCTTCTAAGAAATCACTGAAATACTCTCTCAGCTTCCTAAACAGGGGGATATTCTCATATATAAAAATTAATCCTTGCAGGAAACCCTCTGGCACCATCTTTGCCTCATGGGACCTCATAACTCAGGGATTTACTGTTGTTTTGTGTGGCCTCAAAAACACCCAAAATTCATCATCAGATTCAACTCTAAGTCTAAATGACAGCAAAATTATGCCCAAAAATTCTATGTTTGAAACATAAGGGGCCACTAATATTTTCTGTAAATATTTTAGTGTGTTTGGACTACAATTCTTAGAGTTCAGCTGCTTGTTTTAGTTGAGGTTTGTTGCTTTT
>VZTG01001236.1:180719-191268 GCA_013397845.1 Melanocharis versteri | reverse complement strand
TTGCTTTTTTTTTTTTTTTCTGGGCACTTGATTAAAACTTTGGAAATAAATGCAATTTTATTTTTATTTTATCTCTGAAATATGATTATAAATGACCTTTGATAAAAAGTTAACAGAGAATATGTCAGGAAGCAGCTCAGAAGGAAAAGATTAAAAGCAGGCAGTCTAGAGAGGTGTTTAATTTCAATTTTCTTTGTGGTATGAGAAATCTGTAGATTTTAAAGCCATCGTGCCATAGTTACTTTTATCAGCCAGGCTCTTTTGTTTTGTTCTGCCACCTAATTCTTTTGATGACAATGAGTCCACAGTTTTCCAATGACTGATTTCGATTTGCATGTTATTGTCAGCCTTTTATATTTTATCATATCTCCACTTTGGTTTTTATGCAGATCCTCACATCAGAAGGCAAGGGCAGGCCGAGCTAAACAGCTGGCTGGATTTGCATGAAAATGGACTGCCCTTTTTCATTTGTTTGTTCTTGGGAAATTACAGTAGGTGAGTATCTGACTCAAATTTCCCAAACAAATAAAGATAAAACTTCACAGATATTAAACTGTGGAGCATTAAACTGTATCATTTTACATATAAAAAGAAAAGGATTAAATAGAATTAGTCTGTTGAGCTGACTGAGGAGAAACAATGTGAGTGACGGGCTGAAAACTAAAGATACAAAAGAACCGTGGTGTCTTCAAGAGATTTTTCTCTCCAAATATTTTCCTTTGCCGTGTTTAAAGGATAAACACTAATAGAAATATTTCCCTTATGAATTGAAGATATTTTTTGCTAAGGAAAAGAAAACCATAATCTGTTATAAGCCATTATATATTTGATAGCATTCGTGTGTTTTATGCATTTGTTTTCTGCACAGAGCACTTACAGCCCCTCAGCAGTGGATATTCTTTACATCTCGGGCTGGCCCTGTAAAGCAGCCAAGGTCTAAACGTGGCCAGGGGCAGGTGACATTTAGGAGCCCACATTGTTCTCAAGAGGCCAAATCCACAGGGTGAGGGCAGATCTTTTCTTAGACTGGCTGCTGGGGGTGGAAAAAATGAACAAGCTTTGGGGCACGGGAGAACTCGAGAGTTGACAGAGAGGGGCTTTATCCATTTGAAGAGTCAGGTATCAAAATAACACATGGCACGACTTGGAGTTGTCAACAGGCTTATAAATTATTTACAGCATGTGTGTCCTTGTGTGCCTGGGAGCTTGTCCCTCTCCTTCCAGCCAGGCTGCTCGAGCTTATAAAAGTCATAACACCCCCTGCAAACCTCATCTCTCTGCTCTTAGACCACCACAGAAAGGAGAGCATGACTATAACTTACATTAAACAAAGGTTTGGAAAGAGCAGATTTAATCACTTTATGCCTAGACTTTCAACTTCGGTAGGAGCTTGGATTACCAGTGGCGTTCTACACTTCCTAGAGTTAAACATCTGGGGCAAAGAGCTGTCAGCTCAGAATTTCCCAAAAATGTGGTAACTGCTGGTGCTGCACGATATATTAAAAGTGTCTCCTTTCCTCTGGAGTGGTTGGAGTTGGGCACGTGGAGTTACAGCCACGCGGTGCTGGGAGAGAAGCAGCGGCCCCAGGGAGCAGCAGAGAGCCAGGCAGCAGCCAGGGCACAATTTGCAGGGTAAAATTAGGTAGACATTCTCATGTCTATCTAATTAATTAATTAATTATTCAGATTTCCTTCCTGCAAGGAAAGGAAAATCTGGGGAACGGGTTAAATCCTTTTTCTTCTAAATGCAGCAAAACCACGCCGAACTTTCATTACACATTAAAATTCAGTCGTGAAAAGGATCCTAAACAATTCCTGAGCCTGGTGACATCCCCGGGCTTTGCTTTGTGGTGGTGCTGACTTACCTCAGCAGCAACAGCAGCAACAGCAGACAGCCACTCCCAGGTGAGGGCAGAAGGTCCTAATCCTCCCCCTGGGAACCTGAAATAGTTGTTTATAGCAGGTGATATAATTGTGAGTGGTTAAAAGGACACCTAGACCTCCCAAAGTAAGGGTGGATGTTCCCCCAGGTGGGCAGGAACTTTCCTGCTTCAGGGAACAACTGATGGATGCTCTCAGTTTTGGGAAGCTCTGTGTGATGGACATTGTGCCTGAGGGACTGACCTCGCCTTGCCTACTACTGTTTTCAGCTATTTAAAAAACTTAACAAATATTGTTTAGTTTTAGGAAATCCACATAGGGAATTGCTCCTGTTTTGCTCATCTCCCAGCAGAGATCCAAGGTTGGATTTCCCCTGAGCTCACTGGACATATCTCTGATCTACAATTCGAGCCTTTGAAGGTGAGAAAATTGTGAGGTTTTGCTTTGAAAGCAGCAATGGCTCATGGTCTGGCACTGGAGAAAGGATCTTCTTGGATAAAATGGGTAATTTTGCTGGAGTGTGCCCAGAGAAAGGCAGCGTTGCTGGGGAAGGAGCTGGAGCCCCAGGAGAGGCTGAGGGAGCTGGGAAAGGGGCTCAGCCTGGAGCAAAGGAGGCTCAGGGGAACCTGCTGGCTCTGCACAACTCCCTGACAGGAGGGGCAGACAGGGGGGTCAGGCTCTGCTCCCAGAAGGGACAGAAAAAGAGGAAATGTCCTCAAGCCGTGCCAGGGGAGGCTCAGGTTGGATATGAGGGAAAATTTCTTCACCAAAAGGGTTGTCATACCCTGGCACAGCTGCCCAAGGCAGGGATGGAGTCCCCATCCCTGAAGAGTTCAAAACCCGTGCAGATGTTGTGTTTAGGGACCCGGGTCAGTGGTGGAGACCTGGCCGTGCTGGTCTGGCTGCACTCCATGATCCTAAAGGCATTTTCCAGCCTTTGTGATTCTGTGGATTAACACTGGACTTGTCTTTTGGGCAAAGAATATTTGGGGCGAGTGCTTGCTGTCATCGCTCTTCCCAGGAGCAGGAAGTGGTGTCCTACAGCTACCTGCATGTTCAGATCCATGTGTGGAGCTCCCCCCAAAGCCTGCTTAACCCGTTCCCAAAGTGCCATTACAAATTCCTGCCTGTTAAAGTCACTGAACCTCCAGAAATTTCCTGTTCAAAACCCAGAGACTCTGTGGAAACTCGTTATAACTCAGTATTTACAGAGGCGTCCTGGAAATACAAATAGTTTTTGGCTTATTATCTGTTTCCCATTGATTTCATTTTGTTGTGTTGAGTTTCTGGACTTCTTCCTACAGATTTTGTGTTTCCAAATATCACAAATAGATATCAAAAGTTGCAAAGGCATTTTGAGAGCTTTCCAAGAGTTTGCTGTTGCTCCAGTTGCAGCAACCACAGCCCTGGCGTAGCTGTGAATGCCTGGAATCTCCAGCATCCAGCCTGACAACTGCTCAAACTGCTCTGATGTTACAATACAATGTAAAAATAATGCAGAAAACAAGACATTTTGGCTTTGGAAGCTGACCTGGAAATGGATTTCTGGAGGAAGTGGAGTATTTGACTTCCTTTTCATTAAAATGAAAAGGAACAAACAGTCTCAGATTTGGCAAAGTTGAACAATTTGATTTTTTGTTGTTGTGTTTTAATCTGGACTCACATGAGGTTTGCTTCAGTGCTTGGATGTGTTTGAATGAACTCTTCCTGCTTTTGCTGTTTTAATCCAACTGGGCTGGCATGGCAAAAAAATCATTGACACTGGGAGAAGGAGCCAGTGCATCAAGGGCCAACTCTCGTTATCAAATTGGGATTTTTCTTTGGACTTGTTCAGCTTTGCAAACTGTTGGTGGATTCTGTTATGGCCCCAGTGTGATGAAGTGAATTATTGTGTGTCTTAAGGGTTACATCCTCACCTGATATCAAACTGCTGATGGAACTATGTGAATTTACACTTGGGGAGAGTCAAGTGCAATATGTGGGTCTACATTTTGCAGAAAGTATTATTCAGATTCTATTTGAAAAACCTATTTTTACATTGAATTTGTAATGCAGCTTCTTGCATAAATCCGTGGCTATAATTAGCAGTGTAGTACCACTGCCATACTGAGGAAATCTGGTGTAATTTGGGGAATCAGCTCTTTTTTCAGTACAAAACATGCTACAACTCCTTGTCCTGCCACCAGAACAACTGTGGCAAAGCCTGTGCACCCACAGCACAGCCTGGTTTTGCTGCAGGAGGCTGATGGATCTTGGCTCAAGTCCCCATTCCTGTAGGACAACCCAAATTCAAGGATTTTGTCTTTTTTCCGATGCTTTCTTGGTGCAGCTAATGGTCTCCCGTGGCTCTGTTGACCTCAGGGGTAGAGCCAGGACTGCCCTGAGCGTAACACGCTCAGATTATCCATCTTTTCCATCCAACTTTTCCATCGATCTTTTCCTCAAACAGCCAGAATCCAATTGTTGGTTGGGCTGATGGTGACTTCAGCATCACCCGCCCTGCAGGGGAGAAAGGGAATATCTGAAGCGTGGAATAATTTGCGTTATTCTTGAATAAAAGTGCCCACCATTAGAGTTTGTTATGGCACAGTCGCTTCCAATTTCCACCTGAAATATGGGCACACAAACACTCCCCCAAATAATGGAAAAACAAGGATCTCCATAACCCTGGGCCTCTCAGCAGCTGGATTAATTTGTTTGTGAGACAATGTTTTGTTTTTGAAGCCTTTCGCGATGCTGAAAGGACGCTGAGAAAGTCTTCGCGTGATTCTTAAATTTCAGTCGAGAAAAAACAAATGTGGCTCTTTGCTGTCAATATTTTCTGTCTGCGTGGGTTCTGTGTTAAACTCCTGTACAGAGGGACTGTGTGTTATTGATAACGTGGGACTGGACTTGGTGGATTTTAATGTCTTTTTTCATGTTTATATGGAACATTTTTGAAGCAGCAATTAAAATAATTAAGGAGGGTGAAGAAATCTTTAGCATGCAACAAAGATTTCTGCAAAATGTTAATTTCTGTCAAATAAGTGAATATATGCACAGATGCCTCCTGACAGAGGCTGTGATTTCTGAGTGCTTTGCATGCCAAATAACTTGTTTACCCCCTCAATGTTTGCCAAGTTTACTGTCAATTTACAAATAATTTCCATTTTGCTGTTTATTCTGCTGCCTTTTGATGGATATGTCTTCCAGACTTTTATCTTGCATGTAGACAAACTAATTAATATTTTCCCTTCAGGCAAATATTTTTTTCTTAGATCTAAATGTGGGTTAGATTCTTCTTCGTTTCCATATGCTTTGTTCTGTCAATCACTTCTCTTCTATGTTACTAAAAATGTACCTTTGTGGATGTCATTTCTCATGTTTTACAGATTTATTTCACCTCCATCTATATGGGAATGTGTGTATGGAGAGAGACATATTTGTTATATATGTGTTCATGTATGTTTAAAAGAAAGAGTGAAAATACTCGCTCTGTGTTAAGATTTGGATCCTAAGACTGAATGAAAATGCATTTTTGTCTCGCCTGTTGCTGCCATTTCCCAGGCTTGACCTCACAGTTTGTGGTTCCTGCTGCCCATATGGCACAGGCAACACTGAGCACGTCTCTTCTGCAGGGTCAGCCCTGCTTCCTGCACGTCTTTTTGACCTGGCCCAGCCTTTCTAGCCATACCTAAAATATTTGGGATATCCCATTTCCACCCTCCTGCAGCACAGACCGCAGCGAGTGAGATGAGCAGGATGATGCAGGAGTGGTTCTTGAGTCACTGGGATCCTGCAGGAGAGATTGTGGAATCAGCCATGGAACGGTTTGAGTTGGAAGGGACATTTAAAGGGACCTTTAAAGGTCATCTGGTCCAACCCCCTGCCATGAGCAGGGACATCTCCAAGATCAAGCTGCTCCGAGCTGCATCAAATCTGTCCTTGGATGTTCTTAGGGATGGAGCATCCACCACCTCTCCAGGCCACCTGTGCCAGTGTTTTACCACTCCTATTGTAAAAACTTCTTCTTCCAGGCTGCTCTGGCCAATCTCTTCCAACCTTAATGCCCAAAACTCCTCCTAAAAGCCCGGCCCCAGAGACCCCCCTCCCGCAACGCCTTTCGTGAACATTTAGCTACGTTTAAAGATCTCTGAGAGCTAAATATTGTCATATTCCAAGAACAAGATTTCCACGTACCCCCTGAAGGTTCCACAAAGCTTTGAGGCTGTATTGGAAGACAGAGTGCTGGATTAAAAAAAAATTTGTTATCATAAAGCCTGCATGTTACCCACGTTCTTCTGAGAAAAACACAGGTGGTAACCGAGAGCGCAGATATTGTGAACAGATTCTTGCAACTTACCAGTCGTAAAAATATCCCTGCAAAAAAACTACTCCCAACGACTCTGTTTACAGAATGCTTGGTATTTCCTATATCTGGAAATACTCTCGTTGGAGCTCCATATGTCGCAGCCAGTCTGACAAGCTTGCTTTTGAACTGTTTGCAGGTTGCAGTCTGTCTGGAGGGCTGGGTGCTGATGCCTTCAGGTTTTTAGGCCCCGCATTATGGGCATGATTATCTTGTTCACTTTGCAGGCATAGAGAAACGGAGCTGGGATTTAGCAGGATTTGAAGAAACTTCCTAATTATGCCAAGTAGAGAAGTGCCTGAGCGAAATCTCCGCCAGAACCCCAGGTTTTTTATTACCGGTTCTGTTTTAAGTGTATCTCTATAATTTTCTGTGTTTTCTGCTTTTGTTTATATCATCGTAGTCAGCAGGACTGCGAGATTAAAAACTGAAATATATTATCTTCGCACATCCTCCAAACCTGTCGAGAAAGGAGGAGAAATTAAACAAGGACAAAAACTCGCAGTGAAGTGAAGCTGTTTCCTTTGAGCTGCCTTATTAACCAGTCAAGTACTTGACTGCCACTGTCAGCGCGATTTCTTTAGAGAAAGAGTGGCATTTTGAAAAATACAAATTCACCGCCTGCACAAGTTAATGAGGCCCTTCAGCAATGTTCATTGATAGTGTAAATTCATCATAATACAGTGCTACAAACCATAAATGGGATCTGCATACAGGAAATCAGCCACTATTAGAAATTTGCCAGACACGGAAAGAAAAAGAAGCCATTGATAAGCAGAAAACTCATCTGAGCCACTCGGTGCTGATGGTGTGCAGCACATCAGCAATGCCAGAGAGTGGCACGATGAGAACTTATTAAGGTGAATTGAGGTGGCTCATCAAGTAGATTTTGCTCTCCTTTGTTCATGTTTTATGGGCTCTCAGCTGCCTCCCTTCCACTCTCCAGTGCTGGGTGAGATGAAGTTTGCTGTGTAAGGACTATCCCTGACATAAAGGGACAAATGTCTCCAAACACGGCCCTTTTCTGCACACGCACAGATGTACTCGTGCTTTTAATTGATTTTCACTTGCATTTGCAAGCAAGAGCTTTGCAGACACCAAATTATCTTCAGGGCTGTACAGGACACCAGGAGTGGACAGTAACAGAAATTGGCAACAACCCAGGAATAATATACCAAGGTGACTTCCTGATCTTTGAAATAATTATTGAGCAGTGCTATTTTGCTGTCCATATCAATCAATAAATCTCTCTACATGCAATACATTCATTATTCCTACCCTCGTTGTATAGTGTCAGTTTTAAAATCTCAGGGACCATAAGGTCGATATTTTAGTGTGATTTGTCTGTTGGCCACTTTCCATCATCCTGCTCAGGAAGTGAATAGAAAATTAATACCTTGCATCGTGATCATAAAACAGGCGGCTTCTTGAAGAGAAGAGGTGACCAAACTTCTTAAAATCTTGAAGATCGTCGCCCCAGACAGGCAGGATGCTGCCAAATTAGATGAATGAACTCGAAGAACTAAAGCAGACTGGTATGAAAAGGCTTTGAAACATCTGCATCCATCTCTTGTGGTCTTGGTTCCAAATACAAGCAGATTAGAGGAAAGATTGCATTGGATGAGTTAAGAAGTGGAAAAAGAGAATTGCTCCCCCAGGTCCCTACTGTCCTGACTCCCCACTTTTGGTGGATCTGATCGTTGCAGAACCATAGATAATTGGGGACCAACAAAGGACCAGCAGCAGAAGAACCTGAGGAGATGCAAATCCTGCTTTCCCTCTTCCCGCAGTGTCTTTGGTTTCACACATGAAGACAAGGTCAGTGACGTGATCCCTGATGTCCTCTCCCAGGGGATCAGCTCTCAAGCATCACCTGTGGCCTTCCCCAGGGGATAGTTCAGAGCTCCTTCCCATCCGTGGAAACCATGGAGCACAGGTGCCCTTCTCCCAGTGTCACCTGTTCGACTGGGCTGCCGTGCTTGTGTCACCAGCTGCGCGAGCCATCGGGCAGAGCAGCAGCAGCCTAAGCAAACATGTCGTTCTTTTGTAAACAGGAATAATTATGTTGACTGGAAGATAAGAGGGAATAACTGAGCAGAAACTGCAGATGTTGATGCTTTCTCTTCCCTCTGTCTTTCAAACCCTTTTGGTGGCTCCTCTGTGGTGCTCCTTTCCCCTTTCCCTTTTCCTGTGGCAAATTCTTGTGGGCACTTTTGTGAGCTCCTCCAGTGTCCTTTCTGTGCCTCTTCTATTTCTGTGCCTCCTATATTTTCGCTATGCTGCAAACTATTCAAAGCTGACGGGCTGGAGAGATGCTTCTTGGTCCTCTCCAGCATCCTCCTCCTCTTGTGTTCCTCCTCTTCTCTTCCCTGCTCCAACTCCCCCTCTTTCCTTTCCCCATCACCCCATCAGATTTCCCCCTGGCCTTGGCTGCCCCACTCTTCTGAACCAGATTTTCTTCTCAGCTGCCAAAGTCCATAGGAGGATCCCCAAAGGGAGCCTGGCGTCTGAAAGGATGGGTTTCAAATAAATCTGGAGTGGAGGTTGTTTAATGCTCCGTGGGCCGTGGGAGATGAAACGGAGTGAGATGTGTTTGTTCCCTTTGCTGGATACTCCAATCCACGGCTGATAATTACGAACAATGGATGAAAATGTGCTTGGGATGTATCACAAGGAGAAATCTTATGGAAACATTAGGCAGCCTATTATTGTAAGGCTCTTGTAAATACCGTTTCCTAAGAAGAACCTATCTAAGATGATGTAAAACTTAATATTCCTATTAACAAGACGTACTGTACTATTTCCAATTCATATCAGTGAAAATGCATTTTAAATTACAAAGTACTCGTATTTTATCTGAGCCAATGTTCTGATTCATATGTCTCCTCTTTAATCCTATTTTCATTCAAAGTTTCACAATTCACATCTTTTTCCCATTTTCTGTAATACTTTCTGTGTTTTCAAAATGTAATCAAAGCTTGTTAGCTTCTACCCAACCATGTTTGGCTGAATGGGAATATTAATAATACCAGCTATTGATGTCTTTATGTTAAAATTTGATTTATTGAGCAAGTGGCACATAATCTGTGGGGAAAATACCTAGAGATAACACCTTGAGATGATTAATTGTGTTTACAGTGCATTTCTGTAATAATTGTTTACAAGGAAATTTATGCATGAGTTGCTGCCCCAGTTCAAAAGAATAACTCATCAGATTGTCAAGCTCTCTGCTCTTGAGTATTCCAGCTAATTGCTATCTTTGCTAGTTGAGCATCATAAATCCTTCTTCCACAGAGCTGAGAGCAGGATTTTTGGATCCTGCTTTTGCGTGCAACCTTTTCATCCCTGGGAACATCAGTTTCCTCCTGCAGGAAAAGAAAAAATCTGTAAGGGGCTGATATCGACAGAAGATTGTGATGAGCTACCCGGTGGCATCGGGTCTGACTTCTGAAAGGAGCTTAGGCAATCATGCCTTAAAATCTGTGTTGGGTGAATTTGCCAGGAACGTAGCTGATAATGAATAACACGCGACGATGTAAACCCAGTCTTCGAAATTTAGAAACATTAAATTCCCAGTTCTGCTGCTCCCTACTCTTCTATTTCCTTCTCCTCCACGAGTGCTGCAGGGTAGAGATGGCAGGATGGGTTGGGGAATGGTTCCTTTGCAGCCATCTGTGCTTATTACTGATCTAATAACAACTGCACAATTCTCCCTTTTGGAATTAAATCCATCCTTATAAATTCACAGACATAAACATACTTTTCTTCTGCACAGCTTCATGCATTTTGAGTTTGCTTTTTTTTGTTCTATTTCCAATTTCGGAGTTTAATTATTTCATAACTAACTCTCCTGTAGTTGCGGGAGTGTTATCCAAGCAATATGTTGCCAGGAAGTAGTTGATAATGTTTAATAATTCCTGATTACATTCCTGTTCCAGTCCATGATCATGATTATACGAATGTTTCTGGTGCTGTTTTTCAGTACAAATCCTCCTTTTCAGTTTCTTTCCCCTCCTTGTTGACAGTGTGTTGGTCAGAATACAAGAGAAACCGACCTATTTGCTGGTTTAATTAAAGATGTCAGTGAAATCCTTAAGGTTTGCCTGGGAAGGAGCAGATTTACTTGCTGCTTTTATGCACACTGTGGGATTTAAACATTTTGAGAATTGCTTTGGTGATTTTTCCCAGGAGATAAAGGAATGGATTAAGTGAAGTAGTTTCTGACTATAATTGGTCTGGTTTAAACACTTAAAAATAACTTTAAGAAATAAGAAAACACAAAACAGGTTTTCAAGTAGGGATTTAACTTTTTCTTCCCCC
>VZTG01001236.1:28235-180694 GCA_013397845.1 Melanocharis versteri | reverse complement strand
CCCCCCCCCCCCCCCAGCTATGTGTTTATTCCAGCTTTGGTGTCTCATTGTGAGCTATCAAAGTGGGCTGGATCTGAGGTGGGATATCTGTTCTTGGAGCATCAGCCCAGGCAGAGGGCAGATGTCTGGGGGAGAAGAAACAAAAGGCCTAAATCTGAAGGAACAGCAGGAGAAGAGAAAAAGGAGATGAGAGATGGAGTAAAGAATCAAAAAAACCCAGAGGCTTTCAGCCTTTGGATCAGTTATTTGCTCTTTGCAAACAAAGTGGGCTGGGAGTGCTTTAAACTTGCCGAGGGTTTGCTGGCAAAGCGGCTCCATCCAAGGCTCCCACCTGTTGCTCAGGTGTTCCTGGCACTGCTGCTGCTCCTCTGGATGCAGCCAGGGATGCACCTGGGGCACCAGGGCAAAGCTGTTCCGTCTCCTTTTCCAGTCCAACACCTGGGCTCTCCTCCCTGCCTCGCTTTGTCTCAGGCAGGTGAGCGGCCAACAGCGAGGAATTGCTGCCAAATGATTCCTGTCATGGTCACTTGGAGAGGCAGAGGTGGAGTTGGCATAAATCAAAATGTTCACATGGCTAAACCAAGCTTAACTCTGTCCCCCCGAATGCCGCCAGCTCCTGCAGTACCAGCTGCGCTGGGTAAAGGCAATAAAATGCCCTGCTGAGCAACCAGAAAATATCAATTTAACAGCTAAACTTATGCTTGTGGTCCAAAGGAATGAGGATCACTGCTATGCCTGCAGTAAAGTAGTTCCTATCAAAACTTAGTGATATGGGAATTCTTGAGAGGAGAGTAAAAAAAGCCACCCAAGGCTTTACAAGCAGGTTTTGATCCAAAGTAGACGCAATAACACAACACATGAAGCAGATTCTGTAGGAAATATTAGACTAATCTTACAAAATATTCCAACCATGCCTATCAAGGAACATTAATAACAGTGTTATTGACAGAGTATTCATTTAAAGTCATTCTGTTGGATACAATTAACATTTAGATGAGAGACAGTTATAGGTACTCGGATGATATATATGAAAGAAACAATGACTCATCCCTCCAGCAGCATCGCTACCAAACCTCACAGCAGGGAAACTGCATTTCTTCCAGCTTCAAAAAAGAAATTCCGTGGACCTTCCTGAAGAAATCAGCTTGTTCCTCTCCGAGGGATTGCTGTGTTCTATTTCCTTATTGAAAGAGAAAATTCCTGTGGAGTTTGCCAAGGGCTGGATGGACGTACCCAGGGCAAGAGGAAAGGGCTGGGATGGACAGCTCGGGTCTGGAGGACTCTGCTGTGCTCTTCTGCCAGGCTTTTCTTCTTAAAGCTGTTTGTGTAATTAGATTAATTGTTACATCCCCCACAGGAACATCAGCAAACGATGAACCTCTGTGCAGCCAGGGTGAGGGCAGTGATGCAAAAATCAGGAGTAAACCATAAATCCCCTCTTGCCAGCACTCCGCAGTATCAAACCAGACTGTTAGGACCTGGATGGAATGTGAGCAGGATGCTGGAAGGACACACTCCAGCAATGATTTCCTGAGGTTCACAATGTCTCCAATCAAATAATGGGGCTTGGACTGGTCTCACCTGCTTTAACTCTTTCAAATTTAGTCTAGGCCTGCTCTTGACAGAGGGAAGCTTGGCCTGGGAGCCCTTCATCCTGCACAGCTTCAGGCCCCCTATTTTTGGAAGGCAGAAGTGTTGCCTGAATGCAACAAAAAAGCACCAGTGGCAGCCACCAGCCTTTGTATTAGTGAGATGCCACCTTCTTCTCCACACCTGTACCTGCCTGGGGATCTTTCCACCCAGCTGGGTTTCGTGCAGCTTTAAAAGATGCTTGGTCAGCCAGAAATACGAGCGCAATCAACTAAAGCTCAGAAAATCTGGAATTGTGACAGCAATTTCCACCATAAACGCTCTCTGCACCAGCAGTCACTGTGTTGGTAAGTAAGAATATTATAATTTGGTTTAGAGAAAATGGTGCGATAATAATTAATTGGAAAAATTGACTTATATCTCAAATTTTAGATGACATGTTGCCACAATAAGAAGACTTGCAAGTCTGGAAATGGAGTTATCTCCAACCCTGCTGCCTTAAATCTGCTCCATAATAGCCTGGTAGTAGTTTATTTGTATTAATTCCGTACTGTATATTTTGCATTTTTGTGGAAATGCCTAGAGCATGCATATTAAGCAGTTAAGAAAATTGATCTGCTTGAGCAGTGATAACATTTGCAGAATGAAATCCTCACAATTAGGAAGACGTTTGAAGAAACCATGTTAAAAGGTGCTGAAATGTTCTTGAAGAAATGCCACATGTTGCTGCGGGCAGTAATGAAACATTTCCATATAAAGTACTACATAAACACATAGAAAATGTAGACATATGTTAGCAGATTATGGGGTGTGAGTGTGATAGAGTAGTGATGATTATTTGCAAGTGTTAATGTTACCAAAGCTGAAGGTTATCTCCTGGTCCTGGACCCTATATGTAAATAATTATAGCTGGAAATATGCATCTTCAAAGCCATCAAACATAATATACATCCAGCACTCCTGAAATACTGTAGGGTTTATTGATCTGCAGTGTAGGACAGTAAATTTTAGTAGATTTATGCTCAGATTTCAGTGAACATATGGCTTAAGACATGCAAGTTTGGAATAAAGTTATTCATATTACGCACACTTGCACATGGTTCAGGATTTGCAAGTCAGGGAGTGATCAATATGCAAAAGGTGAAGTCAAACATACATTATCCACACAGAGGGAATTTTCTATGCATAGCACAGAGCTCTTCTATCAGCAAACCAGAGAAAGCAGATCCCTGCATCCATCTATCAAACGTTTCCTATGAAAATGTCCATCTATTGTGTAAATAGTTCTGTTCTAAATATCTGTTTGTGTGAGGGTAACCTACATATTTTCACAGCCTGCTGCACCCAAAATACCACCTCAAAAAGAAAACACACAGCAATTGAAGAACCAGCAGTAAATTCAGCTGGGGACTATGGTCTTAGTGGACCTTTGGTTGGAGTTTTCTTCCACGTCTGTCCCAAACCCTTGAAAACCTCATTTTTTCATTGGTGACTTCTGCATTTCTCCTTATATAAAAAAGCTGTGCATTGCTCCTGCTCCAGGACCTAAAAGCACAACTGTGGAATCAGGTAAGATGGTTGAATATTTCTACTGAGATTCTCGGTGTTGTTTTCCTAATGAGCACTTTCTCACATCCTTTTCTGGGGTTTTTTTCGAAATGTTTGCTTGAATTAGAAAACAATCTCTGTACTCCAAAGTGGCAAATCACTTGAGACTCGTTTCTGAATAGTGCTGAGAAATCCCTCTTTGCATATCTTTAAAGATGTTGCTCCAAGAAAAACAGGAATTTGTAAATCTAAAACCTTCATCAGCCTTGTAACTTTGAAATAAATAGTTCTTGAAAGAATTCAGTACTTGCCAGGCCTTCAGTTGTGTGCACTGAAGACTTGGAAATTCAAGCAAAATAGACTTTATGATCTTTGTCTATTTAAGAGAGGTTGTTTTTTCTTCATCACAGAATTAAGTCACCATTTTCCACTGTGGAAAGACCAGAAAGAGGAAAATCAGATAAATTAATAACACCATGTTATTACAAAAAATCCTTATATAATTTCTGGGTGCCTTTATCCATATATATATATGTTTATTTACTAAATACTATGTTTGGAGTTAAATATTGGTCAGAACTAGCCCCCAACCATTTCCTTTGGTTCTGGGTCCGGCCTGTTCTCACACAAACAGGAAAAATATTTAGGTTGATGCAGGATAGATTAATTATGAATTATAAAAGGCATGATGGTATTAATTTACATTTCATAGCTTGGTGCATTTGTTTATCAATCCAAGGAGTCTCCTTGATTTTTTACCACTAATATACTGTATTTATACTGTATTTATACTGTATTTACAGCGTGTTGTGTTGAAGGCACAGCTGCCGTGTCCCATCTTTGCCCATGGCTTGGGAGGATGGATCCAACGCTGGCAGCATTGATGGAAATTCCAAAGGGAGAGTTGAAGGGATGCTTGGGGTGCAAACAGTGTCTGCAAACAGAATAATCCAGCCCAGCTCATTCTTCTCCAGGTCCAGTTCCCACGAGGGATGGGGAGGAAGTGCTGGGAGGGGCTCCTGCAGGGCTCCAGTGCCCCTTTCCCCCAAAGAGTGAGGGCAATGCCAGGTCCCCCCTGAGACAGAGGGAAAAGAGTATTTCTTCTATTTGATACCTAATTTGCTGATTAATGATGATAGCACATAAACAGCAGGCTAGTTTGTTAAAATTTAAAAAAAATAAATTAAAGGTTTACTAAGTTTCATGACTCGAAACCGTTTTGAAAGGGGATGCATTAAAATTTGGAAACAAAAGATCGCACAAGTGTATTTTCCAGCTATCCCTGTTTTCAGAAACCCATCCATCTCCTTTCCAGAAAGGAGTTAACTTCCAGGATGAGTCTTTTCTTCTTCATTAGCTCTTTATTAGCATTGGGCTAATCAGGTCAGGCAGAATAAAAACTCATCAGAACCATCAGCTAAAGATCAGAGGAAGCCATTTTTCCTTTTGAAAGTTACGTTTCCTTTCTTTTCTGTCTTTTTTTTCTTAATAATTTCTGTTCCTCCTGTTGTCGTACAGGAACAGATGTGAATGAATTCCCCAAAGAAAATTTGTTCTTACAGCATTCTGGTTCAATTTCTTTGTCCATGCCCATCCCCAAAGATAGTAAACAGATAATATTTATAGGAAGATTTTACGATCTGTTTACTTCAGATCCTTTTTTGTATTTATAGAAAATGCAGAGAAACCAAACTAAGTGACAAAGCAGCAGCAAGAGGTGCCTTTTTCATTCCAGGTATTCAGTAAATATTGCTCTGCTAGGACAAAAAAAAAGTGAAATTGAAAAATATTAAAATATCATTAAAATATTAAAAATCATTCTGGTAGCAGCTAGTAGGCTAGATAATATTGGGAGTTATTGTAAAAGCTGTTTCAATGAATGTTTCTAATAACATATATAAACCATATAATATCAGCATGACTTTTCCATACTCCCATAGTGATCCAGACTCTGCAGTGGTTTAAAATGTTGATTTGGAGCTTATGGATTTGCATTTTTGTGGGTGAAAGGATCCTTGATGGGATCCCTGAGGGTTGTAGCTCCAGCTACCACTGCGGGGCTGCTTTATGAATACCCTGATGCTTAAAAGTCCATGATATTTATTTTTGATGGTGTATATGTGTACTTAAAGGGTTTGCTCCACTTTTGGTAGAAAATGAGCAATCAGTAAATTGATGGAGCTTAGGTGCAGCCCGGCCTAACCTTAGTTTCAGATTTGGACAATGGTTTACGTCCAGTGGAAGCATCTATACAAATTTATAAATGAATATTGAATATTGGTGTCAATTCAGCAGGTCTCAGTCACTGAGGATGTGTTGTGGGGAAAGGGCCTCTCTTCCTCGGGCAGGGAAGATTGTCTGAACCTCAAGTAAGGAATCTCAAACCTTGGGAAGCCCTGCTCCAGGGAAGAGTCACTCGTGGGCAGCTCAGTTTAATTTAAGGAGAGCTCAAATTGGACTCTTCCAAAGGTTTCTCTGCTTCGAGGAGCAACTGTGAGTTCCAAACCCAGGGTTCACCCAGGCTGGAGTATTCATGGAATAAAGTGGTTGTCTCTCAAATTGCACATGATGGAAAGGACTGATGAACCTCCTTGTTCCTTGAGGAGCGAGAGCTGGAAAAGCCACCTGCCACCGCTGCATTAATGGTTGGTGTTCCACGCTCACGTGTTCCGGTGTTCCTGGGGTCACTGCTCCTCTGGGGGTTCTCTTGAAGAGTTCTTCAAGCTTTTCTCCTCTGGATAAATGGTCTTTGGAAAAGACATGTGGGTATTTTTCTCCTTTGGAGGCTGCACCAAAATCCTGCTGCTTTGGTTGAGGGGTTGAATGTCCCCTACCCCAACAGCCAAAATCAGAGCAGGGTACCGAGAGCGCTCTAGGAGCACTTCTTTGGGGAAAAAAAGAAAAAAAAAATGTCACCAGTGCTTATTCACCTTCTAGAAACTCCAGTTTCGTCCTTTCCAATGTTCTTTGACGTGCAGGAAGCACTTTGCTGTTTGACCAGATTGTGGAAGGGTTTCCATGCTCAGCCCTCGGTGGAGCAGGAAACCTGATCCACCCAGCACATCCCTTTAAACCAAGCCCCTGCCATCTGTTTCAACCTCTAATTACAAATGCAAAATAACACAATTTGCAATTGCATCATAAAAAAGTAAAATATAAGTGATTTAAATGCATGTGTGTGTTCCTTATGCAAGGCAACATTCATCTGTTATGTTTTACTGTCTTTTAGAAACAACTCCAGGGTGAAATCCCTCTTTGTGGAGGGAAGAAAAATGATTTCATTGTAAGAAGACAGTTCTTGAAAGGTGTTTTTCCAGGTTATATTGCACTTTATATATTTCTCTCTTTAAAAATTCTTTTTCTTCTTCCGAAATAGCAGCATTGACGGGATGGGGGGTTTGCCCAGATCAGTCTGTTGTCTTCCAGCACACAGGCTGGGGACTCAATTGGCTGACCAGACTCTCTCCTGGATTCCCAAATCATCAGCCGTGTGCTACTGCTGCTTCCCTCTTTTTATAGATCTGTATTTATTTGTGTCATTGTATCTACAGGGGCTTTTTTTAACCCATAGATGGAAAATTCCATCCAGTTCATCTCCTTCACGAGGCAAAGGGTTGTTTTAAAAGCAACCTTGAGTTATCCCATCATGGAACTCTTCTAGTTTTCCCATGCTAGGAGATGACATCACCTATATATCCAGTTAAACTCAGCTTTCTAAATAATTAAATTAATTATGGTTTGTTGATTTGTGTTTAACATGTTCGTAAAATTCCATTATTACTGACACACGTGTGCTTAACTTTTAATTTCCCTCAGAATTTTCATTTCCATTCACCAGCCACATTTCTTGGTCTGGATTAGGCATCTTTGATTTCTCAATATCTTTTTGGCACTGAGATGGCCCAAACCAAACATCCTATGCTCTGTAGACCTCCCACTTTTCTTCATCCACACCTTTACCTTAAACAGCGATGACACCTCACTCTGGGAAACAGCAAACTAAAAATTTCTTGCTGGGGAGAAGTTATTCCCAGTGATCAGAAACCGAGGAGCATTGGAGTTTCTGAGCTCAAGTTTGCTGGCGAGCAATGAGTGCTTTAAATGCAGCATTTTATGGACTTGTGAGGTCTAAAACATTTGGAGCCTTTCTGGAAAGCAGAACCCAGGGCCTGTGATGTGTCACTGCGTGGGCTGTGCCACGCATGTACACACAGCCCTCAGTCCTGGGCTCTGTCCTCCCTTCCCCTCCTCTCCTCACCAGCCTCCTTAAAATAAGGGTCCAATACAGGAAGGGATTGAACTTCACGGGTTTCAAATGGAAGCTGAAGAATTTGTTTTCACTCTGATGTGAAAGGAACAATTAGCAAGGGCGCACCCCCTTCTCATCAATGGGAGACTTTTCAATTGCCTTGAAAGGCTTTGGGCCAGGATCTAAAAGAGCAAAGACTTACTCCATACAAAGATGCCTGAATAGGGATGGGAAACTGTTAATCAGACACTCCTGGCACGCTGGATGGTAAAACAAAACCATCAGCACACGTCCTGCCTTCCCTTCAGCCTTGCCATGGGCAAGGGGATGATTTTACCACTCAGGAATCCTGGAGGACAGCTGGTGGTTGTTAGGATTCTCACTGCTGGCTTCTAGTGCCTGTCAGAGGTAACAAATGCAACCTGTTTATTCAATCCCGTGGCAAACACCTGGGAGAGTCCTTGTTTTGGCTGTGGTCAGCTGTGGGAAGGGGGAGAGGGAAGTGCCAGTGGATGGGAGCAGGAGCAGAGGGATGCCGGGAGCTCTGCTGGGCACAGCCAGGTGAGTGTGGGGCTGCTGGGCTGTCCTGGTCCTTACCTGGGGTTTTGGGAGGACAAAAAAACTGAGATAAGGATGCTCCCATCATCCCTGTTCCTCAGCTTGGAATTTTGTTTGGTGGGCATGGAACTGAAAATATTTCTGGTGTTGGATTGCAGCTGTGATTTGAATTCTGATGAGGCAAGGAGGTAGCGAGAGGGGTATCAGGAGCTACTTTTTCAGGAATATTTTACTTTATTGTGTTGCCATCTCTGCCAGTTTCCAATGTTTGGCAACCTGGCTATTCAGAAGCATTTTGGAGTTGTCTTTTTCTCTCTTCTTTTCCTTCCAGTCAGCTGCACTCTGATTGTCTTACCAAGTCATTCGGTTGTTATGGCTCCATGGATTTTTTTACCAAGCTTTCTAACTGAACATTGGGGGGTTTTTGTTTTATTTTTTTTCCTATATGTAATTTGCTTTTGAAGTTGCCAGGGAACAATTTTGTTCAGAAAAACAGCAAATCCACCCATATTATCAACTACTTTTATTTGGAGAAAATAGAGTTACAGATGCACTGAGATGAAGTTATTTGGCAACAAGAGATTTTGGGTCCATTCCCTTTGGACTGACATAATCCTGATGGAACAATTGCTAAAAGGAATTTATTTTAAAATAATGTGACCTGTGCTTAAAAGAAATTGGCCTCAGATAGCCCAGTAAGTTGCTTTTTCCCAGGCTTGCTTATTGTTTTATTTAAAAGCTTGTTCAGAACAGACCCATTAACTGGTCATAGTCACTAATTGTGAGCTTGTCTTTTCTTTGGCTTAGAAAGGCTTTGGATTGAGGTCAAAAAGAAAAGGAATGGAATAGGCAATTTTAAATTGCCAATTTTTCTCATTTTAATATCAGATTTGTTTGGCTTGTTCACGTTATGCAGATGAAGCTGTGGTACCAGAGCCCAAAACCCTGGGGGTGTCCAAAATCCCAGGATCCAGCCCAGGGCTTTTTCCTGTGGGCCAAGGGAAAGACCTTGGACTTTGATCTTCATAATTTCATTCCTTTTCTGCTTCTCTGGTTTGTCTGAGCAGGATGTGCTGGTGATGCTTCTTTATTTTGTGCCATGGAAAACGTCATCAGTGTTTTCTTAGTTTTCATGCCACATTAGTGCAAATACTGAGCAAGAGTTGGCTTTAGCAAGTCCCCTTCCAGTTGGGTATTTTTTGGGTGTTTTTTTTTTCCTTTGGAGCTAAGTAGAACTCCAAAAATAATTCTTTTTCTAAAGCAACACTTCTGTAATGTGTGAGGAGCTTTATTGCCATTGTTGTTTCAGGGCTACAGGTTTCCTTGGGAGGAAATGCAATAAAATATTTGTCATCATCTTTCCATTACAATCATCAGTCTTGAATCTCCAAAGTGTTGTGTATCATAAATTAGGCTGTAATTCGGTTGTGTTTATCTGATTGTATTTATAGGAGCGTGGTTGGGTGTCACAAGTGTCATTTTAATACACAAGGAAGGTTAAAGAGTGGTACTTTACCAGGCAGGTCTCCATCCAAATTTGCTGCACAAACCTGGCTTGGGTAAACTCCACTATTTTTATTTTTGAGAAATATATAGAAAATAATTTTATTTTGCAGAAATCCATATAGCTTTGGACCAGCCAGTAAGTGAAATATTTTCTAGCATTACATTTATTTTTTTTCCCTAAAAACACTACTTCTGTTAGTTGGAGAATCCTGCTGCCTACCAGAACGTGAAAATAGGTTTCATTCAATTAATGAACTGGAAACAGGAAGACATTACATAGTAAATGAGGTTTACATATGATAATGTTGGATTTGTCATGTAAACGATTGCTTCCTTTCAGCTCCCTGAAAGGACTAAATTTTGCTTTTGTACAGATTGTACAATGCTAATAAAAAGAGAAGGCTCTATGGAAAGTATAACAATAAACTATATCTATAATTCTAATGTGCAGGAGAAAAAAAAAAAGACGATGATATTTTAATACACAAGTAGATCAGAGGTGGGAAGTGGTGTCAAAAACTAAAGGCTCAATCATAGCTCTGCAACAGGCGCCGTAGGCAGGGCAGCGTAATGGAGGGAAAGGCTTTAAGCTGAAGGAGGGGAGGGTTAGACGGGATATTGGGGAGGAATTCTTCCCTGTGAGGGTGGGGAGGCCCTGGCACAGGGTGCCTAGAGAAGCTGTGGCTGCCCCTGGATCCCTGGAAGTGTCCAAGGCCAGGTTGGACAGGGCTTGGAGCAACCTGGGACAGTGGAAGGTGTCCCTGCATGGCAGAGGGGGGATGAGATGGGCTTTATCATCCCTCCCAACCCAAACCATTCCATGATTCTGTATTTCCATGAGTTTTACTTCAGCCCTGACCATTTTTGCTGCTCCCAGCTGGACTTTGTTAAATTCTCTCCAGTTTCTTTGCACCTTTTTTGAAACCCTGAGCTCAGGACAGGGCAAAACACCCCAACTCAACGATGGTGGGAGAATCACCACAGTGCTCTCAGGTAGGGTGCTCCTGTTAGCAAATCCCTGAAATTATCTTTCCTGGAGCAGTTTTACCCCTTTGTTTGATATGGAGCTCGTAGGCCACTATAAATTTGAATGTGTAATGGAGTTCCCTTACTGGCAATTTCCCATTTGCATCTGATTTCTCCCCTCTAAGTGTAACATTTTACACTTGGCTTTATTGAATTTCATCTTAATTTCAGGCCATCACTCCAAACTGTTAATATCTTTTCAGATTTTGATCCAGACCTCCCAAGGGTTCCCACCATCCCAGCTCCTCAACATTGCAAATTTTATAAATGTAATCTCTTTTCCCTTTAACTGAGTCATTATGAAAATATTGAACAGAGCTGGAGCAAGGACAGATCCCTGAGGAATCTCACCTGAAACTTCCTCCCGCTTTGACAGTGAACCATTGATAGCTACTCCTTGAAAGCAGTTTTTCAGCCAATTGTTCCCTCCACCTCATGGTAATTTTATCTAGTTCCAGACCATATTTTCTTAGTTTTATTATAAGAATGTCATGTGGAACAGTATCAGAAAGCTTACTAATAAGAAGATGTATCACATCAACTCTGTCTCCCTTATCCACAAGGCCAGTTATCCTGTCAAAATTAAATTGGAGGGCTCTGTGCAGGAGACTTCTTTTTAATCAAGCCATTTGAGTTATGACCCCTGCAATATTAGATAAATTTTTCAGGAATAACAAACGTGCTGGGTTGTTTTTTTTTTTTTTTTTTCTGGGCTACCACCACAAAGCAGTTTGCTTGTTTGTTGTTTTTTTAAATAATCTGGTGATGTGAGATTAACAATAATGGTCTGAAAGCCAAAAGCCATTATCTGACTGTTACCAAAGATAAAAATTAGGGTGAGAGCAACAAGGCTTCCTCCATAATAGTGTTTTCTTCATTTCAAGCTGATCAGTAGGAAGTGGATTTAGAAGTGCTTTAAATCATTTCACATCATTTACTGGTAATCTAACCAGCATGAACTGCATGTACCCTAAGTGCTGATTTTTTAAAAAGCATAAGAGGAAGAGCAAAAGAACTTTTTATTCTAAGTCATTCTGTAATTTACACATTTTTGTATCAGCCCACTTACTAGTGCCATACATAAGTGTTTCCTCTGAACAGATTTAATTTTTAATTTTCCTGAATCAGTGTTAACCAGGAAAAAGGTAATTGTTGTCAAGAGTATTCAAACTGTCAGAATATCATTCAATCTAAAAGCTGTTAGAATCTGTGCAAAAGTAATTACTGAAACTCTATTCAACTGTAATAATAACCTGCCACTGATGACAGCAATTACTGGGGAAAGTGTAATAGAAATCAAAGGCGCATTTTTCTCTGACAAGTACATTTCTAACTAAGGTTTACATTGGTTGAATAGTGTTGACAATGATGATGTGCTGTATCACTCTTAATCACGGCTGGCATGATGTTACAGTTTGAGCTGCTCGTGCTAGAGGGGGACTAATTGCGTGTTTCAGATGACACTGGCCGTGCTCTCTGTGCTTGGGAAGAGAGGCGAGGGATGAGCAGGGTGTGAGTGTGGTGCCTCACTGCCTGACTTCCCTCCTGAGTGTAGGGTGTAAGCACTGAAAGGCTGCAGTTAGGATCGGGATGAACGGGTTCAGGTCAACTTTGGGTGTGAACAAAACAAACCAGAGGGATGGGAAAGAGTCAGCCCACTTCTGCCTCCTGGCTGGCAAAGGTCATGCAGAGTCCTCCTCCGTGGATTTACCTCCCAAGGAGGTCCAGCTGTCTCAGGAGAAGGTGGTTCTTCAGTGCTTCAAGTTAGTAGGAAGTCACTGAAGCAAAGAGTGGCTGTTGTTGTCAGGTCTCAGTGCCAGTGCTGCCCTTCACTCAGACAAAACCCACGACACACGGTGCCAGCAGGAATAGCTGCCCTGGCTCTGGGGGAATTGTGTTAGGAGAAGATCTGATCAGGCTTCATGCATTTTTTTAAGAAGGGGGAAGAAAGGACATTCTTCTTGACAGCATTTCTTCCTCTGTTGATCAGTTTTGCCCACTTTTTCCCCAACTGCTGAGAAGTTTCCTCCAGAACATTCCCCCCTGTGGGAGCTCCTCAGGAACAGCTGTTTCCCACCCAGAAATCTGGCTCAGCTCTCCCTGTTCAGCATCCCTGCAACCCCTGTGTCTGAGAATGAGCTCAGGAGAAGCATTCCTTGGAAACAGTCTTGGGGAAGGCATCCAGAGCGCCACATGCGTTGGTCCTGCCCAGCCATCCCCAAAATTATTCCAAAAAAGATGTTAAAGCATCACGGAAGTTCATTTTAGCAGATTTCTTGCTTCCTTTGGGTCCATCAGAATAACTTTAAGGATGGAACATGTGCAGGATGTGCAGGTCTGGAGCAAAGCTACTGAGAGCAGTTTCAGACACACTGATGGTCGGGTTTTCATGCAGGAAATTGAGTCCACAGATTTTTAAAAAGTGGAAGAAACAACGATAATTGAGTGATATTGTGCAGTTAATCACATTTCTCTTGTCAGGGCTGTTCTGTCCTTCCCACACTTCCATGGACCATAAGCTCATAGTGACCACAAAGGCCAAAACTCATTATTATTTCATGGCAGATCCTGCTCTTTCCACCTCTGAGGCTCAGCAGCAAAACACAGGGTAGAATCTGGGTGTGGAATAGAGAGACAGAGAATTAAACAGTCCTTCCATGGCCACTAGATGGGTTACATCCATTAAAGGTAACCCAAACTGTGTGCAGGATGTTTAACACTTCCAGGAGACTTCTGGAAATGAGTTTTAGGTAGTGTCACCTCCCAGCTGAATCACTGACTGTCCCTGCAACCCAGTTTCCCCAAGGTATCTCTGAGCTTTTACAAGCCCCGAAAACACACTTTAATGTCTGAGTAGTCCCTGTAGATGATCATCCCTCAGATGATCTTGTGGACTTCAATACACAGCTAATTTTTCATGGAACTGGGGCCTTGCTTGGCTCCAGACAGGAGGCTGCCAGAGGAGTTCATTCCATCATTCTACTTATTGCTCTAATTGCCTGTTTATGTTTTCTGACAGCCAACACTACCCAATAATTTTTATAAACAGAAGCTCTTTCACAAAATCTGCTAAATAAAAGTCACAGCTCTGGAAAACCGAACTGATTTTAAAGGAAAACTTGATGTTTCCCCTCTGATTTTCCTATTGATATTTAACAGTTGCATCAGGCTGGGTCCCTGGTGCTCTGTTACCATGTGGCTCTCTTTTATTATAGCACAACAATAATGCAATTCAGCTGCAAACGTGTGGTAAAACACTCCTGGATTTTGTGCACACCTTATTAATTATCCTAACTGCAAAATGATGGGGTCTTTGACAATCATTGCTATAAACTCTTTGGGTTTCCCACGTGATGGACTACCTGAATGGAGGTGGTGCTTGCCTGGTTTAGCGAGCGGCTGCGGGCGGGCGTTTGTGGAACCAGGGGTGGTTATGAACCTCGTGCTGCTGAGCCCTTGCACTTCATCCCTTCATTGAAACAAAACATGAGAATAAAACCAAAACCACACCAGGGCCTCCTCCCTGCTCAGGGTTGTCTACCCAAGGGAAGAACAACCTGAGCTGCATCTGAACGAGGCGAGGGAAGAGCCTGTGCACCATCTGTGCCCAGCGCTGCTCTTTGCAGGTCCTCATTCCTCTCTTGGAGGATGCAACCACAGCAAGGTGTCCCAGGCACTGAGCCATGCTCAGGGTTTCCACAGGGCTTTTTCCAGAGGATGGAAGCACCCAGGCAAAGCACTGCACCCACAGCTGTCTCTCCAGGTGTGACCCAGGGGTGACGCTGCTGGTGTGACCATCAGTCACCCTCTTTATGGGATTGCAGGAGAGCAGAGAGAGCTGGAAAGTCTCATTCCTTACAGAGTTTGTGTGCTTGTGCCGCTGGCACTTCCCTGTCCAGGTGGAGAGGTTGGGCAGGGATTCGTGTGGCTGGCAGATGAAAATGTGTGAACTAAATATAAATTGGATTATGACAGAGTTGTGAGCTCTCCAAGAGCACCCATGCAAATTTGCTTGGGAATTTATGGGAAGTTAAATTATGTTATTACTGATGGTTTTCCCTTTGCCCATTTGCCTTTCCAGTGTTACACCTGTAAGAATCCCTCATCACCAAGAGCTTAGAAATGATCAGTCGGGTGTCCCCTGATAAAAACAAAAAGCTAGTTACTTGTCTTTTATGGCACGTCCTTAAAGGTCCTCATTTAAAACCTTTTCCCTGAAAACCTGACAGCCACATATTTATTATTTTTTAAAAGAGAGCTGAGATGAATGGAGATCATATAGATAACCTAAAGAAGCAGGAGTACCTGGCTTAGAGATGCACCATTGCCATTTTCTCACGGTGTGACCACCCCAAAGGGACAATTGTAGGGACAGTGGTGTCCAGGGCAGGGATGAGACTCCAGGAGTGGCAGTGAGGACAACATCTGCCTGGAATATTTCTGCCTGCCTGCATAATCATGCACAGCTTTCTATTGTTCCAGGAGTTACTCAAGCATATAATAGAGTTTCAATGAGTTCAAACCTCCTGTTTTAGATGGTGTTTTAGTGAGCTGTTTTTCTGCCTCAGCATGGATCAGAATTTTTCCCCCCCTCAGCACATGGAGAGAGTGTGAAGAAAATCCTGGATTGTAAATGCTGACTACACAGCTGTATCGTGAATTTTAAACTGTAGGAAACAAAAATATTACCTTAAATGCACCTTTGATATCTGTTTAATGCCCTCTGTCTGTGGTCAGAAATAACCTCGGGCCCCAAACACCTCTTACCATGCCCAAGTCCTGCATCCACAGGTGGAATTCCAACCCGGTGCAAAGGAACTCGTGAGCAGAGCCAGGGATTCATCCAGGGAATGGCAATGCCAGGCAGGTTTTGTACCCTGGAGTGTTACCTGGGAATTTGGTTGCAGATTCATAATGATCCTTCAAGGAATCTCTTCAGTTTTGCTGGGATCACATAGATAGTCATGGGCAGAGATGCTGGATCTCAAGGATCCCGTCCCCTGTGCCCTGTCCCCTGAGTCAGGTGCAATGCAGAAATTGCAGAAATCCATAGTTCAGAAAAAAAAAATCAGAAAAAGAAATTCGGAAATCCATATTAGTGAGGAAAAAAATATTTGAAATTATGCAATGACCGTTTCTGGACCTCCGTTGTAGCAAGTATTTTTATTTAAGTACACAAACGATTGACTCTTGTGGGGCAGGAATGGGAACACGGTTTGTGTGCCAGCTGAGGGAAAATCCAGTGGGATGAGCCGATGGCATCCCCTCTCTGCCAGCCTGCTGGTCCAGGGCTCTGTGCTCATGCTCCTAATTCCTCTCAGCCAGGTTGGTTTAAACTGTTTGAATTACCAGTCCCAGCTACCCCAGCTGATTTTTTTTTTTTTTATTATGGGGTTTTTTTTTCCCCTGCCTGGAGAGAATTAAAGTGCTCATTTGAACTGCTTTGCCAACAGATCTGTTCAGAACCTGCAGCAAGCGGCTTTTAATGAGCAGCTGGGGGAGCGACTCCTTCCCGGCACAGGCTGCTCCTAAAGAGCCTATCCATGCACATCCTTAAGACATTTGAAGAGACTGCGCATTTTTCTATCTTTAAATCGCAGGGAAAGTGACTTCAGGTGTTGCAGTGCTTGAATTCACGCGGTTCCTCCAGCCTGCGTGGTGCCCACGCCCGTCATTAGCGCATCCTTTAATGATCAAGGCTGGACCGTTCAAACGAGGGAGGGTTTGGATCCCTTTGGGAAGCCAGCAGGACAGAGCTGAACACATCAGTCCTGCTGCTTAATTAGATCCCAAAACCTCCCAGTAAAAATCAAGTGATGCTTTAACCAATTCTTGTATAATCTCTGTTTTGGTTGATTTTTTTTTTTTTCCCGGAGGGTTTTCAACCTGGATTTAGGAGATTAAATCAGTTGTGCACTTAATATAAAGGTGTAAATAAACTTATCTCTGCACAGCAATCATTTAGGCAGCTGTTAAGTCATAGGAACACCTTTGGAAGTGAGGCGAGTGTTTAAACATTTGTGCAATAAAGATCTAACTTTAAAGAGGTATCAGAAGCCTTAAAATGTAATTTAAGTAGATGGGTGTTCCCCCTAATGACTGTGATAAGATCAGTGAGGGAAGGTGGTGGAAAAGTGTGTCAGACGCAGTGGTGGCTCTGGAGACTGCAGGGATGGATTAGATATTTCCCATCTCTCTTATTTTCCTTTTTCAAGCACATAAAAAGGGAATCTCATCCTTTTCCTCAGGTGAGGAAACAGCTGCACACAAACGTTCAGCTTCTTTCTGGGCATTTGGTCACTTGAAGAAAAAACTTGTCTGGCGGGCAGATGTTTGAGAGACTTTTCTAAGCTTTCTCAGAGGGGAAAAAAGTTTAAAAATAAGAATAAACTTGCTGAGGGCTATATGATGCGTGGTGGTTTATTAGCCATTGTTCTGGCGTACGAGCCAACATTCTGCCTTAATCCACGCACAGCAGCAAGTTCCTGTGGCTTAGGAATCACAGACCTGGGCTGTTTGTCTTGTTCTCTCTGGTGGACAGCATCCCATTATTGTCACACTCCCTGGTTATGTTTAATGTGAGGAGGATACAAGCAGTTTAAAAAAAAAAAAAAAAAAAAAGTCGCTTCAGTGGTACTCTCTGCATTTTTATTCCTGAATATTAAGTCCCAATTTTTATAGCCGGAGCTCGATCTGGGGCTTCATAAAACATCATAAATTGGAGCTTAGCTTTACAGGCAAGCAAGATGATTTGATAAGCATGGGATTGCCCCTACTACATCAAATCATGTTTCCTCTCTGAGTATCCCGAAGCCCTGAGTTATGGCTCTGGCTCAGTAGCCAGCCAGGAGATAGAAGAAGCCCTGTGTAATTAACTCTTTGCACCTTGGGGGTTTTTTAGGGTTTTTTTTTCTTTTTTCCGAGGGGAAAGAATGAGAAAAGTTCTTTAACCAGGTATTTTCTTCCAATTTTACCTCGTAGCAGAGTCAGCTAAGTGCAACCTCTTGTCAGCAGAACCATTATCTATAATTTACATGCAGGAAGCAACAAAGTTTTAGGGTGAAATGGCTCCAAACCCGGGAACCTCTGCCCGTTCCATCATCCAGCCCTGCAAGCACAGGAGCTGTGTCAGTGACAGTATTAAGGGCTATTAAACTGGCTTTGATGTATTGCTGGGGTTTTGGATGATTTTCTAGTTTTTATTATTCCTCTGACTATCATTTGCTATTTTTAAATGGGATCTGCTATTATGGGATACGAGGAGTCTGTCCTTCAGAGGAGACTCTGCTCCCACAGCCCTTGTGCTCGTTGCTGGTGGCGTGTAGAGGGGACACAGATGATCCCCTGGAATCTGGGGGTCACAACCACCATTTACACAATTTATCATCCACGAGGGTTCTCTGTCCGAGGCTGGGAGCAGGCACAGGAGCTGGACGTGGAATGGCTCCACTCCTGGAGCTGCAGCAGGGGCTGAACTCAGGGCAGTTCTCCATCAGTGCCACCAAACTGGCTCTGCCCCAGCTGGCAGCTGGTGCTGCTCTCCCCAGATTCTTTCCCTTGGTTCAGTGTTATTCTCTTTAAACATCCCACCTCTCTCCATCTGTGGTCAGGCAGCGCTCGCTCAGCCACGGCTCTTTCATGAGTCTGCAGCAAGGGGTTTTCGTGGAATTACAAAATCCCAGGCTGGTTTGGGTTGGAAGGCACCTTAAAGATCAACTGGGTTTTTGTGATGTTTTCCTACAAAGCCTTGCAGAGTTTTAGAATCACAGGATCAGAGAATATCCTCAGCTGAGACCCCCAGGGACCAAGGAGTCCAACACCTGGCTGATTTTAAGGCTAATTCAATACCTGGGTGACAGGTAGTGGTGAGAAAAACAACGAGATTGTTAAGAAAAGAATAGCATTTAATGAGCACTGAAATGTATTATTCCCTTTTTAACAGAGCTGCCTAAAAACTATTGATTTTGCTGCCCACAGATTTCTAATAATAAAAAATTTAAAGCCTTGCTATCATTCCCCCAAATCAGGTTTATTTCCAGCATGAGTGAACTAAGAAATTCTCCAGTTGGAACTATGGGAACGGGATGCTCCAAATTAACAAATTCCTCTTCCAATCTAGCAAATTGTTGTGTTCCTCTGCATGCTCATCCTGGGAGCTGGCCTTGCTTGGTGAGAAAACCCAAAACTGGTTTGTCTTGGTTGGTGTTCGGCTGCTTTTCCTCTTCCCTCTGGCTCAGCCACCTCAATGAACCCCTCCCTGTGCGTACTTATTTTTCATAACTCAATTTATAAACATTTCTGACCAAAATTAGCAATAATGATTTGTTTTATCCTTGCCTGCCACTCTAGTTAACCTCAGGTTAAACTTTTTAGGTCAAATCTGGGCTGGCAAGGCTTTAGATGCAACATCAAGGCTCCTCACCCGGCCCTTGAGCGCTGCTGTTGCAGCTACATCTGTGTTCATTTTTACCGATAATTTGGCTTTTTTTGGTCTTCATTTCACCACCGATAAGATGCCCACAAAGACTTTTGGCCATGCTGCTGGTTTTCCTTGCAGCAGGGTTATCCAGCGTATTGCTGGCAGTGCCTTTAGGGTGAAATATATAAGTTTGAAAGCAAGCTTCCAAAAAAACAAACAGCACTTCTGATTAGGATCTCATATTGTTATCCTTCCTGCTTCATTTGTTTTCCAGATGGGCGAAATAAAGGTCAACAACCCTAGGGCAACGAGCTGATTTGAAAGAAATGTGATTTCTGAAAGGGAAATTTGCAAAAAATAGCCATAACCAAGAAATGAGAAACATTTTAAGAAATTGGCAGCTCAGACTAATCTTCCGCGTAGTTTATCTTGGCGAATTGGTGATATTTTACTGTCCGTGCAAACGCGCTGATAATCCAGTCCTGCTCTTCTCGTGGCGCTCGAAAACCATCATTTTTTATGGAAATTGGGGTATGGCTGTGGCCAGGAACGAGGGGATGGAGAGGGCAGGCATGCTCTGGGCTGAAGGAGAGGCACATCGCCGGCTGCTGCAGCCGCGGCTTCTTTCCCGGAGGGACAGGCTGGAGCTGCCCCGTCCCCAGCTCGGCCGGGAGCCGCTCTTCCCACCCGCATCCCCTCCAGCGCCGGGTGGGATGCACGATCCCGGGGGCCGCTCCTGCTGCCGTGGGTCAGGCAGCGCTTCCCGTGGTTCCTCCAGGGAAAGAGGAAGCATCCCCGAGCAGCGCTGCGGTCCCGCAGCATCCCTGCGCCGCGGCTCGCCCGGCCGGCCGCTCCCGGCTCGGGAGCCGCTGCCTGGATCCCGAGCCAGCCTCCTCCCAAAATCGGGGTCATGTCTCCCTCTAGGGGCTCGCGACGAGGATGAAACCCCCCCCTTCCCCTGCCAGAGGAGGCTCCCGATGTGCTGCCTAAAGGGGTTTCAGCTTGTAGGGGCCGGGACGCGACACAGACCCTGTGTGCCCGTGGAGAATGCGGCTTAAAAGTCGTACTTTAATAACGTTTTCTGGAAGAAATTAACTTCCGGCCTCCTCTCTGGGCTAGGAGGAGGCAGAACTCTAAGTCAGCGTGGTTTTGCTGCGTGGATGAAGGTCCCAGCGGCTCTGCCTTTGTCCCCAGCCCGGCAGAGGTGACACTGCTCCCTCGCTGGGTGCCCGTCCGCCTCCTCTGCAGCATCCTCTGGCATTTGGGAGGCGGCTGCTGCTGCCTGCTGGGCAGAGATGCTCTTCCAGAGGTGCTGCTGGGTGCTCTGCTGGTCACTGGTGCAGCCTTAGGGCAAGAGCAGCGATGGGGACACCGACATGGTCCCCAGAGCAAAGAGGAAAATCAGGTGGAACATCAGGTTTTTATTTCAGCGTTTGCTGAAATGGGAAACCAGAAGGGTTTAATTGCAGTGATACAGCATTTAAACATAACTCATCGAGATGAATTTTGATTTTCCAGTTTAATTTGATGCCTTTGTGGACTTTCAGGGTAGTTTGTGTTTTCTGTTTTTCCAGTAACAAGAGCAGTGGGAATTTCCCCCTGTTTAGTGGCCAGGCAGCCATGATCATCATTCTGCACCACAGTTGACCTGATATTGATCTGAGAGTCTGGGAAGAAAAGAAGTCTAATAAATAAATATAAATCAATAAATTCAATCAAAATATAAAGGATGCTCTTCCAAGAGGCACAAGTGGGAATTGCAGGGATTGAAAGGCAGCCTGTGTAATTTGAATGACTCGGCTGGTCTTGTGTGAGAGCCCAAGTGCAGCTCTCAAAGATCTCGTTTTACTTCGGGGACCCAGAGATTCATTTCACCAATTTTAATAATCCAAAATTTCGGCTTAGGCTTCCTCACAGTCAGCTGAGGGATGGGATGAATCATGTTCTGGGGGAGGGTGTTCATTAGCAGCGCTTCATCATCGCATGGGACGTCAGTGCCCAATTTTTAGCTGGCCCAAGTTAGGTGCACTTTATCTCATCCCTCTCAACAATTCCTTCGTGGGCCGTTGCAGCCTCTCCCCGAGGGGTAATGTAGAATCCTCTTTACCCCAGCAATTATTTACATTGTGACGATTTCCCATTGCCCAAAACTAATTATATCTTTTTTTTTAAATTATGGCTCTTCGCTCAGCAAAACCAAGGATCTCTGTAAAGGTGTCGTGGTAGTGCTGCTGAGAAATAATCTAAACAATTTTCAAAGAGCCCAAACCAATTTGAATTCAATTCTTCTTTGCTCCTCTGCAGTGTGAATCAGGAATAGCTCCTGAACCCCCAGCTTGGGTACCACAGGCTTGGCTGCAGTTTTGTGAAACACTGACGAGCCTCTGGCTCCTGCAGGATGAAATTATGATGAAACCAGGATATGTCAGATAGACACATATAATCAGTTTGTTTATATTAACCCTAATTAGGGGTAGGAACTAGATGCTCTTTAAGGTCCCTTCCTACCCAAACTTAAAATGAAACTGAAGGATTTGGGTGGTTTGGGGGCTTGAGGATATTCACGTGGTCAGATTTGGGGATGTGCAAAAAGGAGATAATAAATATAAGCCAGAGAGAAGGATGCTGACATTGCTTTAGGGATGGAAAGTGATTTTAAATGGTTTTAAATTCTTATGTTTAGTTACAGATATTCAGGGTCAGACCTAATGAAAGGTTTTGTATCTAAGCTTGGTTTAGCACCTAAGCTGGGCTGTCCCAGCTGATGGTGATGTTTGCATTGAGGCCACACAAGGACAGTGCTGGGTCTCAGCATGGCAAGGGGACCCTTGTGGTCCCTTAGACCCACCAGGGACAAAATCAGCCTCTGATTTCAACGGGAACAGAGTCCCTGGGACTTGAGGAAGGTGGCCCGAGTTCAGCTGTCTCTGGCGGTGTTTTGTGGCTGCTGTGGGTGCTGGCTCAGATTTTCTGCTGATTATGCTGGAGCAATATTGCAAGGAATTTATGCATAATGGACATAAATCTCGCTCTACGAGCCACCTGAGAGGCAAGAAAAATGGTCTCTGTCAAGGATCTACACACAGAAATACATTAACCAGGAGCTCTCCGCGGAGCAGGAGCTCCGGCTCCGAATGCAGGTTTGGGGGAATAATGAAGAATAAAATTAGTGCTTTGGTAATGCATTAAGCCTTTTGGGGGGGTTTCACTGGCAGCTTTTTACAGCCTGAAAGGATAAATGGTGATGATAATAAATTTTGCTAACTTTTAAAGCCATCTTCCAGAGGGAAGGTGCAGAAAGCTTTTCCTGCGCGGTTGTGGAGAGGGAAGAGCTGTTCAGCTGGGACTGCAGACCCCTGTTGGAGCTTCCAATTAGCAAAACATCCTGGGAAAGAGCGGCCTGCCAGGATGGGAGGGTTTCTGCTGGATGGGATGGAGGGCTGGGCACCCCATGCTCCCAATCCTGCCCAGGGAACGAGCAGGGCTGATTGTGGGCTTTCCACACAAATGTGGCCCGGCCATGGTTCCCATCGGAGCGGGGATGGAGTGGCTGCTCATGTTCCCTCCAGCCAGGATGTTCTGTCACCCATGTTCCCTCCAGCCAGGATGTTCTGTCACCCATGTTCCCTTCAGCCAGGATGTTCTGTCAGAGGCTGAGAGCTGCCCATTGGTGTCGATGAAATGAGCTCAGAACCAAACCCACGATCCAAACGGGCGCTCGTTTCTTTCCGTGTGGTGGTTACGGCCGAGGGGACTGGGATGTGATTAAAGCCTCTTCCCTCCCATCTCCGGGGCTCTGGCTTTGTTATCCATATTCCCATGAATTATTTTGTTGCTATAGCAATACTTTTCAGTGGGCCTAATCCTTTCTCATTTACAGGGAAGCCCTTTACTTTGCTCTCTCAGTGCAGTGGGGCCTTTACTTTGGCAAATTACCTCTCAAATTACAGCTCGAGGTTACGTTTGCTTTTCAGCACTAATCTGGATTAGGCAATTCTTAATTTGGGCTAAAGTGGATTTGGAAATTCTTAGTAAAATAAGTGCCAAAGGATCACATCTGTGAAACTATAATATATATTGTGTGTCTGTATCTTTGCAATCATGAATCTTCTCACCCTATTAAATCTCTTGTATGGAGAGGAAAGTGGTGCGGGAAACAGAAATATATAAAAAACTCTTTATGCTCCACATTTACAGATTTCTGAATTCCATTCTCATCGTGACCCTTCTCAGCATTTAAAAAGTATCTCTCAGTCAAAATTTTTATTCCCAACTGTGTGGCAGGAGGAGAGCAGGGACACTGAGGAATGGAACAAGGCAGAGGCAGTGAATTCTGATGGGCCCCAGCACCGGTGGCTTTGTTCCAATCCATAACTTCTCTTCTTTCCTCTGTTTTTTTCCTTCAATTTTCTCTTTGTGTGTGTGTGTATCTATATATATGTGGGTATGTTTTTTGCAATGTTCTTGGATCAAGAATCTGCTGTCCCTCACGCTGGGTCATTGCGACTCCCAGCAATGCTTTGCTGTGTGGTTTGTGGATCAGCAAGAGGGTTTAAATGTTTAAATGGCAAGATTTAAATGAAAAAATAGTAATTTTGGAATGTATACGTGGATGAAAGTCAGGTTCGAGGTGGAAGGATGAACTTGTTTGCTTTGTATTAGTAATACATATTAATTAATGATCTGTTATATCAATTTTTAATGGATGTATTTAAGAATGAGGCCAAATTTTGGACAGTTTTTCCTTAATACTCTAGAAGAGTAATTACAACCTCAGCTATGTTGCCACAAGCTTGCAAAATTAATAATTGGAAAAGGTTAATAAATATAACTGGGGTTGCTGGGCTGCTGTTGGAGGGCAACAATGCTGGATTCAGATAGTGTTACTTCAAATTTTTAAAGTCCATTTAAAGTCCAGCACTGAATTCATCGCAAAGACTGAAATTCAGCCCAAGGGCCCTGGGCTGGTGGCAAGGGGTCGCTCCTGGGCACAATCACCTTGTCAGGCTCACAGACACTGGCACAACTCTGAATTCACCCCAGTTTATTCACGGCTGCTCCTACATTCGGATGCATCATCTCTTTCAACTATTCCCAGTTGGGAACAGCTTCCAGCTCCTCCAGCCTTCCCAGCTGACACAGGCAGGTCTCCCACCGCTTTCCACGGCTTTGACACCCTTATGTGCTTCTTTCCTTGTGGACAGAATCCTTCCCCCCTTGAAAGGAAGCCCTGGTGTCTCCCTGTGGGAATGCTCGTGGTGGTGGGATGGACGAGGTGGGTGCAGTGTGGATGAGTGAGCCACAGGCATCAGGAAGAATAATTAATTTATCCGTTTCAAAGAGAGAAAATGCAGAGGGGGTAGGTCATGACTTACAGGGGATTTTCCCCTGAAATCTGTTATTTCTACCTTCCTCTGGCTTTTAGGAATAAAACCCCACAGCATCTATGGATGGGCAAATCATTCCCATGGTGGCTGCTGAGTCCACACCGGTCTGTCCCAGTGGAGCTGGGTCTCAGAGATTCAGTGTGATAGATGTCTTTTCTGGCTTTAATTGCAATTATTCATGTGCCTGAACATTTTACAGAATTTATTTTTTTCCCCAGGATCTAGCGTTTCTTTGTCTTGCCCTTTCAAGAGACCCAGCTGGGATTATCCTGTCCTTATTTTCTGTGCCTTTGTTTTTGTTCACATTCCATAACAAGTGGTGCTGGATTATAAAACCTACTTCAGGCTAATACACAATTGTCCATCCTTTTCCACCGAGATGGTTTTTAGGCAGTCCCTTCCCTCTTCCAGAACTGAGCTATTCTTGTGGTATTCCCCCACGGAATGTCCCTGAGTCCTTCTGCAAGGCATGAACTCCTCTGGAGCCACCACGGCTTTCTCTGGAGATCTTAAATTTTCTTGACTTCAAAAGTCTGTTTGTTATTTAAGGACACAGGATGTTCCCCCCATGTTTACAGAACACATTGTAACACACTTTAAGTGTAATTGGAGGGAAAGATCTTTGATGTCTATTGTAATAATTTCCCCCAAGGGCTGCAGGATTGGTCAAAGTCTACACCAGTCTCTGGATATTTCCCTCTCTTTTACCCTCAAATAATGTCTGTTTTTCAGTTCATAAAATCCAAAACTGTGGATGTTTTATATAAGATTTAAATATTGGTTTAGTTTTGGAGAAAAAAATTCTACGCGGGTATAATATTATTCTGTATTAATATTTCAGAGGAATTTTTTTATTTGCCTTCATTTCCCTCATTTTATCATGACAGTTTTTCTGACTTTTTTTTCTGGATATTTCATATATATATATATTTATATATTTAAATATATACAGTGAGCGGGGGAGCTGCGGGGACCAAATTTCTTCTGAGAGTTGGGAACAGAAGGGAGGAGGAGTCTGTGCTGTGTTCTGAAACATCCTAATGACCCACAGCCCTTTCTGATACAAGAAAAAATCAGATTAAGCAAAAAACCCACCATGTTCTGTGCATACCTGAAGTCCTTCTGTTAAATCCCTGCCCGGTGTTTGTGATTCCTGAGCTCCCATCCATCTCCATCACCTCAGTGATGCCTTGGAGAACTTGAATTGCATTTCTAGAACAAGATTTCCAAATCTATATTTTTGGTGGATGGTTTAGCTGTCTTCTCTTTTTCATATTGAGTGTTCCATGCTTTGAATACTAATTTTTGATGACCAATTAATTTTTGTCATGGCCATATAACCAAACTAAGATAAACATCATTTTTTGTTGTTTATTTCCCAACGCAACAAATCAATTTTACATTTTGAGTAGGAGGAGAACTAACTGAAGCTGGGAGAAATATAGATAACTGTGTGTCTTTGTTAGGCCCCCAAAATAAAGAGATCTCACAGCTTTTTAATCATGGATTCTCGAGGTCTATATTTAATATCTGGGATTTAGCATAATTAATTTCATAGCAGAGTTTATCATCAAATTCATTAATTTTCATCAGAATGCAAGTGATAAATTGTTCTGGATAAATAATCATCCATCTATGCCATTGTTGAGAGAACAGTCCTAAGCTGGGCTTTGAGGAATTGGGAATCTTGTGTCCAGAGAAGGGAACGGAGCTGGCAAAGGGTCTGGAACATCAATCCTGTGAGGAGCAGCTGAGGGAGCTGGAAGTGTTTGGTCTGGAGGAAAGGAGGCTCAGGGGGAACCTTCTGGTTCTCCACAAATCCTGACAGGAGGGTACAGCCAGGTGGGGGTCAGGCTCTGCTCCCCGGGGACAAGGGACAACAAAGGACAAGGAAAAACAAGAGGTTCAGGTCGGATATTGGAAAAGTCTCTTCACTGAGAGAATGGTCAGGCATTGGAAGGGGCTGTCCAGGGCAGTGGTGGAGTCCCTATCCCTGGAGGTGCTCAAAAAACGAGTGGACACCTCATGTGGCACAACATCCTGCTGAGGTTTGGTGGCCACGGTGGGATTCATTGGAGGCTGGGTTTGATGACTCTGGAGGTCTTTCCAACCTTAATGATTCTAGGTTCTCCCTGCATGCAGATGCTGGTGGTGCCCAGCAGCCGTCCCTGCTGACACCTGACACACCTGGCTGCTCCAGGCAGGTGCTCTCACACCTGGCCGGACACTGGGATGTCTCCTGACAAACCCGAGGAAAACCACCCGGAGCAGTTGAAGCCATCACAGAAAAGCTCTCTTGCTGCGATGTGCTGTTACCTCGGAGCAGGGAATACATATTAATGGTGCATTATTTACTCTCAATCAGCAGAATATAGGCCAGCTTTGAAATGCAAACGAGCCGCTTCAGCTACAGCCCCAGCCTGCACAGGCTGAACCCACCCGAACGCACCACTGCTGTTGTTCCAAAGGCCAAGCTCACCCAGCCACGGCGCTCTCCCTCAGGAAGTTTTCCAGGGCAAAACCATCTCTGCTTTTCATTTGCTCTCCTGAAGTTTGAGGTTTCCTCCAGGTAGCCTTTGGTGCTCTCTGTTTGTCGGGAAACTGATCCACGTTCCGTGGGCGATCCCAGCCGTGCCGCGGCTGCTCCCTGGAGTCTCCCTCCACACCGTGCTCCCGAGCGCTAACAGCTTCCAGGTGCTGGGACAATGTGTGCTGCACATGGCCCAAATTGGGGCCTTTCACACAGCCCTCACATCTGCTTAGGAAGAAAGTTCCTTTCCTCAGCAGAAACAGCCCGGCGTCCTTTCCAGTGCCATCTGGGAAGAATAACTGCTGCAGCAGAGTAATTCTGTTGTCTCTATGCATCCAGGCAGAATTCCCAAGTTATTCCACCTGAAAACGTGTCTCCTGCAATGGCCATCAAGTCGATTTCCAACACGTGCAGACAGGCCTGTAAGTGCAGTTTTGATTCCATGGTAACTTGAGCAAAGAGTGAGGGAATCCGACAGAGAGGGGAGGTTGTCTTGCTAACAGGAGCATTGGAAATGAGGGAAAATATATCCAGGAGAGCAGATGAAGATGGATTATGAAAATACTAGACTTGGATCTCCTCCTGGCTCAGTGGCATAAGAAAAGAATTGGCTCCTCCCACAAATATTTTACTGCCCGAATAAAATTATTACTCAGTATTATCATATCAAAGATAGTCGTGTCATAAGCCCATCCCCAAATGTTTAATATTCCAGTCCCAATTTTTGTGCTTTTAAGTGCTATTTGAAGAAAAAAAGATGAATATTTTCTATATTTTATATGTGTATTTATATACATATATTGTATATAAATACTACTTTCTAAAATAAATTATAGGCAACTTTCTCAACAAAAACCATTTTTATAGCCCTCTTCCCTTACCATCCTTTATCCTGGATGGTATTCTTGGCTGAAATTCCCAAAGAATGCCAAAATTTAATTATATTTAAATTTGTCAATCCCAAACTTCCACCCGTAAGAGTCTGGCCACGATGCCAGATCCTCTGCAGGTTTGTCCTGCTGGGTCTGCCCAACACCTGCACAACTCCACCAGGAAACACATCCTTTCCTCCCAGGTCGCATCCCAAAAATCAGATGAGGAGTAAAAAACTGGCTAATGTTGCACCACAGCACTTTCCTACTAGAAATGAAAATTCTTGGCTGTTAGAGAAGGAATTAAAGAATGCAGATTTATTAATCCCAGTTGTTCAAATTCCAGCTCACATAAGAGCTCTTTTCCCATGAGCAAAGTTTTTATGCTAAAACTCCTCTTCTGGAAGTGTCTGGAATATTTTGCTATTACTTAGTTGTTCATGCTGAGCAATTGATTTTTTTTTCTTGGCTCTAATCAGATGTTATTGCTTTCTCTTAATTTAGTTCTATAGCTGTTTAATGAAGGCTGCTCCTAAATGGTAGAAAAGGATCCAGAGGATTTAAGGAGCTAGAAAAGCTCTTGGAATGTGATTTGCAGTGCATTTCAGGTAGGAGGGGGCAACTCCTGCTTTCCATCCTCCACCAGCCTGCCCAGCTCTGCAGATGAGATCATTTAGTCAGTTAAAAGTCATCCTGAAGCAAAAACAACTTCCAGATGTTTCTCTAATTTTGCAGGACACTGAACTGTGAACAGTCGTTAAACTTTATCCCTTTTGCTTCCTGAGTTTTCCGAGACAGAACAGATAAAAGAATGGGAAAAAAACCCCAAACCACTGCCGAGGGATAATTGTGCAAAGGAAAACTCTGGGGTAAATGTGTTTATTGTGTGTGTGGAAAAGAGGAAAAGAGCAAAGTGCAAGGGTGAGGCTTGGAAGGTCAATCACTGTCCTGGAGAATGGGATCAATCCCACGTCTTGGCGGTGTTGGGAAAGTCAAGTGTTGGAAACCTCCCTGCAGAGAGGGATTTGTTTGACAGTTATCACTTCCCTAAAACTGGCTCTGATGGAGACTGAGAGCTTGAGATCTGTCAGGAAAAAAGGGGTTTGCTGCTAAAATTAATCTTTACTTGCTGAAGACGAGCTCCTGACTCGTCATCCTCCCTAACCCTGCATAGCTACAGTGAGAATCAGGGATATTTTCTCCTAAAATCCAGGACTGTGACTTAAATCCTCCATAAAATTTTGATAAAGATCTTGCAGCTTCAACTTCAGAAAGCATGTACTTATTAAAACTCCTCTGACTTGATGTTTAATACAATATTGACATCCAGTAATTATTTTATCCATGATATCCTTCAATTCTTTTCTGCCAATTAGTGCCGCAGTTTTCACTTTTGCCTGGCGTAGAAATAAACAGAGAAAGTACCATTAGGTTTTATTCTATTACTTTTTTTTTTTTTTATGGTGGTTTTCCCATTTCTTTTGCTTCCATTTAATGCTGGAAGATGTGGAAATTTGCCAATTGCCCCGACATCCACCCTGCAACGCCTCTTTTTTGGGGAGGAACAATTCAGCTCTAATCTCCCCAGACAATGCTGTCCATAAATTAGCGCAGGCTCAGTTTGAGGGACTTGATCTTGCTGCTCTCATTTCTCACGTGACACTTGAACGGGAAACCAAGTGGATTTTAAACAGCTCTAATTTGTATTTACCAGTTAAGAACCAGTAAGATCAGTTCATGTGGTTGCAACATTATTTGGAAAAGACCCAATGCAGCCTTTTTCTATATTTTCCCTGTAAATGGTGCCATTTTACATTAATATCATCTCTGGCTTCGTGGAAGCAGCTCCTGTGGTTTTTTGTTGGTTCTCTGGATTAGACTGGCTGTTATGAATTTGACAACAGTTATCAAATCTCCCCTGCAGCAGATTGACTGTCAAGGATATGATGGTCAAATGTTTCACATATTGCAATCAAACCATTTGTGTTTGGTTTGAAGAATTCCAAAAGAAAGCTGTCAGCTAAGAAATGAAGTTGAAGTAGCCTGAAGCTTTTGGAGCATGTTGATCCAATTATGATGATCCACTCATATCCTTCAGCTTTTTTTTTTTCAAAATCAATTTTCATTTTAGCTCAGGGGACGGGTTTTTTTTGGTAATGCAGAGAAACATCTGTAAGGGTATTTCAGATGTGTTGTTTCGGGAAATTTCTTTTTTTGTGTGCAAGAGACCATTGAACTCCACGTTGATTTTGCAAGTGGCTTTTGTCTCCAGTGCACACACATTTAAATTATACATTGAACATACATGTATACACATGCAATATGTACTAACCTGAACGAGAATTTTAAATCAGTTTACATGTGTTTAATCTGGTTGCTTGAACCTGAGGAGAAATGACTACAGCAAAACCCTGAGGGCTTAAACTGCCAGCACATAAGGATGAGAAAGCACATAAAGAAACCTAAACCGTGAGCGTTGTGGACGAGATTGCCAGCTGGTGTTTACCAGGGAAGCTGTTTGTCACCTGCAGGGCTCTGTCCTGGACAGACACTGCTGTCATGACATGTTGACATAACAAGTCAGTGGTCAGCTCTCCCCTTTCACTCCTTTAGCTGAAAAACACCAGCTGAAACCACTTAATATTTGTTATTCTGCTGCCAGGTGCTGGTGGCGGCGAGTTGATCGCTGTCCCTTGTGCAGCCTGAGGGTGACACCGAGGTGTGACGGGTGTGAGGGTGAGGACAAAGCCATGCCCACCCACATTGTCCCCTGCCATGGGTGCACAAGTGGAACATCAGAGCTGACCCAAGAGTGCTGTGCTGTCCTCATCCCAAGCGTTGACAGAGCGTTGTTCTCACGTTCCACAGAAAGTATTTAACAAATGTCATTAAACGAGGAGATGTTCCATGTAATAAGAACTGCATCTGGGTGCTATCACTGGGATGACGGATGTTGTGTTTGTGGTGACGGCCTCCAGTGTCCAACAGAGAGGCACAAAATCCCTGATGTTGGGGGTGGAGTGAGACCCAAACCAGGACCTCGTCCCTTTGGTCAGCATTCCTGGGAGATCCAGTTCTGCTGGAGATCCCTACAGCCATAAATACCCATCACTCCCACAGCCTGGTTCTCTTTTTGGGCAGGAGCTCTATAAATTCTTCAAACTGGCAATTAATTCGCAGTCCATACACCCACCAAGCTGTGAGTCTGATGACCTTTCAGAGACCCCTAAATGCTGTTCAGAAACCACCTCTATTAAATCTCCACCACTTAACCCAAGAGTAAGAAATGGGTAAGTCCTCCAAGCCTCCAGGAACTGAAATTTGACCTTTTCCTCATGGTTCATCTCCAAGCTTCCTTTCATGATGATTATGCTAGGAGAATACACTACCCTGAGATAAGAAGGGGCAGCCTGGTTATTAGAGCAAGAAATATTTCCAATTTTACCGATTATGCTCTGAGAGAGAGAAATTGTCTTCATTTTAGTCAAGACCTGGTAGGACCAAAGGTTTTTTCGTGGGAACAGGTCCCCAACCACCACAAACACACTGTGGTTAGCCAAATCCATAAAAATATCCCTGATACAGCTGATTTGGACGAAAAGAGTAGATATGGAAGTTCTTGTAGGGCGCCTGATTCTTTGAGTCATCTCACTGTGGTGACAGAAAGTCTTTTACAATTTTGTCACCAATGCCAGGGGACGTCCTGCTCATTCACTCAGCACAGTGAGCCTGGGACAAGTATTGGCTCTTCTGTCTCGTGAGCTACTGAAAGACACCAAAACCCATTCATTATTGTCAGGTTTATTAAGGGGTTTAAGATCTTAAATGAGATGTTTATAGAGAAGTTAATCTTGATTTTTGTGCCAACATACCTAGAGCTGAAAGGCCAATTTAACCACTTTTTCAACAGCATATTTTGTTAAATTGAGATATTGATATCAATTGGATGGCTGATATTTTCCGTGGTATAACGTAAGTCAAGGCATTATTGATTGTACTTAAATATCTGTGCACCTTGCAGTACTGGATTTGAAGAATTATTTTGGCAAATGCTGGTTTTCAGCAGAAATCAGGTTTATTTTGTTTCAGTTCTGAGGCCCTGGCATTTCTCAAGGAAATGAAGAGTTTATTTGATAAATCCCAAATAGCCATGAACAGACTCCAAATGCTGACTTTGAAAGAACAGCGCTGATTTGCACCAGTTGAAACTTTCAGCCCTTTCTCTCTCAAAATTTGCAGTAAAGGCGATGCCCAATTTCCTCTTGATTTTACAGGGAACTGGATCAGCTCCATAAAATTACCTGGAAAGGAGCAGCCCCACAGATACTGAGCACCTTGCCAAGTATTTTTATGAATTGATGATGGAGAACCAGGCTAAGATCCGAGATCACCTTTCAAACCTTTTGGCCTAAATGTACTTTATCTTGGATTTAGAGTGTATCCATCAAACTTTGAAGCTAAAAAATGAAATAACTGGGGTTTTTTGAGTCCTTTCACACTGTACAGTAGCACTGCTGTTTGAAAGAATTATTCCAAAATCATTCAAGGTTTTATTTAACTGTAAATATTTATTTTTCATCAAAGGAAGGGATTCCCAGAGGTGGGCAAGGCATCCAGCTGGCGGCTTTTCAACAATATATTAATTTTTTGTACACCCTTTTTCCAAGCTGTGCTGTCAGCAGGAGTCAGGAGCTGTTGAAGACAAAGTCTCCTGCAAAGGGCAAGTTTCTCATGGATAAACACGATGGGGCATATTCTGCTCTAGAAAGGTTTTATCCTGATTTTCTTCTCTCCCAGACCAAAGGTTTGATTTCGTTAGAAGGCAAAGCAAAACATTTGTTTCCAGTAAAAGCAAAGCATTTTTTAGGCTCCTGAATATTTCATTAGAGAATCTTTCCCTAAAGATTCTCTATTAAAGATTTTAGGTAAATTTTCCAAATAGTTTATTTTTACAGTAGGATAGGAATGGAAGCCGAAGGTTGAGGCTCCTCCAGGAGACACTAAACCTCTGTGTTGGCAAACACGAGAACAGCACTGCACAGATGTTCCACACAAGGGTGGGCCTGCATAAACACAGAAAAAAACCCTGTCCAGTCTCTCTAGATACTGAATTGTACAAGGAGCAGAGCACACAGAATTAATACAGCTCACGATACTGAAATAAGGAAAATGCCAATCAAAGTCTCCAGCTGCTGATATGGAGCGCCCCAGGATCCCAGGATTTGGACGAAAACCTGTGTCAGCACTTAATGACTCACTTGCAAAATGGGGTGATTAATTATTCTTCTGTATGACCACCCGTGGATGCTTTAGCTGTGGCCTGGGATGGATCTGTGTTAGTGCTGCATGACAGCAAACTCCAATCCAGGATGAAAGACTGGGATGTAATTAGCGTTGTACGAGAAAACACCGAGCGAAATATTAATTGTCCACACATCATAAATTTGACCCACGTCAAATCATTCTGTGGCTGTGCCAAGGAAGGAAAATTTTGCAGATAGATTTAAAGAAGAACCCAGTCACTCTTCCTACACGTGTAGGGTTATTTGGATGAATGGAGAAAATAGGTTTTTTTAAACTACTGGCAATCCAACACTGAACTGGGTGAGGTAGAAAAGTTCAGATCTTGACTGGACCAGTTCCTCATCAACCTGCTCTGGCTGCGAGCAGCAGATGGGCCTGGGTGGTATCTGGGGGTCCAGAGGGGTCCAGTGAAGACACAAAATGCTGATGGTTTGCTGATGGCTGAACAGAGAAGGGCACGTTTTAGTCGTATCACAGAGGGAAAAGAAATCTGGGACTTCAGCATAGCCTGGAGGCGTAAACACAGGGAGATTTGCAAGTGGATATGGAGTCAGTATTGCTTAAAAACAGGATAAAGAGGGAAAAGGCAAAGAGTGCTGGTGGTGTTTTCACAGATTGTGTGGTAGTATTTTCCACAATGTTTAGGTACTCATGGGTCTAATCAGCCTAGGGAAGAAAGATTAATAATTCCATTTAAATCACGTTGAACCAGAATAGGTGGCTCAAGAGCTACATGAGGACTAGACAGATCAGGAGAGAAGCAAGATGAGCAGAAGGACCATGTGAGGTTCAGGCAAACCCACCTGATCCCCACTGACTGAAGCTCAGCCCCAGGATGTGTTTTGCACCATGGCACTGAGGATCTGAGCAAATGTTTTGGGGCTGTCCATTGATATTATCTCCTTAAAGGGAGGAGGGAGGCCCTTGACCCTTCATGTTTTCTGCTTCAAGCATAAACCCCTTTTCAAATCCATGCAGAGACATTGTAAAACCCTCAGAGCTGTGTTTATCTGCTTAAATTTCCAACCTGAGCAAACGAAATAATGTTATTTATTTATTTATTTATTTCTCCCTGCACCGTTGCTCGGGGGCAAATACATAAAGATGGAACATTTCCCACTGGAAGCTTTTGACTCCAAGTTTAGAGGAGTCATTAGTCACGTCACACATGCCAAGTCTTGTGGAATTTGGCAGAGCTGCTTAAACTTTAACGAGGGTGAAGAGATGAACCTTTACCTAAGCTGTGCTGAGGACAGATGCTGATGGTTACAATACGAGGTTAATTCACCAGGAATTTAGTACTCAGCTTCCTAATAAAACACCCCAGTCAGCCAGGATCAATCCCTACAAATCTGCCAGGAAAGATACAACTTGGATCAAACAATAACATTTTTACTCAGGCTGCACAGACACAGTTTGGCTCTGATGTGTTTTCCCGGGTGAATTACAAAAGCAGGATTTGGAGATTCTTCCGTCTCGGGAATTAAATGCTCAGAACTATTGGCTGTCAACTTGAAGAATGTTAGATCTGCATCTTTCCACAATTGTCTTAAGTTTCTTGGAATTGAGCCCAGCTATTAGCAGGGGGTAAATAAGACAAAAATTGACAACAATGTGCATTATAGGGTGAAGCGTGGAAGGCTGAGGTTTAGATGTGAACGGTTAATGGATTTCTTAGAACTGTGGTATTTGATTTGAAGCTTACCATGTTTTTCAAGTAGGTTCACCTCAGCTGATCTCTAAAAAGTTAAAAAAAAAAAGAGGCACTATATTTTATTCCCTTTGAAATACTGCAAAAACACGGGGTAGTGTTTATTAACAGGGTGTGATTTTGGGGGTTGTGCAGAGCCAGGAGATGGGCTCGATGATCCCTTACAATTCAGGACAGCCTGGGATTCTACGTTTGTTTAAAACATGCTTTAAATGTGCATTGTTATAAGTTTGAGTTGGCCAGATTCAGTTTGGTTGTTGGTGTGGACCAATGCAGTAAAATGAAAACTTCTTGGTGAAGTAGGGGTTAAATATCTGTTATTTCCAAGCGTGTTTGTGTTATTCCCAAACTCCTCCTTTTGTTTTTACAACATACAGTGGGTACAAGGTTGTGAGGTCAGACTGGGAGTGATCCTGCATTTTCAGAAAAATTACTTTTGCTCTATTTTTTTTGCTGCCTTGCGTGTTTGGACAGTAAGAACCTTTTTTCTCTTCTGTGGCATGAGCTGTGCTTTTTATCCTACAGCACCCTTACTAAGGATAGAAAGGCCCAATAAAAGAGTGATAATTTTACCACAGACCCAATGAGTGAACAGCACAGCTGGAATATGGCAAACTTGTAAAAGACCCCATTTCAACAAGTTTCTGAAGAGCACAAATACAAACACCTTGACACAAGCCCCAAGCAACATAAACAAACCTAAACACACATTAAAGCTCAGTTCAGCCAGGCACCTCAGCCTGAGATTATTGAGATGTGCTGTAGCCCTCCTGAATCCACAGGTTTATTCACATCCATGCACAGTTAGGGGTGTACAAACCCCTCGTCTCAGCAAGCAAAGCCAAGCCTTTATTCCCTTCTCTTTATTTCCCTGTCGAAGCGAATTTTTCTGCCTTTCCCTGGACTTCCTTTCTTAGGAAAATACATTCGGTGGTATTTTTCTGTAGGTTCTGGATGTGTTTCTGGAATTTCAGTGAGTTCCCCCACCCTTCCCCATGGCATTGCTGCCTGAGCCTCTCTCCAAGCAGCTGAGGGAGGCTTTGGGAAGAGCTTGGCTGCCTTTGCACCAGCCGAAACTCCTTCCCAGAGACAATCCCAAGTTTCACTTTGGAGCCTGAGGTAGATTTCTGCTCAGATGAATCTGCAGACAATACTGATGAATTTGGGCATGCAGATTCTAAAAACAGTGTGCACATAATGCCTTTAAAAATCAATTTTATTCAGTTGGGAAACATCACCCCCCTGCCCTGTCCTGTTTTCAGTAACTGTTGTTATGTCCCAGTACTCCCATTTTATATATGGAAACCTCTGGGGTTTTTATTTATACAAACAATTCTTGATTTTCTGTTTTCTCAGGAAGGAATGGAGGAATTTTTAAACATTGTGTTCCCATGATTGCAGGTGTGTATCATGGCACTTAAAAAGAAATTACTACCATGTATATAGGGCTGATGGAGACCATTCAGGGGTCATGATGTGCAATGAGAAACTCCCAAAAACTTTGTCAAGGCACGACTTTAGTAGCAAACATAAACCTGAGCCTGAAAATGAGCAGCTGGGTTGTTCCTTTTGGTGAGACCACACAGTCAGCAAGAGTTGGGCTGAGTTGGAGTGACTTTGGGTCTTGTTTTTAGCAAAATATCACCCACTTGGGCCCAAGACCCCGCAGCAATATAATGGAATAGCTCAGAGTCATTAGTTTTACTATTATTAGGTCATTGTGTAGAGGAAATACTAAATGGAAATTATTTGGAATATACCAGCAAGGAAAGTGGGAGAGCAGAAAGGTCCGGTGCAACTTCTCCAGGATTCCTGTAAACGAGGAGTTGCCAAGCTCCCATTGATCATTCCTCTTCGCACCGTGTGTATAAAATAGCAATTTGGGGCTTCAGGAGTGTCATGTCTGCACGATGAGTCCATCAATTTTCTTTGGCTGCAGGTTTCCCTTCAGTGGCTGGGAAGTAAATTATGAGAAGCTGAAGGAGAAAGCCGTAAATTATTGGGCTCTGCCAACTTCAATATCTGCAGCCTGACGGAGCCTTGATTTGACAACAATCTGCTTGTCAGTCTCTCTTGCAAAATATTAACACGCTCAATTATCAAATGTGTTATCCAACTGTTAAATCTCACGGATAGAGCAGTCCAAAGTCCAGGGTCAGGCTCCGTTTCTCTTCCTGCGGCAAAGCATCTGCTCAGGCTCAGGAGCTGCTCGTTCTTGGCCCATGGCAGCAGCATTTCTTTAGGGTTAGTAGTGGTTTTTTTGGAAATTCAGGCTTTCTCTAGGAGAAAACTGGAAAGAAAGGCACAAGTGTTGTTGCTTGGTTGCCCCAGGTGCAGTCAATTTCTGGGAACAGGGAGTGGGAACAGGATGGGCCCAGTGCTCCCCAAATGCCTCTTTGAAGATGCAGAAAACAAATTAAGTGCCTTAAAAAAGCCCGAAGTTTGGGGGGAAGCACCAGGTTACCTTCATTTAAGAGCATTTTATAACTACTAAATCAGGTGTCTCCTAATCACCAGCACAAAAATCTCATCTTCCTCTGAAAGACCCTTTGGGAAAACCATCCCACTTCAGTGGGATTTTATCCATCCTCCTGTGCTTTTCCCAACCTGACCTGTGCCCTGGTGCTGTGGTTTGGACCTGAACCAGTCTGGGAGGTGGCAAAGAGCTCGAGAAGCTGAGCCCCAGGTTTCCCCAGAGTTTGTGGCCACTGGTCACTGGTTCCATCCCTCGGAGATGGGGAAAAGTCTCTAAAGTTGGAAAGGAATCCACAGTGCAGTAAAGGTGAGTTGTCCATCCTCCCTCCCCACCCAAAAGCATGAATTTTAGGATTATTTTACTGGCAATAATGGCTTGAATCCATTTAATTTAAGATATCAGGCCTCTCTCAAAAAACCCGATGTATTCCTGTGACTACATACGAGTCCTAAAATAACATCCCTGGTTAAATAAGAGTTGACCACTGGTTTAGAAAGCTCTGAAACACCTCCCACCAATCCATGTCGGCGAGGTATTTTTATAGACGAGGCACTGATCAATCATTGCATTTAATTGCTTGTGTGAAATTTAAAAAGAAAGTTGTATCTTTAGACACACTCGTTTGCCTCAGGCAATGGTGATGAATATTAGTCTGTCTCCTCATGCTGTAAATTATGATGGGCCACTGTAGATAAGGGATTTGTGCTAAACATTAAAAACAGTCACCTGGAAACAAATAAAAGTATGAGTAATAACCACATGCAAATCCATCCCTCGTTTATATCGTGCTAGTAAATGCTGACATTCTGAGAGCGGGAATGTGGCGCAGGAGGAGGATGTTGGGTTTTGCAATTACACTCCCAATCCATTCTCGAAAGATTAAAGTTTTACACAGTGGTTGTTCTCGGGAAATTTGCTGAATCCTAATATTTAAGATGAAAGCATAATGAAGGATGATTTTTTTTTTTTAAAGAATTGTCTGATAGGCTTGATTTGCCAGTTCCCACTGAAGCAAAACTTTCCTCTGACTTCAATTATCAGCAAATTGTGTTGACCTCAATAAGGGTTTTTGCAGAACTGGACCCGTAGCATGAATAGGCTGTTCTGTGCAGAAAAGTGACTGCATGAAAATGGCATCTTCTTACTCATCAGTTCTGCCTCCCGAGGGCACACGAGCTGCTGTGTCTGGCTTTAATGACAGAAATGAGGTTTTGCTGCTCTTTCCTCCTGTGAGACCTTCGGAGCTGGTGGAACTGGGCCGGGACTGGATTGGTGCAACAGCGGCAGAATTTGGGTGAGAACAGTGGTGTCCCCTCAGTCCTCCACACCCAGAGGAGTGTGAGCCCCCAGGTTGTACCCCAAAAAGGTGTGAGCCCCAAGGCTGTCCCCCAAAAGGCTGTGACAAACCCCGAATTCCTGTCTGCACACGACAATGAATCAACCATCATTTTCCCACTGGGCTACTCCAGACCGGGAGCTTTAAACGCTCTGTGTTTGACATCCTCCTGATTTATTGCATTTGTAAAGGTGACCTTAAATATTTTAATGGTAATAATTCTTTCAAGGGCTTGAATCAGTAAATGTGCTGTGTTCATATTTTGGCATTATATACTGTAGGCAATTTAATCCATATAAGCAGTTTCAGTGATATTAACACTGTAGGCAAACTGATACTAAAGTTTAAATGTCAGAGAGAGTTTTCATATTACATCTAGTGCAAACAAAGCATTTTTTCTCCAAGTACTGAGGCATAAAATACCAGGAGATAGTAAAGACAGAGAGTGCCAATGAATCTGAAATAAACAGGAGGTGAAATTTATAGTATTTTCAAATATGTGCCCTATCCAAGGACTGCTGCAGCTGCACAGATCTATAAAATTAGAGATAAGAGAAAAACCTTGTACTGCTCCACAATAAATGCACCTCCACCAGGGTATCTATCTGGATTTCTGTAACTCCTTGGAGATTTACTATTTCACCTTGGATTTATTTCCCACTGCGCATAGAATGGATGGTATTTTATATTTCCTCCACTGCCCCACTCATTACGCAGTGACAGGTCCCAGTTAGAATCACTGGGCAGGGGCGTTGCACCATGTAGGAGAAGAGAGAAGGGCTGGGATGATCCCACCAATATTTACCCAGTGGTGCTACGGGACCTTGGGATCAGGCAGGTTTCCATCCTGTGGCCCCCAAGCTCTGGGTGCCTTCTCACACTCAATGGGCAGCCAAGACTTCGCCTTATTGGGGGAAAAAACCAAGGATTGGGTAAAAAGAGGTGTCTTCCATGGTTTCCAGCTCGTGGTGAGGTGCTGGGTGCTGCCCATGCTGGGATAAATGATGGCTGTGGCTCTCCAGAGGTGCATCTGAGCCGGCCAAGCACCGGCTCATAAAACCTGTGACAAATGGTCAAAAGGTTTATTGGCCATGTACTGCTGCTCATGACCCCATAAACCAGCAAGGATGTGTGGAAACACGGGCTGTTTGTTAGGATGTTTGCTTGTTAAATAACCTGACCTGCTCTGAAATCTCCTGCTGGCATCGCTGGGCTAAAAAAGGGGGGCAACTCAGTAAAAAATTAGTAAAGCAACACACAGATGATGTGTAGGAAGTCACAGGAGGAGGAAGCACAAGTGCGGTCACGTGGGGGATGAGAGTGGAAGGGAATAACCACCGAGAAATAAAATTTATGAGATAATTATGCTCTTTCTTCCTAAGGACTTTTGTCCTTGCTTCAATGCCTCCGAAGGTTTGGCACAGCTGTGGTGGCCATGACTCCTGGGAATGTTCATCACGATCATTTAGGTGACAGGACTGTGGTACCAGACTTGGCAGTGCCTCTTTATCTCAAGGAATTTTGAAGGTGCCTCAGGCAACTTTAGGAAACTGGATATAAGTGAGAAAATCCTCAGCCTCCATCCCTCCCTGGCTCCCAGGACTTTCCATCTAAGCCCTGCCAGACCTTGAGGAGATGTCTCACACCAAAAACAAAAAGAACTTCAGACCCCATGGGAAGAAGGTAGCGCCTCTGCCATGAGAAGTTTCTTTCACTATTCAGAAAATTCAAACATCAGTAACATCTTCCCTGCTGTGTCATTGCAGCAAGGTGAACTTTCTGTGCTCCAGGCTGAAGGATTCCTCTGGAACAGCACTTCTTCCATCAGGAGCCCCTGGCAGCAGGATGTGACCGTCACCTTTTCTGGCCACAGCTCCTGGGTGAACAAGTGACCCAATGCCCAACTCGCAAACTCCAGAACCTCTCAAAGTGAGGAGAAAATGAATGCGCTCAAGACCTCGTTGCAAATTTCAGCCTTCTGCTGAAACAGAGCCAAGATCTTTAATTCATATTCAGATCCCTAATCAATATTTCAAGAAAATCAAAGTGTAACGCTCAACCTGTATAATCGTGGTTCTGCCTTCATCCTGATTGCACTTAATTTCATCAGGGTCACACTGAAGAGCTCAGGCTCGTTTAATTCTAAACTCCAATGACAGTCAGAGGGAGCCAATTTTAGTTGTGCCTCTGTAAGATTTTTTTAAATCTAAAGCAATTAAATGCCTTTCTTTGACCTCCTTAAATTGACAAACTGTAAATAAGGTGTTCTGGAGGGTTGTTTCTCCATAGGAAATGATACCACCATATTTAAAACATATATAGAATGATCCGTGATAGCTGCTACTACCTCAGATGATAAACCAATAAATTAAAGTAACAGCACATAAAATGATGAATTCTGGTAGACTTAAGGCGATATAAAATAATTGGAGACTTCACTGCTATTTCCATTTTTAATGGGGTTCTGTGGCTGTACGTTCAGGCAGCAGGGCTGGAAAGGTAAATTAATCTTTATGCGTCATCATCATCAAGCAGTGTAAATATGGCCAAACTTAATTAGGACATAATAGATTGTTAAGTGTCTGCCCCTCAGAGGTGAGATTGCTCCGGCAAGTGATTACAGACTCTCAGGCAAGATCTTCTTTAAAAGACTGGTAGTAGTTTTCCATGCCTCTGACAACAAACTCCACGGAAAAGCCCTGCCAGAGAGGCAGCTTTCCACAGTCACGGGGCCGAACACAAATCTGCAGTGAAATATTGATGAAATGTGCCCTGAGGTTGTACTGCCTTGGCAGTAAAAACTCTTGTTTTACTGCAAAAAACACCAACAGGAGCCATTGAAATCTGCACCTGGGAGTGGGATGAAGTGCTGGGCCTTCCCAGCTCGTCTTCCCACAGCCATGGGCACCCTGTCCTGCTGGGCTGGAAAACCCATGGAGAGGGGCAACTGGGCTGAAGCAGGTGTAGAAAAAGAGCAAAAACCTTTCTTGACATAGTGTCTTTTAGACATTCTTGCACATTAAGGAAAGAAATGCAATACAGTCTATTTTTCACTTCCATTTCTGCTACTGGTTTTTGTCATTAGCAGCACCATTCCTGTGTGATTTTATGAGCCCATTGTACTGTGACCTCTCTTTCCATGGCAGCAGTTGAACTTACACTTTTATATGTAAGTACATATTTATACTTTACCGCAAGTGCTCTTGCTTCTTTAATGGACTAAGTTCACTAATTGAAAACAAGGTGATAATTTCTGGTTTAAAAGTAGTTGCAAAATGTAGTTCGGAAATCTCACCTTAAAGTTTTTTGTGAGAAATGTTGGCAAACGAATTCTGAAAAGAAAATATGTTTTATTGCTCAGTTTCCATCAGTCTGGATTCAATGCCTGTGCCTTGTGGACCACAGAAAATTCAGGCCAGAAAATATATTTTAATCTCAGGGGAATTTTATTTGTGTCTGCTTTAAAACTCATTTTGTAGTAAGGGTTTGGTAAGTCAAGGTCACGATGCACAGTGGCACAAACTGGTCAGATGTGGAGTGGCAGATCTTTTTCACACTGTCAGATATCAAAAGGTGTCTTAATAACTGGAAATCAAACTGCAGCATCATCTTGAATGCCTTGATTACTCCAAGGCTCCTTTCAGAGTTCAACATTCTTGAGTTTATTTCCTGATAATTGTGTTAAGAGTTTTCTGCTGCTCAATTGCCTCAGGAATCAGGATATGGTTTTGAGAGCAGGGGAAGGACTCCCCTGCTAGCACAACTCTCCAGAGCAGAAAACATTTCTCATTATGGAAATTATCATAGATATTGTATGAAAAGGGGAAAAAATAATTTCAGAGCTGTGGGAAAGGTCTACTGCAGACGACCATGTTGAACCCATCTTGTTAATCAGGATAAAATGGCAGAGAAGACACAAAACATTAAGTTCCCAGCTTTATTTGGTCACTACCATCCTTGCAGAGGGGTTTTATGTACTTTAATTTCTGTTTTAAGCCTTTAATTCACTTTTTAATTCCCTCTTTGCTAATTTATTATGTTTTGCTCTTTGTTTGAACCACCTAAAACTAAACCAGTTTAATCCACGTATATCTCAAAGTCAGACTCCACCCCTGCATTTGTTTTTGCATTTCCACTCCTTGGTAACAGCTTTTACAAGCAGACCAGTTTAAATTCTTAATTTTGTCTAATTCCTCTAAATGCACAATGATTCTTCAACTGGAAAGGAAAGAGAGTAGCTCGGAATGATCCATATGTTGAAGTACTGTATTTTCATCATTTAAATGATAAACTTCCCATCAAATATCCACAAATGTACATTCACGACTCCCATCCAATGATCTATTGGCCAGAGGCACATACATTGTTTTAATTTATTTTGGAGTAAAGGTGCTTTCCTGCCGAGTTTGGATAAGCTTGCTATGCACCAAACAGATGTTCAATAAAAGAGACTTTACAGAATATGACAGAGAAACTCAGAGAGAGAGGATGAAGGGAGGAAAATTACAGGATGTATGGATTCCTGGTTCATCAAACAACAGGCCACACTTTTAATTGGGCCCCTTTATGGATGGAGCAATAATGAAACAGAAGGACAGGGGACGTCTTGGAAGAAGGTGATGCCAACGTGTTGCTCGTGGTGGAATTAACTTTGGCAAACCAACTGTGGGAGCAGACGAAGTCTCCCCATCCTCTGATGGGTGCAGATAGTTCCTCCCATCATGGAAAAAACACCTGCAAAAATTCAGTCGCAGGATCTGGGAGAATTACAAGGTCTGGGGGTGGGCATGTGAGGGTTTCTTCCCGCTGTGTGAAACACCCAATTTTGCTCTCGGAAGGGAAAAGTGATTCTTAAAACACCCAAGCCTTACAGCTATTCAGGCTTTTCCTCTCTGGAGAAAGGTGCTATTTAAGGAGGAGTTGAGGAGCACAAAGCCAGCCTGATTCATCGGGAGATCAAAGAGGGAATGCTGCCTTTGAGATAAAGATGGCTCAGCTTTGAAAGGTTCCTCCTTTGTTCGGGGATGTCCACCCACCGCGTGGGACAGCTCCTCCTGAGAGACACACACGAGGAGAAAAGCACCTCCTCTGCCTGCTCCTGGGGAGCTTAACCTCCAATTTTTGCATGTTTCCATCAGAGACTTCAAACCTGACCTTCTCCAGCCTCGCCCCGCCTTCGAGCGGGGAGGCACGACGGGGATGGGCCTCCACCTTGTGACAGAGAATTGACCCCATGGTGCTACTTTTAAACCTGGAAAATCTTAACACTCCACTGGAAGCCTTCTTATTTGCAAGACTGAACCCCAATGCTGATTTGCCAAAGAAGAGGAATTGATATTTTCCACCCAGCAGTCTGCTATGCTTGTCCAGGGGCAGTTCGTAACCAGCTTTCCTCACTCTACCTTCCACTATGGATGTGTCAACATGGTGGAAACTTGGAGTATTTAAATGTTTTTGTGGGCATTTTGGTAGAATCTGGTGATATAGAAGGTGGAATGGCTCCTGGAGGTGTGGCTCTTCTGTCAGTGCTCTCCATCCACACTATTCGATGCTTTCAAAATCAATCCTAATAGTGGAAATGCCCTGGAATGTGGTGTTGGACAACCAAAATGTGACCTCATTTGGCTGCTGAGGCTTTCTCATGGTGTAATGGAATGGAGAGAAAAGGTAAGAAAGGGTTTCTGGAAAAGGGATCTTTATAATTAAATTTTATAAACTTTCATTCAGGAAATTCTCAGTTTGGCTTAACTCTCCTACATTCACATCTTTAGAAGGAGCTTCCTTTCTACAACCTACAAAATGTGTATTTTCACACAGACATGAGAAAATAAAAGAAAAGTGAGTAGGATATATGGGGGAAGGTGGCAAAAATTCACGGCAAAAGAGGATCTGAAGCAAATAAAAGGTCTAAGTGGTAACTGGCATCAGACCTAACTACTTATTTTTTTAAGAAGCTGCTGAGATGCTGACCTGGGTATTTACCAAGCTCTTCCCGGGCAGAACTTGCTGGTTACGAGCAAGTTGAGATGAGAAAGTAACTCAGCTGGGGGACTGTGGTGGGCTTCTCCAAAATACACATCGAGATTTGTTAAATTGCAATGGGGAAGCAATACTGTCCCTTTATTAATAAATTATTTTATAATTTATTATCAAAACCACCAGCCATTCAGAACCAAGGGTGAATAAACAGGAGTTTGCAACGTGAAGTAGGATCCTGTGTAGACTTATTGAGCCATTACTGAGTGTCTACAACCAGGAGCACCAAGCCTCCACTGCTGCTGATGAATTCACACATGATGCTGAAATTTCAAAACACTGAAGCCTGGGCAATATTTTTCACAAGATGGATTGGCAGTTTTAATAATTCCCAGATCCCAAACACATATGAAACGAGCCCTTGATGAGAAAGGTCTGATTACAAATAACCTGCAGAGAGATGAAAGTTCGCTTTTAATATCTGTTTTTTTTAATTCTGCCTTCGACTTTCAAGAGGTTTCAAAAGGCGGCAAAGACTAGAAAACAGTTTGATTTAATACTGTTAGATGTGTGAAATAAAATGCTGGACAATAAGAGATGTAAAACAAGCAACAAGTGCAAATGACTTAAATCAAATTAAAGAGCTAATTGAAAATAATGGAATTAAACCCTTTTTTGGTTGTTTTTATTCATCTGGTTTTCAGCACTGTTTGCAACAGCTTTTTTTTTTTTTTTTTTATCTTCTTTACTTTGAAGAACAAACTTTCTCTGCCATGAAAGACAATGATTTTAATCAGGCTCTGAAATGTCATTCTCTGGGGACGTGGATGTTAAATGCCAGCGAGGAAGAGAAGCACCATCAACACAAACCAGCGGGGCAGCCAGGGAGCGAAGCGGCCTCGGTGTGTGGAGCTCTGATACAACGTCCCGATACCGAGGTCCTTCAGCTCCCATCACAGTGATCCTCACCAACACGACCTTGCTTTCATTCTCTCTGTATCTAAAGGAATTCTTTTTTTTGTAGCATAAACACTCGCAGCTTCAACGGAGCGAATCTCAGACTCCAGCGAGGAACCATGAGGCATCTGCTGGTAAATCTCTATTTTCAGAACAGCTTTTGCCCAGATCGCCCAAAATGGACTGGACTTCTGTTGGTTTTGTTCAAGCAGCTGAAGGGAAATGGGGTTTACATGAGGGGTTTGGGGTGTTTTTCTGTTCATTACAGCAAAGGAGCGACCCCTTGGCAGCGGGACTGGTGTGACTGCAAACCCTCCCGTGCTGCAGGGAGCTGCTCCGGGGTGTTCCTGGTTCTCCTGGGAGAGAACACGACTGTCCTTATGGGAGAGAACACGACTGTCCTTACGACTCCTCCCTGTCCCACTTCTCTCACCCTGCCCAGTGCCCTCGCAGTGCCAGGCTGACTTCTCCTTGCCCTCCTCTCCCCACTCCCAAGCCTCCTCCTCATCCTCCAGCCGGGTCTGAGCTCCAGGGCAGGGATGGCCCAGCAAAGGTGCATTTGCCCAAAGGGCCTGGAGCCTTCAGTGCTTGGAAAAATCCTGCTGAGTAGAATCGAGGATCTTTAAAGGTCTTATCCCACTTAAATGATGATTCTGTGATGGCAGAGCACATCTGCAGGGGGATGTTACCCACAGACCCTGAATGAGGCTTGGCTTTGCAGAGCAAAATTAAACCTGTTATAAGCATTTTGTACAGAAAATTCCCCCTTAAATCCCTGTCATCAGTGTTCAGAAAGTTTCTCTTTTTTTTTGACTGGAAGCTCACAGAAATAAGTTCCCCGTGGAGTTCAGAGCTGGGCAGCACAGCAGGTTCAGCTGCTCCTTGGCTTTAGAGGTTATTTTTGCTTTACCCCATCCTGCACAGGAGCTAACCAGGCTTGGAGCAAGCTGGTCTAGAAGGTGGCCCTGCCCACGGCAGGGACTGGAATGAGATATTTTAGTCCCTTCCATCCCAACCCACTCTAGGATTCTTTGATTAACTTTTCTGCCTTTCTCATGGGCAGCTTAATTTTCAGTCTTGCAGAAGAACGAGGGGAAACCAACTGAGACAACATGAGGACAATTCCCCTGCTTGTGGAAATGGTTTTTTTAAACGAAATTATTTCCCCAGCGTACTGCTACGCTGCCTCTTCATTAGAAGGACAGGAGAAGTGTGTGCTTGCTCAATGCTGAGCTCTCATGGTATGCAGGGGCTGCATAAAAAAAATAACTCCTGGTGTTAAAAACCAACCTGACACCGCTCCTTAAGTTCAGTGAAATATCCAATCAGTCTCAGTGGGTTTTTCAGGAAAAGGAATAAATAAAATAACAGGAAGGAAAAAAAAATTTTAAAAAAGAAGGGAGGAAATAAAGAAGAGAGAAAACCCACCAACCCTGGTGTGTTCCCATAATAAAGGGTCTAAAAATGCCCCGCTCATTGATGCAAAATTACAGTTATTGTTTATCCTCCTTCTACTTCACACAGCTTTATACAATACACACCACAAAAAATACAAGCAAACAACCGACACATTAGTTAAGAGACCTTCCATTTTACTTTGGCAGTTCACGATAATGGAATTTAATTGTGGAAAAAGCTGAATAATTTTAGCTGAATGTCATTTGGTTCATTCAAACTGGGAATCAGGGACATTTTTAACAAAGGTTTTCAAACTTCTTTTGAAATCAGGAAGCTGCTGTGCACAGATAAGGGGAGAGGTTTGAGGATTCTCTATCAGAAATTTCAAGGTTTTTTCCATCTGCTTTTTCACATTAACTGGTAATTATCCAGAAAGGCACATAATAGTGCAGAAATGACAGAAGCTGACAAAGGTTTTCCTAAGATATGTAAATTGTCAGTGATAGGCAAGGTGCAACAGAAAGGCTTTCTACAGCACAATTATTTATGCCAGTTTCATTTGCTTTTAGGTAGCACTGATGGTTCTACTCCACCGCCGCCTTTATCACAGGCACTGCACATTCCCTCACCACCAGCACACAGGGAAGGTGGCAAAAGCTGAGCTTGGAGCTTGGTGGTCTCCTCCAATGCCTCTATTTTCTATTAAATGCAGGCACAGGGGGCTGTGTGTGGAGCTATTTCTGAGGAGTTGGTTATAACCTTCCCCTTCGTTTCTCACGCTGCAGAAATAAATAACAAATGTGGTCGTTCCCGGTGAAAGAGCTCCCACGTGGTGGTGGTCTCAGAGCCCACCTTCCTCACCGCAGCTCTTCGAGGGAGGAGGTGTTAGAAGGGACACTCAGCTGTTTGTCTCTGAGGTTCATTAGCCCTCTCTGCTAATTGCCTAATCCCAGCAGACAGACGAACCTCTTAGGGATGCTCAGATAAAGCTCCTTCCTCCAGCTCTCCCAGTCCAGGGCTTCTCTTGCTGAGGTTGGGAAGGTGGGTGGTGGGACAACCACTCCATTTGCCTTTAAAAATTCAGTGTGGGAATGTAGAACCGTGGAATAGTTTGAGCTGGAAGGGATCTTTTGAAGGTCATCCAGTCCAACCCCCCCAATGGGCAGGGAAGGGCAGATTTGGATATTCAGGTTATATTCCTCAAGAGAGGAAAGATCCCCTCTCCTTAAATTGCCCCCTCAGTCTCAGGAATTGTCACCCACGGCATTACAAACATGCCACCCCCTTGACCTGTCCCAGCAGGTCACCAGGCTGGGCTCCAGGTCTTGAACAGGGTTTTACGTGGATATTTTAAGTCTCTGCTGCACAGGCAGAAGGATTGGGGTTTGATAAATATCCTTTTGCCAAAGGAGAGGTTGGGCTGGGCTTCTGAGTCCTTCTGGGATCTTAATTCTTGTTTAAGTAAAGAGTAAGGGGCTGTGCATGGGAGAAATTCCTGCCTGACCTCCTCCTCATTCAGCTCATAGCAGAATTACAGGTTTTAATTAACCTTTCCTAGGAACAGGACTTCCCATGTAACTTCACATGTAACGAGAGGTTTTAGGATCTTTAATGGAGGGAAGGGCTTCACCGGCTGCAGTGGCACCAGAGGGGTCAGGGTGGGATAATCCCTTCCCATCAGCACCTGAGTGATGCCAAGTTACCCTGATGGGAGGAGTTTCTGTGTGTTTGTGGGGGTGGAACTCATTTCCTTTCTGGTAATATTCCCTGAAGTTAATGGCGGCTGAGGGAAAGGAAACAAGACGCAGCGCAACAGATTTGGATTTCTAAAAACCCAACAAAATTGCGTTTGGAAGTCAATAGGCTTAGCTGTTAACTCTAAGGGACCTTCTCTCCTATCTGGAGCTTTGTTTTGCCAAATCAGGGAGGTCAAACCCCTGTGAAAGGCTTTGGGATGGATGGAGGGGAAGAATTTCACCCCCCCAGAGCCATTGGGCTGCAGCTGGTGCCCAAGGAGTGCCTGTCCCTGCAGGAACCAGACAGGGGTTACTTGTTTTCCTTATTTTATTTTATTTTTTTTAAAGACAGATTCTCTTTCAGAGGCTTTTGTGCCATAAAGATTCAACAAAAACCTCCAAGAGGTTCTTGGTCAGTGCTGAACGCCACCAGAAGGTGACAGCTCAGAGGGTTTGGATGAAACATCCCAGCAGATGATTTTGGGGGGCTGCAGCCCCAAAATAGCTCCTGTGCTTTCGTCCCCTTTTGTCCCCATTCCTGTTGGTTCCCAGGAGTCCTTCCTTTCTCTGTGCACATCCTGGTAGGGCTGGAGGGGCAAAACCAGCAGCTCCAGCTGCTGACACTGGGCTGGATGCTGGAAAAGCCAAAACAGGCATCAAACATGCCTGGGTTTAAGTAGAAGGTGATAAATTATTAATTGCAAGAGCAAATCCCAGCTCATGCCCAGGGGAGACCCCAGGACAAGATGAGGTGAGGGACCAGATCCCAAGCCCAGCTGGAAATGGATTTTGGGAATATGCAGGTGAATTAAATTAGGTGAGTGGGCCAGCAGCATCCTGCTGATATCCACACAGAGAATTTAGGATATTAAAAAATTGCCTAACTGAGTGGTAATTATGTCCTTAAACTTTCCGGATTTCCTTTGGTTTTACTTTTTTTAGGTTCCTTTTTTTTTAAATAAAGTTTAAATTAGATCAGAAACCACCAGGCCTGTGAAGATGGTCCCGGGTGGTTTGTGCACAGCAGAGCTGAGGACTTTGGAGTTGTCGTGCACAGACATCAGGTGAGAGCTGGCAAAAGCACTTTGAAAAGGCACAAGGGCACTTAAGGACAGAAACCCTGAGGATGCTCGATAAACAATCACAGGAATGGTGCTGTGAATGTGACTTTGCCATTACATTTCTGCTCCTGCTTGTAGTGACATTTTGGCCACTGTCTAAATACATAGAAATGGCCTGAATGCATCATCTGGATTATCTGATGTTAGTTGGAGTTTTGGGTTTGTTTTTTTTCTGCAGCCTCTTGGTAGACTTTGAAAGAAGAAAAGGTAAAAAAAAAAAATTAAACATATTTCAGAGTAATTGAACTGTGTTCACATTAACTTACACTAAAATTATTTTTAATTAAATGAACTTCCCCTGTTTGTAGCTGGAAGGTACTTGTGTGAGATAAAAACTCCATTCTAATAACGCTGAGACTCACCAGCGCCTAATTAGCATCACAACTCGAGGCAGAGGGAGCAGGAAGGCGAGCAGGGAGGTGGGTCCGTGCTGCTGGGTGGGATTTTGGGAAGGGATGCTCAGCCCCCATCCCAGAGCCCACCCAGCGCTGCGAGGAACGCCGGGAGGGGAAATCACGCCTAGGATCCGACACAGTTTGTGGCAAAAGCAATTATAATTAACATTATATTAAATATTAAGTCAAGATCATAAAATGTTGATTGGTACTGATTAGCTGCATAATCCATAATTAGAAATCACTGCACCCTTCAGCAGGTACTGTAGTGCCTCGCCTGTGATTTCACCGCTAAATTAAGTGAGAGTAATTCAACTTTTGCCCTGAGTTTTACGTCTGCATTTCATTTAGGGCAGAAGCACGTTCAGGTAAAGAAAGGCACGGGATCTGTTTCCACTCAGGCTGCTCCCAAACTCCCCATGCCAAGGGCAGCTCCCCACCCCTTCCATGCCCATGGAGAGGTGATGGCCCAATTGCCCTTGACCATCCCCAGCTCTGCTTTGGTTGTGGCTAAAAGATGCAGGGAGAAGCTTTGGAGCTGCCTGGGGAAGTGCTGGAGGGGTTCCAAATCCCTGTGGATGTGGCTTTTAGGGACATCGGGTAGTGGTGGCCTTGGCAGTGCTGGGGGATGGTTGGTCACAACGATCTTAGAGGGTTTTCCCAACCAAAAGGCTGGATGGAATTCTGTATTCTCTGAAAATTCCTCGTGTATTTCCTCACCCCGGAACAGCGACTGCAGAAGGTCGAGCTGAGGCCGTGCCCTCCTGGCTCAAGCCAAGATGAAGCAGCGTTAGGCAGCTCCAAGACAATGATTTATTCCTGGCACAAACTCGGAATACACCTCAGGACACCTCAGCAAGGAGGGAGCCAAAGGAGATTCTTTATTCTGATTTGATTTTAGAAGGCCAAACCCATCTGTGCCTCACTCGTTAATGAGGTGGAAACAGGGACCCTTTGGGGACGTCAATGGCTCTGGGCTGAGGAGCTGCTGCAGGAGGGTGAATTATTCGGGGTGTTATCAAGGCTTGCTGCAGCAGCCCTGCTTTCTCCTAATTTTATGGGTCCATTTATCCTGGATATCCATTTGTAATGGATAATGTCATCATCACACACCGGGAAACGCTCAAGTTTCGTTAAAGTAGAGAACAAAATCCCCTAAACCATGAGGTTTTATGTCTTTGCTGCTAATTTCAGTCACCGCCTTGGCTGGAGACCCAGCTGTGATTTTCCACAGCAGAGCTGGATAAAAATAATAAAATCTGGTGGATAAAATCCCAAACCCGTGGCAGCCTGGCTTCTCCTACTGGAGCCCCAGCAGCCCCCTTGCAGCCAAGCTGATCCAGAGGGACCTCGCTGGGCACCCGCTGGCAAACCCAGGGCTACAGAGAGAAAACACATTGCTGTAATTCCCTCTTTTCCGAGGGCACTTTGGAGTCCTGGGGAAGAAATCTTTTCGTTCCTTCTGCTGTTATCTTTTGCTCTGATTAGCAGTGCCCGGGAGTGGAGCTGAGGTTCTGGGCAGAGCCCGGCGCTCTCAATCAATGGGATCGATGCGGCCGTGACGCTCCAGTGATTTTCCCTAACCGAGGGCTGGGCCTCCAAGGAGGGCACAGGGAATCACAGGGAATCACAGGGAATCACAGGGAATCACAGGGAATCACAGGGAATGTGGTGCTGGGCAGGTGGGGAAAAGCAGGAAAGCTGGGCTGAGGGTCCATGATTCCCTGTGATGGATATCATGGGATGCAGCCCTGGACTGGGTCAGGGGGGCACTTGCACTCACACACGTGTTCCCACAACCTTCCCATATTCTTCTTATTGTATTAATGACTACATTTTTGTTTAAATCAATATATTTTTTATTTATATACACATATACGCCTTTATTTATATTAAATATATATATTTGATATGTTTTTATTTAAAATTAATAAGAGGGTATAGACCCTCTCCATCTTTCAAGAGCTACTTTTGGCTAGTCCAGGGAATCCTCTGCCCTGCCTGGGCTCCTCAAGCAGCCATGTATCCCAAGGAGATTTTTGTCCCTCTACAAAGCATCCAAACCCCACTCACATTCTTCCCCTGAGCATCCAACAACCTGAAAACACCAGCAAGCACCAGAAAATGCTCCCAAATCTGGTGTGTTCTTCGCTGAAGTATTGAGAGTCTAGGGGCTACCTCCAAGTGAGCAGCTAAATAAATAAATTCAAAAATTTAACAAGATTCCCATGCCATGACTATCAAAACCAAGGTATTTCCACTCTTTCAGCATTTTCATTTGAAAAAAAAAAAAATTGTAAAAAAAATAAAAGCTGAACGTCCTCTCTCTGTGTCACCCTTCCCCGGGCAGGAGTGCAGGAGGTGCTGGGCACAGGGTGCTGCATTCCCAGTATGAAACTGGATTTGCATCTCCTGCCTGGGATGCACAGCAAATCCCTCCATCCAGCAGGCAGCCTTTTGGCTTCTGGAATGCTAAAAATGTCTCTTTTTTTTTGCCTGCAGAACCAATGCATTAACTCGGAGAAGGGGCAGCAGAAGGAAAGCCTGGAGCTGCTGCTCGCCCTGGAGCTGGAACATCCTTTGAGCAACAGCAAAGCAAGAGAAAGCAAAAACACCCCTCTAAGATGGCTGCAAAGGGAAGGTCTCTGCAGTCCTTTCTTAAACACTGAGGATATTTTCATTTAAAAATACCTACTCAAAGGCAGGTTTAATCTCAAAATGGCATTTTCCACTCTATAAAAAAAAAAAATCATGCACGCACAAAAAAAAAACCCACCTTCAAAAATGTCTTGAGTTATTTCTCCTTCCGTTTTTTTTTCCAATTAAATTAATTTAAACTGAGTGAAAAATGCTTTATGCCCTAAGAGCCTGAAACCTCTGGTGTCAGCTGAAACGGGCACTTGTGCTCTCAGCTTCAGCCCTCGCTGCAGGCACCTCTGCTTTGAAGCCTTTGAAGTGTTTGTGGCACAGGAAGAGTCTCTCCTCGGAGAACACCAGCTATTTTACAGATATTTAATGTGCGAAGTGCGTGTGCCTGTGTTTGGGCTCGGAAAACGGGGGCTTCACAAGGCGGGTGGGAAAACAGGGACGGGATCTCAGCTTGCAGAACAAAACTGAAGGAAAAACCACCTCGAGAGCACCTCTTAAGATGTTCCAGCCTTCCTCAGCACCATCCCGAAGATGCAGATGAAATGATCTGACCTCCGGAGGGACCAAAACATTTTTTCAGTGCCCATAGGATTCATCCACTCTCCCAGCACCAGGATTCCCTTTAGAGGAAATAATGCCACCAAAAAAAAGCCCGGGGACACCAGGAGCAAAGGGGCTGAGGGTGCCCATCCCTGCAGGGCAGCTGGTACAACCCCCCGAGCTTATCTGGGGGATGTGATGCAAGAGCCCTGCAATAAATTTGATTAATGGCTGATTTTGGAGCTGATTATTTGACTCAAATAATGACCTTGTTTTTATTTGAGAGACAGCACCTCTGCCTGCATTTCAGGGGGGCCTGATGCAAAATCTCCACCTCAACACCCAGCAGGACCAATTTTGAGGCCGATTCGTTTAAATTGTTAAATTTCCCTTCTTTTTTGGATGGCAGGGATGCCCAAAAGTTGATGCCTCTGTTTCAGAACAAGCCACATTTATTCGCTGTGCACTGCAATTATGCCAGCTTGTAACCAATGAGGTTTAATTAACATTAAAATCTTAAATCAGCCAGTTCAGCCAATGTTATTTGAGCACCGATGGTTTGCTGAACATCTTCTCCCACGGACTGGTTTTTAAATAGGAGAAAATAGCAAAAAAAAATTTCTTGCAACATCTGAAATGGAAAAACAATTATGTTCTGTGACTTTACAGAGTTATTTTTGAGGACATGTAATATATTTTTGCAGAGTCCCTGTTCTGGGAGAGGCGCTTTCTCCTCAGTGTTTGTTGCTTCTCCTAATGTAAACACAAGGAAATATTGGGTAATGGATAGGGAAAATAGATAAGGAATATAGAATAAACCCTCTGTTTTTCAAACAATTTCCCTTCATGCTACTTTATTTTTAATTTTTCCCGCTTTTCTGGAGCCATCCTTGACTCAGCCAAGGCCAGGTGAGACTTTTTCCTTCTTTGCAGATCCTGAAGTTTATAAAGCTTCAATCTGCTTTTCCATAACCAAATATTCGGTACCTACCCAACTATTTTTTCCTCTGGTATTTCTTTTTAACACTAATTCCACTCTTTAACCCCTTGGTTCCTTTGGGTTGAGCCAAGGGCTCATCTGATCCACCCAGAAATATCAAGTTCCAGGAGAGAAGAGCATCATCTGCCCTCCTGACAATTCCCAAACTAAATGCAGCACAGAATCTTGGCTGTATCTCAAAAATAGGTGATTTTTTTTTTTTTTTTTTTATTTAAAGAGGAGGAGAGATTACTCGTAGGGAAAAAAAGAAAGATGAGAAGGAAGAGAGAAGATCAGTGAATGTCCAGCATTGATTTAGAAACAGGCTCTGCCAAGCAGGGGGAAAAGGAGCCTTTCCCAATCCATTCTGTTTATGGTTATTAGTATTGATATTGTATTTCTCTTGGCTCCCAAAAGGAAAAGAGGGAATGAATTAGGAAAAAAATACATTTCTGTAAATAATTTTTTTCCAATTCAGACGTTTTTTAGGAAACGAGAGGGGGGAAAAAAAATCTGCTTCTCAAATGTCAAGGACTTGAAAGACTAAAAATACATCACCGGAATAAATAAATTAACCCAGAAGACAGGACTGATGCTCTGCAGGCATCAGGGATTAAATAAATTCACTAAATTCAAAGTGGTGCTGCAGATAAGAGCTCTTTGTGCTGCAGCATGTACAGCTTATTGATTCTGGGACTGAGGTGCTGTGCACTCTTGTAAAAGGGACTCTGCCTGATACGGCGTAATCCTGCCGTAGCGCGCAGCCCCGCGCTGCGGGCGTGGAGCCCGCTCCCCTCTGCACATTTGCTCTAATTTGGTTTGTGCCTTCATTTGCTGCTCCACATCTGTGCCCTCTCCCCCCAGCCTTCCCCCAGGCAGCGCCCGAGGGACAAGGGGCACTTTGGGAGGTGCTGAGCCAGCGGGATGGGGGCTGGCGGGCATCTTCCAGGGGGATGGAACGCGCCAGCGCTTCCCTCTTCCGTCGGGTTTTGGGGTCACTGCTGGGACAAGGGATCCCCAGCCATGCCTGGATCGTGCAGGGATCTTTGGGGAGCAGCTCAGCTGGATCCTGGTTCTGCACACTCACATTTTGTTACAGGAGCCACCAAGGCAGCAGGAATGTGTCTGACCAAGGTCGAAACACGACCCGGCTGGGTAAGATGGATTTTTCTGGACAAAAAAAGAAGAAGTGGAAAGGTTTGTAATAAATCCCAGAGGGGCTGTTCCACGCCCAGCTGGAATGAAGTTGGGTAATTCCAATTCACCAGTTTTCCATGGCAGAGGGTGTTTTCACCCCCTGGTCAGATGCTGAACTGCCAAAGTCACCTCACACTGATACAGAAGGACATCAAATTCTTCATTTGGAAGCTCTCCTGGTGCTCAGCTCAGGTTTCCTCCACAGGTTGCTCTGAAGGGCCAGCAGAGCTCTCCAAACACAGAATTTTATCATTCCCCAAGAAAGACAAAAACCTTCTCGGCCTCTGGAGAGGTGAGGAAGCAGCTGAGCAGGGCAGCGATGCTCTCAGGGTGTGCTGGTCCCCTGGACCATCTCTCCTTGGGTGAGGTGGACCCAAGCACCTTCCCGGCCCCGGGGCATCCCCAGGTGTTGGCTTTCAGAATCACTGGAAAAAGAGCTGATCTGGCCACGGGGAAAGACTTTTATCATTAATTGTTGTCCCTCAGGTATGAGGGAAGAGCTCAAGGAAGAGCTCCATGGCATGAGGTTGCTACAGAGACTTTTGGATAACCTCCCCAAATCCCTGTGTCTCACTGAGGTTTGGCAAATCTCCCAAGATCTTTCACCAAAATCAAGCTCTTAATCTCAAGACACCTCTCCTCTCCTACGTGAGGCTGCCTCCTGAGCACGATCCACAGGGCCCGTGTTTCAACACCCAGGATTCATTAATATTTCCTGCAGAGTGCTCAGTAAGTAGCAAATAAAGCAGGAAGTGTCCCAGATGTTGGAAAGAAAAAATGGAATTATTCATTGCTTACTAACATCAAATGCTAATGTGAGAAAAGCATCCTTGAAGAAATCCTTGACTAAAATTCATCAGAGTGATGTGAAATCAGTGTTTTAATTATGCATTTTGAATGTATTTATTAGTCCCGGTTCTGATCTGACTTACAGATGTTTAGCAGTGATAAGGGTCTGCTGCAGCCTTCGGAATTACTCATGATTTATAATGACAAAACTTGGATCAGAATTAGGTCCTTGTCACTACTCTATAATATCCTTTCATCAAACTTCACATTCAACAGATGAAAGCGACCGTGGTTTCTGCAATTTCCAACTCTACCACTGAGCCCGAGTTCCTTTTTTTGAGATTTCTCCTACAGAAATGATGACTCTCACAGCAAATTTTGTCTGCTTGAGTTATACTTGCCACGAGAAACTTGAGAGCAAAGGAATTGGACTCTTTAATCCATCAAAATGATGTGTTTGGCCTTGTGCTGGCAATAAACATGGAATTTTAAAGGAGGAGTTAACTGCTTTAATTATGCAACTCTACGATCTCATTCTTTCTTATTGTTGTGACTATTAGATATATATCTAATTTTGAGAGATTTTCCAAACCTGTGGGATTTGATGAGGTTACCCAAAAGCTCAATACCACACAACTGGAGTGTGCTCAATACCAGACATCTAAAATAAAACACCTTCTGCTCAAGAATGATTCAAAGCCATGTGGTTTCTTTCCAAAGAATAATTGAATCTTAAACTATTGCTTGTTCTAGAGCTGATCCAGAAAGAGCGAGTCTCCAGGGATGCTTTACTCCCTAAGGCATGACTGCATGATTAAGCTAAATGTATTCCATAAATGCCTTGATGACATTAAACTAAATTTTTTAAAGAACAGATGGAGAAAGTTAATAAATATTTCATTCTATAATATAAAACTCACTTCTATATTCACAACTTCAGGGATCCTCAGCTTCACAGATATCAATAAGTCTGATGGATTTCTTGCTGCATTCTCATTCTTCTGCCCTGGTGTCTCTTATGGGATCATCATTTCTGCATGCTTGGATTGTTTTATGGGATCAGTGAAAGGCAAGTGACTGTAAATCTTGACCTCTTCTGCTCCTGGATTATATACTTTTATTCTTTGTGACCATAAGTGTTCATCTCCACATCGAATAGATAATTAAATGACAAAAATTATTCAAAGGGAATTTATAGTGAGAAATTATCTCTTGAAGAACTGATGGGGAACAGGCATAACCCAAGGAGAATCAGGAAAAAAAAAGTTTAGAATGGCCAAATAAAACACTAAAATCTCTGTGTATTTGGGAATGTCATGAAACATCCATTCACTGGGAAAAAACCATGATTTTTACCTGCATATCCCACTTCTATTCAAACAAAATTTCTATTAAGGGAAAACAGTGTGGATATTGCTTAAGAACTGTAGCCCAAGCCTGTTATTCATATGAAAGAACTAATCTTTACATGGGGGAATTACAATTTCTCACTCTGTGTATGCCATGAATCTTGTAAAAGAATAATTAGAACTTGCTCCGAAAGGAAAGCAACGGCAGACTTGAATAATATTTTAGGAAGAGCATTAACAAACATTTTTACACTGCCAACAATCTTCAGCGCTTCCTAGCAGAGATTTACATTCCATTATTAATTAACTGCACTGAGTCAATAGTGTGACATAAAGCTCGGGAGATGTGAGTTGAGCACAAACTCTGACATCCACGAGAACGGCGCATTTTGAGAAGTTCGATTTAAAATTTATGCAAATGAGCGCAGCAAGCAAGGACCCAACAAACTACTTCAAAGCACCACGCTCCAGCCCGAAAAACATGACAAGATCAAATCTTTGTCGTTTCTCAAGTGTCTTTACAAACCTCTGCATATTCAGGATAAATTATTTCAAGCCCGGTACCTGGATAGTTTGGTGGAGAATTAGGAGGTCATTGCTCTTCGTGGGGTCACTGCCACGTCAACCAATCACCTGAGTGACTGCAAGAATTTAAATGTATTTAAATATCATATAATTTGTCTTTCTGGATCTGAGTCTTGTGAGGTGTCCATAGAATGCAACAAGGTCCCAGCTGAGCTGCCTGTTTTGGGTCGACCAAAACAAAGCCCAAAAAAATACCAACGCTATTGTCCCCATTCCCGTTCCCCCAGCTCCCACCATCGCTCAGTTTTTGGGTTGAGAAACTTGCCCAAACTGTGTCCAGGGAAAATATTCAATTCAGAGTAATGACAAAAATTATTCAAAACAAATTTCTAGTGAGAAATTGCCACTTGAAGACCTGATGGGGCACAGGCACAACCCCAGGTGATATCACAATATCACGCTATTGTTCCCCCTCCTTTTCCCTCAACCAGGATCATCTTTCAGTTTTTGGGTTGGGAATCCCCGCAAAACTGCACCCAGGGAATATATGAAATGCAGAGTAAAGCACTGCTGTCAAGAAATACTAATTAATTCATGTTATGTTTCATGCCACAGAAATTGGTTTATTCCCTTATTGAAAGTTAGCTTAGGTCCAGGTACATTTGTATCTTCAGAATCAGGGCTTTTAAGGAAGAAAAAAGTTTTTCATGTTTCCCGACATCCCATTAAAATGGTTGTCCTTTGACGTCAATTAGAGCCGGCTAAGAAAAAAAAATCATCCTTAATTGCTTTTTAGAAATAGACATTATTGCTTGCACCGTCGCAGCCAGATTCGATTTCCTTTTACAAGAAACCAGGATGCTGGGAATGCTGTAAAACTCCAGCTCTGCTGAATATGGATGTGGAGCTCTGCTGACAGAGAGCTGCTTTCCCTTGGGCTGCAGAGAAACCTGGTGCAAACCCCACAAACGTGCTGAAATGTCTCCAAAGTGGAAAAAGGCTGGAGCTGGATGTTCAGCTGGGGCTGGCTTGGGATGGGCAGTGGCTGGACACCTCTGCTCTGGAGCCAGGCTGGGAGAGCTGGGGGGGTTCACCTGGAGAAGAGAAAGATCCAGGGAGACCTCAGACCCCCTTCCAGCACCTAAAGGGGCCCCAGGAGAGCTGGAGAGGGACTGGGGACAAAGGATGGAGGGACAGGACAAGGGGGAATGGCCTCCCACTGCCAGAGGGCAGGGTTAGATGGGATATTGGGAAGGAATTCCTGGCAGGGAGGGTGGGGAGGCCCTGCACAGGGTGCCCAGAGAAGCTGTGGCTGCCCCTGGATCCCTGGAAGTGTCCAAGGCCAGGTTGGACGGGGCTTGGAGCAGCCTGGGACAGTGGAAGATGTCCCTGCCCATGGCAGGGGGTGGGATGGGCTGGGTTTTAAGGTCTCTTCCAACCCAAACCATCCCGGGATTCTGTGGACGCTCAGTTCTCCATCCTTGCCTCCCCAGAAGAGTGAGTGTAACCTATCCCGACAATCATAGCTACAAAAAACAATCAAGTCCTCAAAACTTGGGTGCGTTTCTTTACAAGGAGCATCACCAACTTTCTCAAAGCCTTCTCCACAATTTTCTTACTGCAGGGAATCCATAATGTCTCTGCCCACCAGGAAGAAGAGGAGTCCAGAGAGCAACACCGGGGGCACCCCGGCGGCGGCGAACATGAAGGACCACCCGTAGTAGACGTGCACGGGGACATCGTCCAGGCACCTCTCGCTCCTCTCCAGGAGGATGTACTTCTGAAAGTCAGCTGCAAACTCCTTCCACATCACAAACAGAAACACGAGCAGGAGAAAGAGACCTCCTGGGAACAGAGACAAAACAGAGTTATTGCCGGTGCAGGAAATCCGGGAATAAAGGTGGGACAAGATCACAGCAGCTTCTCATCCGTGCTCTGCATCAAAGCTTTGTGTTGCAGAATTGTTGGCCCTGGTGTTGCTCTGCAGGTTCCTGTGGAAGCCGAGGCCACTCGCCATGGGAGAGCCCCACACCACAGTGACCAGGTCCTGCCCGCTGACTCCTTGTGCTTTGACCAGCAGCACTCCTGAACGCTCTGCTCCAGCTGGAAACCGCCACGGAGAAAGCACCGGAGCAGGGCTGATGTTCCCAGCAGGGACCTGCACTCCTCTCTCAAAGGTGGGATGTTTCACCTTTCTCACTTCTAATTTCTCAGAGATGAATGAGGAGACACCAAGACTTACTTCTTCCCTTTTTTGTGTCTACCCTTCCAAGCAGTGGCATAGCCAATTCCCACCAGGAATGCAAAGATCTGTCCTGCTGATGGCAAAATTCTGGCACCGTCACCCTCAGAGCCAGCAGAGCCTGCAGAGCCAACACATTATGGACTGGGAAAGGCACACAGCCATGAGATATTCATATTAGATAGGCTACTAAATACCAGAATAACAACAAGAATAATAAGCAGCTTATACCATGAGGCTGGAAGCAGATAGCAAAAATTAGAGTGGCCCAAATGTCATTTACTCTGTATCATTAAATATATATATATCTATGGTGCATTTTAAACTCAACATCTACTAAAGCTAAATGGTGGTGGTGTGATGACAGGTCTGAAAGCAGTTCAGAAATATCTGATCTTGCTACTTCACAGGTAGAAGCTACTATTTTTAAATAGTGCTGTATAACATATAGATATACACATACACATATATGAAAGAAATACATCACAGCTTATACTATTTTTATGGTTGAAGTGAACAGCTCGAAATTAATTTAGTTGACAAGTTACCACACAGTTCTGTGGATGTGTTGTGGCTTCTGCAGGATTTAATTTCTCCCCTTGCCATTTTTAAATCAAAGGTAGTTGTGATGTATTTAATTATTCTTCCTGGCAGCTTATACACTCCAAAATCCAGCTCTTGTGCTAAGGAAAGGAAAGGGGCAAAGCTTGACGTTGATTTATCTGCTTAGGGAGGTTACTGAATCTTCAGTCAGAGAAAACACGTCCGTGTTTTACTGTGATTCTGTTTATAATGGTTATAAAAAAAACTCTGAGACAAAAATAAGACTTACACAAAGGTAAGAGGCTTCAAAGTCCTCACTAGGAATGAGACAGAAATTGCAGTTCCCTACCCAAAGTTGTGACATTTTAAAAACTGCCTCCCATGCGCTAAAAAAATGCAATCTTTTCAATCAAAAATTAGTGTAGCCATACAAATATTCTTTACATCACCCCACACTGATATTCCAGCCGCTCTCCCTGACGTGGAGGAGTCCTTGTTTTTCCTGGAGAGGCAGGCGAGGAGTTAAACAGCAGCTGCTGGAACATTTGCATGTTCATTGAGGTTTTGATACCACTTGAAATTAAGTGCACAAATAAATATTTTACACTTACTATGATAGTTGTATGCTTAAAATACCAATTATTCTACTATAAGAAAACGATGGCGTGTTCAAATAGTCACATGTCCTTTACAAAATACAATGTATTGATAAGAAGGCAATTAAGTCTTTATTACCGATGTAATTTAAAATTAAATTAATTAGATAGCAACTGAACCTTGAAAAGTGCTCCTTTAAAGATCAATTTCTATTTCATTAACTTATAATACCTACCGTAAGAGACGCAAATGAAAGCGCAGCCCCGGTGGGACAGAGAACGTGGGTATGGAAAAGTACTTTGGAATTTTACTTTAAATAACCAGGAATTCTGTGCTGATTTCTCCCAGGACAATTTAGATGGCCTAAGTCTCATTTTTTGAAGTAATCAGGTCAAAAACCTTCCAGTTCTTACTGAGGAGGGTGTGGGAAGTCCCATGTGTGGGTGGCACCATCCCCAACTTCTTCAGGAGATAAGGAATGGGAATTGGTCCCTCCTCTGGCCTCAGGAGAAGCTCCAGGTCTTGGTATGGAAGGATTTTTTATTAAACAGGTACTGGAGGTGATGGCATGGCCATGGCATCTAAATTAAGAATGTTTTCACACTCTGGGCAAATGACAAGAATATGTAAAGCAAGCAGCCTTCTTCCCCGGAATAATTACAGCTGAGTGGTGAAGAATCCCTGGGATTTACAGCCTGTCCTCGGTGGGAAGAGAAAATCAGAAGGGCAGGTGCAGCCAGAGGACGGTGGGAGCTCAGGAAGGGCAGCTCACCGAAATCTGCTCAGCCAGAAACGCTGGTTTGGAGCAATCACAAGTATCCCTGAACCCGCCTGAAATCTGTCACTCTTACAGCCATCAGCAGCCTCTTCATCATGAGAAAATCAGGATGTTTCACTCCCATATTACCAAAGTGCTTGGCATTTTTGTTTCAAAATGTGGTTGTATCTGGGATTTTTCATCTGTTGAACAGGCTTCATTTTACCCCCTCCTTTCTGGGGCTTTTAGTGTGGGACACAGCAGAAAATTATCTTTGTTTCCGGCCAGCTTTGGATGTAGAGACACAGATTCCTTCCTGCTTTGGGCAGCAAAACAAGAACCTGAAAAAATGCAGTTTTCTGCCATAAAAATGAGACTGGCATTGGCACCCACACCCGAGACACAGGATGTGTGTTGGGACTGGGTAAGTGAAGACCTCACCAAACCTCATCCCCATGCTCCTCTCAGCACCCCTGTGCTTTCCCCACTGGAAAATTACCCAAGTGATCCCCTTCCTTCTCCCTCTTTGCCTCTGTTCATTAGGATGGTACCGGGAAAAATTAACTGCGAAACTCCATCTCCAGGCTGATGAGGTCAACGGCATCTTCTGGGGAGGGGCTAATTGCCAGAAAATTGCAGTGGGGTATTAAATCTGTCTCCTTTGTGCGCTGCAGATCCAGGAGCCTGCAGCTCCATCCCCCTCTCCCAGCGGAGCCGCATCTTCCATGTGGGTAAATTGAAGTGGAGCTTTTCCTTTCTCTCGCCTTATTTCCTTGTGACACCTTTATAGCTGCTAATTGTGGGGACAGGTGAGTGAACTCAATCTTTAACTCTTATTCTGGGGAAGCTACTGAACTTTTGTGTAATCTGCTAATTAGGAGAATAATGAACTTTGACTCGTTCTCCTCTCTCACTCGTTGCCTCTTAAGGATGTTAATAACGAGGAAATGGAGGAGTGACCTTCAGCTGCCCTTCCATAACTGTCAGCCTACACTGCACGTGGGGAGCCTGAGACTGCCAAAGTGGAGCTGCTCCATTTGGGAAGCAGAATCTGAGCAAAAAATACAGCACTTTAACTCGCAGGACTGGGAAATCTGCCTTTTTTCCATGATGAGGAACAGGCTGGTCCCACCATGGGCAGGGATGTTACCCATCACCCCAGGTTGCTCCAAGCCCCATCCAACCTGGCCTGGAACACTTCCAGGGATGGGGCATCCACAGCCTCTTTGGGCAGCCTGTGTCAGTGATGACTTCCAAGTTTGGTCTCTAAAATGCCCAAAGGAAAAGAGAAAAATTTCTCAGAAAACCGAGAAGCACAAGGCAGCAAAAATGAAGTAGCATGAGCGAAGTTGTCTCAACAACTCAAAGAGCTTCCAGAAGCTGCAGCACCGAGCTCAACCAGCCCTCTTGGTGACATTGTAGTGACAATTAACCAACCTCTGACTACTGAAATGAGGGGACAATCAGGCACCAGGCAGGATCTGCCACTCCCTGGAAGTGCTGGAGCTCATTCCGAGATGGCAAATGCTGGCAGGAAAGCAGCACACTGGCTCTTGGCTCATGTATTCCAGGTGCTTTGGGGAGCAGGCTGGCTGGGAAAACTGCTCAGCTGGGGCTGTGGATGTGCAAAGGCAGCACCAGCAAATGTCAGATGGGCTCCGGCTCTTTCCAGAGTCACCCAGCGGAGGAAATCCAGAGAAATGGCTCCAACGCTTTGGAAGGGCTCTCAGAAACGCCTCCCATGGTGCATTGGTTATGGGAGCTGGCACAGTCTGATCTGCCCTCTGGAATGTGCAGTAGATAAAAGGCATCTCGGAGGGAAATCCGAAGGGATCCAGTTGAGCTGTAACAATCCTCACCCTTCGGCGCTGGATTCCCCCAGCGACGGATGGACACGCAGCCTTCCTCAGGACCATGCCAGCCTGGTCATCCATGAATGTTTGGGAATGCATTTGCACCAGTAGCGTCTTTAGAGCCTTTTGGTGGAAAAAGTGACATCGTTTTGCAATGAATAAGCACGACCTGTCCCAAAAGTAGGGAGTTTGTGGGCAGAACAAAGCTGCTGGTGAAGGTTCCCTGCGAGGCCGGGACATCCCGCAGCCCCGGTGCTCCATCTCCCCACCCGACTGCCAGACCACATTCCCACTCCGCAGATTGCCAGCTTTTTCACACTTCCTCAAGGAGAGATCATTTCTGCGAGGGAGGTTAATTAACACTGACCCGCAGGCCATGATTAGAAGACAAGAGGCGCTTTCTCCTGCATCATCCCCGCACATCCCGCTATCCGCAGGAAAGGGACGGCTGGGGACTTGAGGCTGTGTTAAATCCATTGTTCCTACTGCTTAGTGCAATTATGCAAAATATTTTTAGAAGGGATAACGAGAAAATAACCACGGAGGGAAGCAACCCAAATCCATCCAGAAGCCAGGGCCAAGCAGGATCCAGAGGTCTGAGGTCAGGATAAGCCCCCCCCGAATAAAAAGATCGGTTGAAACACTAAGGAAACTTTGCTGAAAACCACATTGAATCCTTCTGCTATCATTTGAATGGAAAATATAGTAGGAAGTGTCTTCCAGCTGAACTCGTTCCCCCGAATGACTGTTAATAACAATGATTGCTGTTCAGATTGAAGCTGCATTCATACAAACTTCAATTTTAACAGCAGCATCTTTGTCTAATGCCAAGAGGTTTATGTGATGCATAATCAGCTCTTCTAGAAAGCGTCACATTCTAAGCCCCAGCCTTTTAATCAAGGAGTAGTCAAATAAAGTGGAAAAACAATGAAAAAAAAAAAAAGGAAGACAGTTGAGTATTACTCGGCATCCTTTTCTGTGATATTTGTGCCCAATGTGCAGGCTGGACACACTCCTCAGGGACATCTGCTGCCTCCTGGGAGCCTGGACTACAGATGGGAAGAGAAAGATTCCTGCCCTGGGCCAGCCCTGGGATTATTTTCCATTATGGGACCACAACAACCCCGTGGAAAACTACAGGCTTGGGGCAGCGTGGCTGGAAACCTGTTTGTNAGGGAACGGCCTCAGGCTGGGCCAGGGGAGGCTCAGGGTGGATATCAGGAGGAATTTCTTCATGGAAAGCATTGTCCTTCTCTGTCACAGGCTCCCCTCCCGTCCCTGGAGGAATTTAAAAGTTGTGTAGAGGTGGCAGCTGGGGACGTGGGTCAATGTCAGGACCTTTCTTGTTAAATATTTTCATTAATGTTTTGAGGCCCCCCCCAAAATTTGGGCACACTTAAACCCCAAACTGAAAGCAAAGACAGCGTCTCGTGTTTGATTTATGTCAGATATGAGGAAGCAGGAGCTGGTGAAGGATCTGCAATTAAGCAGTGGTTTTTCAGAGAAAGGCCTGATTTCATCACAAAGTTCTTCACTTGGCGCAGCTCAACTGAGCTCCAGCCTGTGGCTGCTTGAGTCATAAAAGAGCTTTTTTCTGAGTTTGAGTCACTGGTATAAATCAAGTATTTCTACTATTGAAGCCAGTGATTCCTCTTAAATACAGAAAAGGAAAAAGCCCAAGTGATAATTCAGTGGAATCATTGGTAACAGCAGTGGGAAAAATGAATAAATGCCTATTTTTAATTCATTTTCCTGCAGTGCAATCGTTTCATCTTTTCAGGTCTCCTTAAGCCAGCCCTCCCATTTTGGATCATGGGGTTTGCCTTTCATCACTCTGCGGGTTTCCAGCTCTATCAAAGCTAACAGCAGAGGCAGGAGCAGCCCAAATGCAAAGCCTGACTTTGGGGAGCTGAGCGGGGCTGATGCTGCCCAGGCTTAACACACCTGCAGCCTTTACTGAAATAAAAGGGTTGCATAGAGGAATAGTAAAAAAAAAGTGATTTTCAAAAATCTCAGCCTTGCTAGGACTAAGGACTATCTTGCTAAAGCCTGGATGAGCATAGAATCATGGAATCACAGAATGGTTTGGGTTGGAAGGGGCCTTAAAGACCACGAAGGCCACGAACAGGGACACCTTCCAGCAGACCAGGTTGCTCAGAGCTCCCAGGGCTTTAATTCCAGTGGAGAAGAGGGAAACCATTCGCTGCTCCCATCAGAGCCCCATCTCCCGTGGCAAAACCCCATCCCCACCTGCCTCCCGTCCCAAAGCCACCCTGCCCCGGCCGTGCCCCCTCACCTGAGAGCAGCAGGAATCCTCCCCCGACTTTGTAGGAGCGGGGGCTGGAGAAGGGGACCCCACACACCAGCAGGAGCCCCCCCACGAGCCCGGCAGCCACGGCCAGCAGGATGAACGCCGTCCAAAACCCTCTGTACACTGCAACAGGAGCAAAGTCAGTGAAAGGAGACGGAAAGAGGCTTTCTTCAACCTCAGAAGTCTTTTTTCTTAATGATTCCGTGTTTAACTCCTGCTTTAGCAACAGTAAAAACAGCAACCTGTGACGCTGCTGTGTCAGGCAGAGCCGAGGCTCCGGCTTTGCCAGGGCACCTGGAACAGCCACGGGTTCAGGGGGAATGTTGTGCCCTACACTATGGGACTGGAATGAGGCCAAAGGGCTGGGAAGGTTTGCCAGGGAAGCACACCAAAAAAAGGGGTGGGAGGAAAGGACACCGTTCTTAGCCGTGCCAGGGGAGGGTGGAAAAGCTTGGCAAGAAAGGAAAGAAAATAGCAAAATTTGGAGAGGTGGAATGAGACCACAGCTTTGTTCCACGTTAATTAACACTTCGGGAAGGTGCCAGGGTCCTGGTTTAAAATAAAGGCAGTGTTTGTTGGCAGGACTGCAGGGAAAACAGGAGCCCATGAGTTCCCCCATTAATGGCCTTGTTTGACTCCGGGAAAGAGAACGGGGCAGGGGAGCAGCTGCCTCTCCATCCAAGGAGTTTGGGGATTTGGCTGTGACTTCATACAACCGCCCCAGGCAGAGCCGAGCAAGCTCGGTCCATCACATCCCACCAGATGGGACAGGATGGGATGTAGCCCACGAATTTAAGTCTCCCAGTAGCCAAGTGCCTCGCAGACACTGCCATAAATCTTATAAATCATCAGGTGGTGGTCTTTCAGCAGAGACCCTCTGATACCCTGCTCCCCATCCCCTGATTTATCTGATCCCTTGGACCACCACATCTCGCCCTGCCTGTTGTTTTCCAGAAGCTCCAGCTGGATTTAAGCCGAGCACGAGCAAGTGGGTAATGCTGAAATGATTCACACTTGAAAGAAAAATGATACAGAGAAGATGCGCTTTCCTCATTTCGAAACCATTTTGTCAGGAGAGCCACTTAGGGAGAGATAAGTATCTTGAACTCTCCAAAACCACAGAATTCATTTTCATGTTTAACCTCCCGTCACCCGTTTCTCTCAGGGAGCCTAAGAGGATGCAGATAAGGCAGAATTATCTCCGGAGCAGGTAATAGCTGGAGGACCCCTCTCCTCGGACAGCCTCCTGTTTTGTCAGCGCTTGCAAATGAGGAAGGATTGGTCGGAAAGAAAAGGCTGTTAACGACAGAAGTGGCTGCTCCCCGCGAAAGCTTTGCAGGGACTGGGGCAGGGAAGGAGCCCGGTGCTCCCTCTTGCCCGAAATGCGGAGGCTGAGCCACCCGCGTGTCCCCAGGGGTGACGGGGACAGGCAGCGCCCCGGGGTGCAGCCCCCCCTTCCTCCCCGGCACCTTCACGGAAGCAGGAAGGTGGGAAAAGACCTCTGAGAACATCGAGATGGTCCCGGGACTGTCCCAGGGGCCGCGCCCGGGAGGGTTTCGCAGCCGGGGCTGACGGGCAGGGACAGATGCCTCCAGCGCCCTTTATTTAGGACGGAAAAAAACCAGCGTGTGTTTATCAGCAGGATCATTCGGGACCTGGACGCCGTGCCCGTCCCTCCCAAGCAGGAACAATCCCACCGCTTATCCCGCGTGTTTGCCGCACATCCCGCACCAGCTCCTCCTCCTCCCTCCGCAGGTCCCTCGCATCCCTCTGGCACCACGGAGCGTTCCCCGGGGCAGGAATCCCGCACAGCACAGCCAGAGAAACGAGCTGCTCCCCCTCACATGCTCCTACTGACAATGTTTTCTTTTTTTTAAATTAATTTCTCATAGAAAAAAATAAAATAAAATAAAATACAACTGAAAAAAGGTACCGCTAAAGGCTAAGGAAAAGGTCAAGATGTTTGTTTGTGCAGAACGTCTGCCCTGCATCCCCGGAGGCAAGGCAGACTGATGCACACTATTTAAAGAAATCAATTCATTTCAAAAAAGATCATTGAATTAATTCTAACTGCTGCCACCAATTTAGCAAATTAAAATTCCTAACAGCAGCTGATTCATTAAAGAACTCGGAAAATACAGAGAAACATAAATAAAAAGGGACCCAGTTGAAAGGGAGCTCTCCAACTGCGTAGTGTTCAGTGCTTTAAAAATAAGCCAGTCACTTAAGTGGATTTTCTAACAATTTGGTCTTTAACTGATTTTCCAGTGCTTGTTTATTTTCTCTTGCACCAAATCAACACCTGAGCTATCCCGGGAAACCAGATCGTGGGACCAAATCAGCACTGGGCTGGGCTTGGGTCTTCTGGCTCCAGTTTTTCCCAGTGGGTGAGGAGGTGGGAGAGAGTGGATTTCTCCTCCTGCCTTACTCACAGGAGTAAGTGCTGAGCACGCAGCGAGAGGGAGCAGAGCCCGAGCAGAGCACGGCTGGGCTGGAGGAGAGAAAACGTGGCAGAACCTCTCAGCGTGTGCCTGGGGCAGCCAAGCAAGCAGGACTGGCTCGTAAAGGAGCTTTCCAAGGGTCTTGGCCGTGTGCATTTACAGCAGGAGAACCACAGCACTGACACACGTCCCAAATCTCTGCCTGACTCCTTGGAAAAGGAGCTGCTGGGGGAGAAGGGAAGAAACTCACCTGCGGTTGTGTCGTAGGAGGGATGGGGGAAAGGTCCCACAGCAATGGGCATGGGGAAGAGGTAGCCATGCATGCAGAACTTGGGGTGTGCTTGGCTGGCTGGAAAAGATGGAAAAAAAAGGAAGAATTAAATCCCTGTTTGCATTTATTTCCTGCAGGATCACAGTTACAGGATTGAGATGGTGATGTGCTGTTGTGCAAAACCTGCAAAACCCTCAGTGAAATCAGAAGGCTGGGGAGGAGAAAAGGATAATAAACCTTGGTTAGAGAGAAAAATAAAAATAGAAATAAGAATTATGAGAGAGAGGAGATATCAGAGGATCTGAGACTGCTTCTCGCACATCTTCTCATCTTCATAACCTGAGTCTGAGGTGGACAAAAATAATGAAAGATGGAACAACTGAAGTCAGTGTCAATATTCTCATTGCTGTTTTCCTCCAGAGAATGTGCCTGACCACCTGGAAGGGTCAAAACGTTGGGGTACCAGAACAAGGTACTTCCAAGACCTCCAGCTGGTGAGAAGGAAAAGCACAATTAGAATGGAAGTGCCCCATCAATATTAATACCACTGAGGCTTATCATGATTAACAGTAATAGAATGAATGTTAAATGAATTAATTAATGGTTGGCCACTTATTTAAATATGTTCCCCAGCTCAAAGGAGCACTTCATAATAGGTGGACATTAGTTCATGCTAAATTGACTATGGAATACCTATTGAATTAATTATTACATCCACAAGAGCAGCAAATTAATTTGCCATGATCAATCCTATTATAATAAATACCTAAAGAAGTAGCAAAAAAAATTGCCAGTTATCAGAGTGACTCATTTTACTTCAGGTAAAATTATATTATGTATTTCCATATAATGTAATTCAGTAGCAAACTCCCTGTCTCAAGCCTGTGCTTTTTTATCACGAACTCCTCGTGTGAAAAACCTCCCATTGTTCAGTTGAACAGTGGCGGGAAGTATTCCTGCAAGATTTTACAGGAAACAGGTCAGGGGCTGGGGGACAGAGAAGTCATTTGAAATTTTAATCACTGCAGAGTAAATCTAGTGTGGGAACGTGCGTTATTTGCAGGGAAGTGCCCTCTGAGGTGATTGTGCTGCTCCACAGGGCCAAGGTTTTTGTGGTGTTTAAAGCCTTTGCAGAACTTATTTAAAACCTGGGGGGTTTTATCCCGAATCCTACTGTAGAGCTGTGGCTCCCAGCAGGGCTGGTGCCAGGCGTGTCCTGGGCTGGTCTCACTCCTTTCCTGCTCCTGGTGGGAGCACCTGGTTCACTGGGCCAGCCCTTCACTGCACGAGGGCCACCAGGTTGGCACCAACCAGTGTCACAGAACAGGTTCCACCCTCTCCTTCAACTTGTTTTTGAAGAGTGAATGCGTTGTCCAAAAAATAAAGGATTTTGCATCCCTCTCTGTTTATCCCCAAGTGCAATTTCAATGATCTTAAAAAGAAAAACCAGGCAAGATCTTAAAATAAAGTGGCCTTCCATGGGGCACCACTGGTCCTGAGCACCCAGGGACACCACACATGGGCACTTCCAGCCTTCCCCATGCTGAAATCAGTGGGAGCTGGGAATGCTGAGCACCTGGAAGGCAGAAAACAGGGAGAGAAGAGCGATGCCAGGAAGGGCATGGGCTCACATTTACAGAACTTTGCTGAGCACAGACATCAATAGGTATTGGGAGGGAGGTAGAGAAACGAAGGGTTCTCCTTGCTGGTGGAAGCCACCACTTCACACAACTTTGTAGGTGATAAATGGCATCAAGAGGCTCCTACATTTCTGTGAACAACCCTCTGAGAGCAAAATCCAAGTCCAAAAAATAGCACAGAAAGGGCACCAAAAGGGTGAGCCAGGTTTGCTTTCGACAGAAGATGAGAATGGCAAAAATGAAATAAAAACCGTCTCCTCATCCCTGGGAGCATTTCCTGTGTTTGTTTCCCGTTAAACTGTGAGGGAATGCTGTGGATACGGAGTGGTGGCATCGTACTCACTGTACCAGAAGGTCCAGATGGTCTCGGGGTGGCCCTCGCCAAAGAACCAGCACCTCCAGAAGAAACCCTCGTGGTGGAAAGTGAGGATCTCCTTCCCAACCTCTGCTGGAGCTTCAGCCTGGGGAGGAAAGAAAGTCCGGGCTGAAACAGGGAAGATCATGGTATAGAGATAGACAGACATTGATTTAATTTTTTATGGGGTTTTCATTTGGTTTTTGAGTAGTTTTGGAGGGGTTGGTGAACACGGAGGAGCTCCTGTCCTTGACTTTCTGCCGTGTCTCAGCTACAAAATGTTTTGATAACAAATTGTCCTGCAGACCTGCACAAACCATTTGCCTCTTTCTCTGCTGCCCTTAAACCCCTGACAGCCAAAGCTGGACGGGAATGTCAGGGAGCTGGGCCTGCTGGGTGTGTTCTACTCCTCAAACACCTTCCTCCAACCCGCAGACCAGACCTGCGAGCACGAGGTTTTGGTCTTTCCTGAAGGGAGGATATTGCAAAGTTTGGTCATGGAAGATTTACCGAAGAATTTATTAAGATTATCCTCAAAACCAGTTTTATCTTCCTCACGCACAGCTTGGTGAAGGAGACAGGACTGTGACAAAGTTATGGTTTAGGATGGATGGGGAACGTCCATAGAGGAATGGGCCCTGTGAACCAGAGAAAGGAGGTGGGACTCACAGGGAGGTGCTAGAGGTACTTATCCAGTCACAGGCTGGTTTGGGTGGGAAAGGACCTTAAAACCCATCCAGTGCCACCCCCTGCCATGGGCAGGGACACCTCCCACTATCCCAGGTTGCTCCAAACCCCGTCCAACCTGGCCTTGGACACTTCCAGGGATGCAGGGGCAGCCACAGCTGCTCTGGCACCCTGTGCCAGGGCCTCGCAGGGAAGAATTTCTCCCCAGTATCCCTCTGGCAGTGAGAAGCCATTCCCCTTTGTCCTGTCCCTCCATCCCTTGTCCCAAGTCCCTCTCCAGCTCTCCTGGAGCCCCTTTAGGCACTGGAAGGGGCTCTAAGTTCTCCCCAGAGATCTTCTGCTTCCCTCACCTCGATGTTTTCATGCATCACGTTATGGTTAGAGCTTCCAGAGCTCTAACCTGATTCTCCTTTTACTCTCAGGATAAAATCCTGACTCTGACAAGGGGAGCATTCAGCCCTGAAACTTCCTCAGCTGGTGGCTCTGACTTGGTGCATCCAGAGCACATTTCACTGAGTTTGTCAGATGCTCAGCCCATCCTTATCTGTAAGGGACAGGATTTGACAGTTTAAGAAAGGGCAGAGAAGGTAAAAACAGAGCCTGTTATCCACAACCAGTAACAGAAATAGAAATAATAGAAACAGTGTCTGAAATAGAAATAAAATAGCTCAGAGGGAAGAGTAAGAGCAGTTCCTATTTCTGCCTGGCGCTTTTGAACTCACTGCCTCAGCGTCAGGCTCCCCAACACTTGGCCAAGAGCGTCTCCGAAATGTTTGAGATGCTTATTCGTGTTGTGCAGTGCATCATCTCTGCTCTCTCCACTTTAAAAAACAACTAAAATGTGAAACAATTAACTCTGTCACTTCCTAAGTGCACGAAAAACAAGTGGCACTTCTCTGTCTCTGCCATTCCCGGGCTTTACTGAGCTGCTTGAAACTAAAGACCCTGTCTTCTGTTTCACTTCTCCAGGCATCTTTTCCATCATAATTTTTTTCTTTTCAGTAGGGAAAGTCATTTGGAACCATGACTCAAGCAAACAGTGCCCTACATTTGATTATGGGATTCTGAAATGAAAGAAAAATATTTCTTGCTGGCATCATGATGCTTACCCAGGGTGACTCACTGCACCAGGAAAAAAATCAAACCTAATTGGATTGAACTTTGAAGTAACAAAAAAGTCTGCACAAAACAAGGATCTTCCTGTCATTTTGTAATGGAAACCACACATTGATCGGCACAAAAACATTTTGGGGGAGTGGGTGGCTCGAGGAACTGATCCGGTTGTTATTTCATTGAAGAGTTAGACAACAGCAAGTGCAGCGAAAATCCAACTTGAGGGATCTATAAACGAGCGACACCAGCCCTTAGCACTAAAATATCAAACTGTCCCTCGAAAATTACATTTCCTGCTAACTAAAATCCTATACAAATCTTACTTTGAGGATATCCAGGCCACTGGTTGGATGGGCAGGAACTCGTCTGCTCTGCTCTGTGTCTGATGTCCACTTTTGTTTGGTGTCTGTGCTGCAGCTGTGTCACTTCAGATGGAAGTGATTGCCAAGCCCCACACTTTAAAACATGAACTAGTTTAAAATGAAGAAACTACAGAGGCAAAAATCTTTTAATGGAGATATCTTTTACCAGGAGATATCTTTTGTCTTTAGAGGGAAATGCTATCAACAACTAAAGCTCTTACCATTTTGCCTTTCATTCTCTAATGTTCATATCTGCCAGATTACAGAGGTGCCATCTTAGTGTTTCCTAGACACACTTTTCTCCAGTCAAAATGCTCAGTATTATGGAAAAGCCAGTTTGGATTTTAAAGAATTTAAAGTTTTACCTCAGGCTGACGTTTTACATTAACAGGTCACTTTCACTGAGCGTAAATATCACCACAGATATCAAAATTTTAGATCTGAAATTATTTAGGTCAGTTCTTTCAAAGCACGAGATTTGAGAGCTCACCCCGCCGGTGCTCAGGGTGCTGTTCCCATGCTCGAAGACCCCGCAGGTGTCCGTGGCCAGAAGCCAATAATCCGTCCCAAAGGCGATGAGGAAGAGCAGCACCCCGGTGCCTCCGAGGATCCCGGCTGCCAGGGCGGCTGCTCCGGCCTTCATGGGGCAGCAGGGGGGAAACCAGCACAACTGGAGATCAGAAAAGGAGGAAAACCCCCGAGTTTCCCGGGTCTCTGGAAGAGCGGGGGCCGGAGGAACGCTATTTTTGGACGCGGATAACGATCTCCTGGCTGGTGTGAGTTTCAGTGGGTGGTGGAGCAGCACTAATAAAAGCAGATGACCTGGCCTAAGCGAGCAGCTGTGGCATTAGGGATCGTGACAAACAGGCAGTGAGGCAGGCAGGGAGCCCTGCAGGGGGACACACGGCTGCTGCTGCCCGAGGAGCGGAGCCAGGAGCCCTCGGGACACGGCTCTGGGTCACGACTGCTGAATTCCCGGGACACCGGGGAGTTTTTCCCGTCCCTCCCTGCACAGATGAGCAGAGGTGGGCTCAGAGGTCTTCCCCCCACCGTGGAGCCCGTGGTGTCCTCAGCCACTGCGGTGACACCTCTCACGGCGTCACCACAAATGGCACTTCTGGAATTTGCGTCTCCGTCTTCCTCTGAGCAAGATTCTGATGTGGCTTTTACAGAAAGCAACCCCAGGGGTCCAAGAAAAACATTAAAAACACTGGGAGATCCTAAATATCCCAGTCCTCCTGGAAGGGTTGCAGTCAACACCTTTGCACCAGGCAGCTCCGCATGGAGCTGGACAAGGAGCACCCAGCCAGGTGCACACACGGACACATCGGGGTGTCCTGCAGTTGGAAAGGATACTCCTGCCACAGAAAAGTGGATTATATGGATCCATACCCCTCGCACCCACCCAGCCTGCTGTGGGAGAAGTGTCTCTGGGGAACAAGGACATTCCTGCATGGAATTTCACTGCCATTTGCTTCCTAATGTTCTTGGCTTCTGCTGGAGCATCTGCTGGAGATCACTGCCAGGAATGGGATGCCAGACTAGGAAAATTATCATTTCTGTAGGGCAATAACTATATTCCTGTGACATGCCAGGAAGCTGGGAGAAGAAATTTAAATTACAGTCAAAAAATCAAGTTCTGATTTTTCTAACCTTAGCCTTAGTCATGACCTGCTCCAAACAGTGGGGGGACATGCTGTTGACTTCCCTATCAGATGGGAATTTGTGTTGCCAAATCAATTTCCAAATCAATTCAATATTTAAAGTTACCTGTGAACGTGTGGGTATCTCAAAGCAACTGGTTGGGGAATCTGGAGGGGGTTGAGGAAAACTTTGACTACACTTCTCATCGAGGCATACGGAGTGATGAATGTACTCAATCTTCTATAAGCACAACAGAATTTAAATTATAACAATTTATTTTATCCTCTGCACTGTCTTTCTTAAATATTGCTGGGGTAGCTGTTAAATAACACGACCTCTCTCCCTCACTGTCCCAGGGGCAGAGTTGCTCCTGGTTTAACCTGACTGTGAGCATGTGAGGAATTCCACAGGATCTAGAGCATTCCCTTCAGTGACACAGGGAGAAAGGAGAGCTGGGACAGGGTGCAGACTTACCATGATCAAAGCTCAAGGGTCAAAGCTCAGCCCCAGAGCTGGGATTCTGCAGGAATAAACACACCCCGTCCATCCCATTGTCCTGCCACGCCACTGGAAACACTCCCGGCTGCTGCGAGGGGTTTCCATGGAGGTTCTTGTGATCAACCCTCCCTAAACCTCCGCTCATCCCATTCCTACACAAATTGTCCTTTTCCACCTCACCTCAGCATATCCACTCTTTTTCCACAGTTTTGAACAGCAATAACACACCCATCTCAGTCACTGGTGCTTCACCGCTGCGATGAGAGGAGCTCTTTGTATTGAACATAAAATGGTTGATTAAATACAAAGTACAACTTATCTACCACCTAAATAATCAATTAGTGCCATTCCAATCAGCCATTTAACTACCACACAATCCTGGTTAAACCTGTCTGAAGCGACAAGGACAGTTGTTTGTCATCTCTTGTGATGTTCTCCTCAAAGTTGGACACGACTGACAGGAGCTTTGACAACGCTCAAGAGGAGCTGGGTGAAAACAAGGATTTGCACACCAGGAGTGAGGATTTTTTTTTTGTAGCTCACACTGCAATTACATAAAATTAAAATGCAAAGTGGGCACTTGTGTATTTTTGTTTTTAAAAAGGGATTAATGCACACTTCCACATTTCTGGGTGTGTTTTGAGCCAGCTGTATTTGGTGCTGCTGTTTTTGTGCTACTGCACGTCCCGAGTCAGTGCTGTTTGCCATTTGGAAGTGTCCTCAGGAATTCTGGGTCCCACTGGCAGAAAAACCCTGCGTGGCTGAGGCAGAGCATTGCTGGTGCCCAGCCTTGGCTCTCCCCAGGATGGCTTCTGGCCAGTCAAACATCCTCCAAATTCCTAGGCTATGGAACAGGAATTGAGTTCCCAAGGTTGAAATGTCTCTCCATGCACTGAAATCCCACTCCTGGCAGGTGTTTCTTTTCAAAGACAGGTTGGACAGGGATGGGAGAAACCTGGTCCAGTGGAAGGTGTTCCTGCCCATGGCAGGGTTTGGAACTGGATGATCTTTAAGTTCTCTTCCAACCCAAACCATCCTGTGTTTCTAGGATGATTCTGTGATTCCTTGTCACAGCCCCAAGCATGTCCTCATCACCTTCAGGATCCAAAAACATTCCTGGGCAATGAGACCGTGTGGTCTCTCCCACAGCCTGTAGAAAGTGGTAATGATGCTGGCCGTCCTTTGGAGCCTGTGCTGGGATCTCTGGAATGCCACCCCAAAGCCAGGGGGGTGAATTGACCACCCAGCACCACCTTCCATGCAAAGGCACACACAAACACCATTTAACCACCCAGCACCACCTTCCATGCAAAGGCACACACAAACACCATTTAACTCCCAAGGAAAACAGCCCTCCCTTTCCTCCCTTGCCTCTCCTGGTGCCAGCAGGGTCCTGCACTCAGCATCCTCCTATCCACAGAGGTCAAATGATAGTGCCACCATGGGCAGCTGCAGGACTCCAGGGGATGGAAAGGGAAGTTGCATCCTGAGCATTTTATTAATTCCTAATTGACCCTGAAGATTTTTTCCCCTTAAGCTTTTAAACCAAAACTGTGACTCTCCAAAACATACATATTCTAGCAAGGAGCTGGGGCAAGTCAGCTCAGATTTTTCACAGAATTGGGTGTTTTACCTTTGAATTGATCAAAGACTCCATCAGCACAGTCTGCGTTGTTATTTCCTGTGGTTTGATCCATGCTCACAGAAAAATTTACATTTTATGTAGATAGATCGACATATTTTCACTCTCTCATGCGGGAAGCAGAGGATTTCTTGGAATTTGATAAAGAGATGAGTTTTCAGGGCTGCCTTCACTGAGTCCCTTTGGAGATTTGCAGACCTTTCCTCCTTGGAGCTTGGCCTGACGATCCTGGGGGGTGAAATCCTGGAACAGGCTGTTCAGGGCAGTGGTGGTGTCCCCATCCCTGGAGGGATTTAAAAGCTCTGGGGATGTGGCACTTGGGAACAGGGGTCAGCAGTGGCCTCAGCAGTGCTGGGGGAATGGTTGGGCTCCATGTTTTTAAAGGGCTTTTCCACACTAAATGATTCCACGGTTCTGTGACCTGTCCTGCTCCGAAAGACATTCCAACATGGTGTTTCCTTAGGTAGGTGAGTGAATCTCTCTCGAGTCTTTTCTTCCACTGTTTTCCCCCCAAACCTCAGAACAAGAAGACACCAAGGACAGCAAAGCCAACCAGACCACGACAAGAGCACCCAAGCACTGCCAGCCTTACCTTGGAAAAGCCACCAACATCCCCAATGGTTTCACAAAGAGCAACCCCCCAGTCTGAGCCGTGCTGGAAGGGAGAGCAACAGATATCTGTGTTGACATTTGCCCCTTTAATTCTGCATTAAAATGATAATCTCCAGTTCATCTCCATCACATGCTCCCTTTTCATCTCTCCCGTCTCCACGTCTCTTGGAAGAAGCACATAAGCCTGGATGTTGAAAGATCCTTAATGGTTCTTCTGAGGCTGAATCCCCTCCAGGACTTGATGTCAGGAGAGAAAAAAGCTCAAATTTGCCTCACCTGCTTCTCAAGCGCTGCCAGGCCTTTCCAGGATTAAGTCATTATAATCTCCTTAAGCAGTCATGAAATAAAATAAACACAAGTGTGGTTTTCTGCTCAAAATAAAAATATTAAAGTTCACATGAGGAAATGCTTCTGGAGTTGTGAGTACAAGGGAGATTTTGCCTGATTTTCAAATGCAGCTGATTGATGTCTTTGCACAGAGTTTTCTGATGTGGTTTTTGGGCTCTCAGTTTGCCATCAAGCTACTCCCCCTCATCAACAACTTTTGCCCATTTTAACCTGAACTTTTCACAGACTCCTGTAAACTTCCAGAGTAAACACAGAGCAAAAACTCTCTGAACTCCTAAAGGAATCAAACTGATGCAATTTATTTCCACAGAACCATGCAATATTCAATGATACACTGAATCTGTGTTTTTAACACTTTTTAAAGGACTAAAACCCTGGAAAGAATTAATTAGGCATGCTCTGAAGCCTGAGCACTTAACAGTTTTCCACTCGGTTGTAGAATTTTAAGACCACCAACACTGGATACTGGCAAAGATTATCAAAGGTATTCTGGGCTGAAATACAAACTAGTCAGAGGGCTTGGCCACTAAGTTACTGGAAAATGCTTCGTAAAAGCTTTAGCTGGGCTATTATATATTGCAAAGAAATTTTAAGAAAAAATCCACAGTATCCAGAAGGTTAAATTTAGGGCAGAGTGACTCATTGGGAAAAAATGTCTTGCAGGGAATATTGTCTTCTCTGCAGATCAAGCAAATTGTTCATGCAGCAGAGAGGTATTGATGGACCCAGCAGTCAAAGTGGGGCTGGAAGGGAAGGATGGGCTGGGATCCACGACGGATCCAGCCAGTTCCTGTGCATGGGAATGTGGGGCTGGCTGGAGCAGCCTCTGCAGCCACCTCTGGAACTGCCACAAGCTGGGAGATCCTCATGCTGAATCGAGATGAAAATGTACAATTTCAAAAAAATGCAAGGAATTTTTTTTTTTTACATTTTTTTCCATATCAGATAAAACTTCCATTCCATTTTCTGGCATTCTTCCAACCACTTCTGCTGCCTACAACAGCATTACAAAGAAATCTACCCCTGCCAAAACAGCCGCCATTTGATAAGGTCCTTGATAACCCATAATGATATTGCAGAGAACTGATGGGAATCTCAATTGGAGAAAGCTCCTTATTTAAGTGCCTGAAGCCCAGAAAAATGATGGATGCTGTACAAAGATGACAAGCATGGATGCAAGACAAAGATGGTACAGACATCCAGGTATTTCAGACAAAAACAACACAGTTCAGATGCAAAAGCATAAAACCAAAAAAAAACCAGCCAAAAAACCACCAAACAAAACCCAAGCAAGAGTCGGCCAATCACAGTTTCTATCCTTGATTAAAAACTCCTGGACAAGCAAGTTGATTTAATTTCCTTATTGCTCTCCCACTACAGAATAAAACGACCCACCTTAGTAAAGCCACCTATGACTATTTACTGTGCAGAACTCAAGGAGAAATTTAAAACACTGAGGACATTAAACTGCAGGTGAACAGGGACATCCCAACCCCAGAGAGCCGAGGACCTTCAGGTTCAGTATTTTTTTCCTCTCCCTTGTATGCAATGGCTTTCACCAACAAACAACAACACCGATTTTATTTCCTTCTTACAATTGTTCTCCTCACTCGTGATCTTGGGATCACTGGCCGAGGGTTGAAGGAGCTGCTGTTCCAAGAGGATCTGCCTGGAATGACACCCAGAGACACCCCTGAGTGTCCCCAGCTCCTGATGATGTCACCAGCAGCATGTCAGAGATGCAAGGAGGGAATAACACAGAGATGATCCCATAACACAGCGAGTTTAATTGAGATAGAAATGTAGAGCACTTCAACATATTCATAAATGTCTTAGATTATTTCATATATTACAACATACTCGAAGATGGGCTGTTTCCTAAACCAAGTACAGCCAAATCCACATGCCTGTCATGCACACGGATTAAACTAGGAAACAAACCAAAATTGTAATAAATTAACTGAAGACGACAATCAGCCTACATGAAAATCAATACATATATACATATAAGTATATATACACGCAAAACACACATCTATTGCTAAAAACTCCAATTTTCCTTTGCAATGAAGTGAATTTCCAGTGATGGAGTGACTTTCAAGTCAACACGAACCACTTGAGCTTATGCCAGGACACCGTAAAGGGGTTTTTTTCAGAAGAAAATGAGACCTTGGATCATTGCAAAGCAAATACACAAAAATTTGTGCCTTTAATTTAAAAGGAAAGCCTCCATGTACCATGCAGGGGTCTCCTAAAGGAATATTTCTGCACACAGGAGCCTGGTTCTGCGAGCCCAAAAATATCATGGAAGGGAGTCTCTGAATTCCTACAGTTTCTTTTAATGCTGTTTCAAAAAGAGCCACTCGCTCAGATTAAACACTCTTGAATCAGAGGGAGGAGAAGGGAAAGAAAAATGTCAACACAAAATTAAAACTTGTCCTGTCAGGTTCAGTAAGGACAAGAATTCAAAGGCTTGGACTTACCTGGAGTTTTAAAGAAAATTACCCAAAGCTGGGAATATCTGTCTTCCTCAGGTCCTACCCTGGAGTTTACCTGCATCTGCTGTGCCAAGGGCTCACCCCTTTCCTGGGAGAAGCAGCCAGGGTTTGGGTCACTCTCTTGGCACTTTCAAACCCCTCTAAACCCACAGCTCCCAGCTACGGCAGCACAGATCACCCCAAAATATCTTTGCAGCATTGATGGAACCAACGAACCACGTCAGAAACCTTTCCCATCTATTTAAGGACTGTCACCCTCATCTCCTGGTATTCACCACTGGGTTTGGAGCTTCCTCTTTTTAACTTTGAGGTGAACCATTCCTTACATAAACTTGTAAAAATCGGTGAGAACGTATTTCTCCCTTTTAACTCAGCTGCAATAATTTTTCATTAGCAGAACTGTGGCTGGGTGTGGGAAAATTCCTCAGGTAAGACACAACCTCCATGTCATTTAACTTTGGGCTCCATGAGATTAATGTTCATAGCCAGGATCCATCAGTTCCTGAGGAGCAGAAGAGAACTGTTGCTGTTTCTGCTCTTTCCTCCATCCCCTAATAAAACCTTCTTTGAGATTATCAAGTTTTTCCCAACCTATAATCCAAATGCTCCCTGCTGTTTAGCCTATCCCTGAAAACTGATGAGAAGAGCCCATATTTCACCTTATGAAAACATCCTTCCTTGCAGTTGTAGGCAGTTTCAGCAATTTTCCCAGACTGAACAAGCTAATTTTTCCTAGAAATTCCTTAGAAATGCTCCCTCAGCCATTCCCTGACATTGCTGATGCTCAGCTGGGCATCTTTTCCCTCAGTTCCCACTAAAAACCCCACACTGGGCAATAAGAGCGACTCTCCACGCAAACCACTCCGGATATTCCGCCCCGTCCACGCTGTCCTGTCCAGCGTGCATCTTATTTACATTATCTACACGTCGAGCAGCCCTCCCTGAGGGAGTCAGACCCCTCCTGGGGAGCCAGAGCACCCCTTGTGTCTGTACATCTCCAGGGTCAGCTCCTTCCTCCCGCCCCAGGTCGCGCCGCTGGGCTGGGGTGGTGGGATGGCACACACGGACTTGGAACGGCTCTCCTTCACCTCCCGAACCTGCTCCGTGTTCCCCACTGTGGGAAGAGAAGCACCATGAGAAACAGCACGAGAAACACCACGAGAAACAGCACGAGAAACACCCTTCTTTGTGGGTCAGCAGGAATGAAGAAACACCGAGGCGCCCGTGTGCTCGTCGGGGATGAGCTGTTCCACTCCAAGGATCACTTCCCAATTATAAAACAGAAGACAAAGGCCAGTGTTTCCAGGGAAGAAAAAGCCAAAAAAAGGCAATTTAAACCCGGGTTTATAGTTTGAAATACATAAAGTACTTGGATCAATATCATCATTCTTTTGTCAGTGCCCACCTGCAACTTTGCTGAGCAAAAATTCACATTGGTGACTACCTTAAACCAGCTGTGGAAAACGCAGGTGTCCTGCTGGAGCACCTGGAATGTCATGTTGTCACATTAAGGGATTTTTTGGGGGGATGAACACGCAACCACGACAGAAGGGTTACAATCTCCTTCTGCTCTGTCACCACTGTATGTCAGGGACCACGGTGCTCGTGTTTTCCTTGGGGTGGAAAAAAAAACTTACTCAGAAACACTGGTTTTTATCACTTTTCTCTGCTTGCAGTCATGGTTTTCTCCAGGGAGAACGTAATTGAAGTATTCCTGGTAAACTGTGGATTAAAACAGCTACATCCCAGGTTAGATGAGGCAGCCTGACCTAGCTGGAGATGTCCCTGTTCGTGGCAGAGGGTTTGGAGTAGATGGCTTTGAAAGGGCCCTTCCCACCCAAATCATTCCCACCAATCTCAGGTTGGGCTGAGAGGGGGCACCGGGGCTGGGAAGGCTTTCAGCTCTCCTTGCTTGTGGATGCTGAAAGCTTGGTGGCAGAGAGATTTTTCAGTATCTGCCTGTGTCCGTGAGCATTCTCACTTTCTCACGGAACTAGCTGCAAAACAGCTAGCGAGCTTTTGTAAATAATTTGTCTATCTTGCACCTGTGAGATGTTTTTGGACGTTGTTATTGTAGGACCGAAGGTCTGTTTAGGAAATGTGTGTTTTTAGGATCTAGCCAATAGCCCTGGTGGGTGGTCAGCTAAGATCCAATGGCTTTCCTATAACTTTGAGTATAAAACTCTTCTGTATGTAAATAAATATGGGCTTTTCTATCGAGTCCCTCCGGAGTTCGGTTCTCTCCTGCCTCCCCGGGCCGTGTCCGTCATTGCGACACTTGCTCACTCATGAGGCTCAATTAAGGAGCCCCACGTCCTCCCTGTCACCTGCTGGGCCATTCCACAGGGATGAGGGTGAGCAGGGGAGGGCAGGGAATCACCCCCAGCTGCCCAACTTACCGGTGAAGGAGCGGCAGAGCTTGGGCTGCGGGGTGGCCTCGCCCTGCGCCGAGCACGAGTCCTCCTTCTGGGACTGAGGGAGAGAAGGACTTCAGTGCCTTGTGAAATCTGTTCACGACACTCCCGCCTCGTAAACCAACCCTCTGCAACCCCTAAGGATCCCACTCCCATTTGTCTGACTCTTGCCACGTAAGAATAAACAACAAAAAAAAGAAGGATTTCTAAAAATAGACTGAAGAGATGTGGCAGGAAGTATTTGCAGATGCTGATTTGCTACAACACAGAATCACAGAATGGCCTGGATTGGAAGGGACCTTAAAGATCATCTCATTCCAGTCCCTCTGCTGTGGGTGGGGACACCTCTCACAGGACCAAGCTGCCCCATCCAAACTGGCCTAAAACCCTTCCAGGGATGGGGCATCCACAGCTTCTCTGAACAACACTGGAAGTTTTTTATGGACTGTCAAGAATTTAGAAATAAAACTGAGCCAGTGTCAGAGGCTTAAAGGATTTAAATTGTACAATACAGCAATTATGTTTTGAGTTCTGGAAGAGGTTTGAGCTCCCCAGGAATGGGTCAGCAGAGAGGATAGGAAGGAGCAGCCCTGGAGCTGGGAGAATAGGGCAGGGAGTGCAGAAGGCAAAGCTGTCCCCAGGACATGGATGTTTCTCACCTTGGCTGTTCCCCACGCTGGCTGCAGGCCAAGGAGGCAGGTAACGAGCTGGCACTAACGAGCTCCCTGTCCTTTCACTCCAGTGCTAATCTCCACCCTCCAGGACAAAAAAAATAGGAACGAAAAAAATAAAAATCAGGTAGCACAATGCTGCCTGGATTGTTCGGTGCCTCTGTAAACTGGGAATAAGTCTCTCACGCAGCTGTGATTTGGCACCTCGGTCCAGAAACCCAGACTGCCAAAATAACTCTGGACACCTCCCAGCCTGGTTTTCTGTTTTGTTTCGGTTCGTTCTCCTCCCTCCCCTAACGAGGACCGCTGCCCTCCATCCCTTGTTCTCACTTTTATTGACCATTTTAATAACAATGCCTTCCCGGCTCCGGCAGCAGCGCCCGGCTCTCTGGAAAGCCATTCCCAGGGGCATTTAACGATTCTCAGAGCATGCTCCATGAAAGGGCTCCGACATAATTACCAAAGGCACTGTGTCATTTACGCACATGGCTCACAGGCAGCTCCAAATAAGCTCCTTCTGGGGGAGTGCACTCGTGTTTTGGCAGGAGAAAAGAGGACCAAGTTGCCTGGCTACAGGTGCACGGATTTTCTGGGTGCTCCGTGGTAAATAAAAGCTGTCCTGGGTCTCAGAATCCGCCCTGCCAGCGCAGGCTGGGCTGGATCCCTGCCTAAAATAAGGCAAGCCCCAAATGCGGCCGGCGCTCGGAGCCAGCAGTGATGCACAGCTCCAGGAAGCAGCAGCCTTCGGCAGGAATTTTGTCCTTAGGGGGAGGAAGGCGAACTTTCTGCTGGAAATAGATAGTCTTGGAGTTAATCCTCTGGGCTGTGGTTCAGAGCTGAAGTCACCCCGTTCTCCTGCCAAGGTCCTTCTGCCTGGTGCAAATCATTTAACCTGCCCCGGAGGGAGGAGGATTGTTCTTTTCTTGCTGCTTCTCCCTGCTTTTTCCCCGTTTGCTCTCCAAACTCTCCTTGGTGGAGGCTCCAAGAGCCCCCTCTCAGTGCTGGAAAAGCACCTCAAGTGCAGGAGACCCGTAAGGCACCTAAAGCCACCCAGGAGAGGTGACACAGAGCCACAGAACGGTCTGGGGTGGAAAGGACCTCCAGCTCCAACCCCAATCCCTCCTGGCCGAAGCCTGGTGGTGGCCACAGACCTGTGTCCACCCTGGCGAGGGCACTGCTTTCTCCTGTGGAAGGAGATGGATTGTCCAGCAGCCAAGATGGACTCGGCTCCTCCCCAGCCTGGTGAAGCCACCAACCCACACAAGGATGTTCCACACAGCCCTGATTTTGTTCGGAGGGAAAAGACCAACCAGCCCCTAGTAAAATATGAGTTTAACTGAGCTACAACAGCTTCATATTTAACAGCGAAGCTCTCACCAGCTCCACTGAAAAACAAAACCAGACACCACGCAGAAAAAGCGGGGTTTCTACTGAACCAAGGGGATTTTTTAATTATTCCCTCAGCTCCCAACGCTCAAGGTATCACCAAAAAGCTTTTCCCAAGACCGGCAATGGAATTGCAGGAGTTTCACCAGCACCAGCAGGGTTTCAGTGGCCCTTTGCTGGAAGTTTGTTCCCCGTCCCTGGATTTCCAGTCGGATTTGCAAACACAGTTGTAATGCTTCCATCTCGTGGTGAGATGTAGAATAGAAAAACGTGGGGAGCGACAGCATCCAAGTTTTTCTTGCTGACTCAAAACCCAGAAGGCCAAGCCTTTCCCTTTGGGACTACAAAAGATGGAATATCTGACAATCAGAAAAATCTCTAACACTAACTATTGACATTTTTCATTAAGAACTTTTTTAATTAGGAGAACACCATTTGCTTTTCTATTTGGCATGGAAGAAACATGAGTAGCTGCTCTTCTCCCAAAAACTGGTAAGTATTGAGCTGCTTATAATAGGCTAAAATCTACTTTTTAGCACAGTGTTCCTTCTTTCTGCTGACAAATTCTGCAATCTGTCCTCCTACAGCACAAAGTAACAGCATTCACCCACCCTCCTTAATATTATATAATATTATATATATAAAATTAATATGGTGTTAATATTTCAGGGCTCTGTTAGAGCATTATCACATCACTTTGGGGTATCATTTTATTTCTATCCACAGTAAATGAGGCAGCTATTCTTAAAAATTATCAGAAAAGCTGCTAGTGACATATAACAGGCCTGGCTTGTCCTTTTGGTCGATAAGGAATGGTTCTTGGGTTAGAGCCACCCTTACAGGGGCCACTGGGATCAGCTCCCAGTGTTTACTATCATCTCCCAGGCTGGACAGGACAACCTGATCTAGTGGAAGGTGTCCCTGCCCATGGCAGGGGGTTGGGACTGGATGGTCTAAGGTCCCTTCCAACCCAAACCATTCTGGGATTTACATCTGCTTCCCTTCACCTGGCACAAAACCAAGGTGGCTGTGGTGAAGGGGTGTGAGCCCCACCAAGCGACTCCAATGGCACAACAGTCAGTATTCAGCATCAAATTGGCATTTTCCACAATCCACAGGGCATTTCCCACCCTCAGAGGGCATTTTCCATCATCCACAAGTCAGTACAAACACACAGTGAATCCTACTGCTTTTGCAATTCCCCCAAAAGCGTTCTGTTCCCCCAAAGCCCAGCTGCAAGCACTCAAAGGAACAGGAGGAACAGCCTTCCCAAAGCTCCTGAATTTCCCACCAAATGCAGCAGAGAAGGGGAATGCAGGAGCACAAGGGTTAACAATCAAATATCCTTAAAGTAGGGAACGTCGTGCTCAAAATCAGCCGGAGTTTGATGTTGCTCTTTTGAAGTTTAATTATACCAAATGTTCTACAGGAACATGCCATGTTCTTGCCTATCTATTCTGAATTGTAAGTACCAATCAGCATGTAAATGATCAAATTAAATCTTTTAAGTTGTTTGCAAGAGCCAGAACACCTTTCTGGGGAGGAAGGGCTGAGCAGCAGCAGCGTTTGGTGCGGTGCCGCCGTTCCCGGTGGGCTCCTCCATGATTGGCACTTCCACAAGGAAACTGGAGTGGAAAAAAGTCCACGGCACTCCCGAGTTCTTGTGCTGTCATGGAAAATTACTACCTAAATAGGGAAGGGTGATTTATTTCTTTCAAAAAGGTCATTTTGTTCTCCTCAGTGATGGAGCTTGGCTGTCCAGATTTGAGATCACAGTTCACACTTGGACAGTGCTCCAGCTCGAGCCATCAAAACCTAAAATTCAGAGAAGTGGGGGGAAATTTAGGGATGGCTCAGCAATTACTGCAAGCACCAACCCTGCCAGAGCTCAAAGAGTGTTTGGACAACGCTCTCAGGCATAGGCTGGGAGTCTTGGGGTTGTCCTGTGCAGGGCCAGGAGTTGGCTCAATGATCCTCACGGATCCCATCCAACTCAGGATGTTCTGTGATTCTGCTGACCTGGGCATTTGGGAGCAAAATATGACAAGGGTTAAATGCTTTTCCTCCAAAGAGTTACAGAAGATGGGAGGAACTGAAAAGACCACGCCTGCTCCTCGTGCATCATTCCTGGAAACCCTGTTTTTCCACAGCTAAATGTTGGCCTAGCTTCTCTCACCGATTTCCAAAGAGCAAAAGTCTTCACCAGCCACAGACATTGTATTAACCCTGTTTCTCTTCTGATTCAGAACATAAACCAACACAGAACTAGGCCAGTAGTAAATTGGAAAAATTTTTCTTTCTCATAGGAATCTGGTAAGCAAAACTTCCCTCTATTTGATTTCTTCCAAGCCTGCCCAAAACTGTAGATGTGTTTAAAAATAAAAAACTCACTCCCGGAATGAATAAGAAAGATCACAAAAATGCTTCTGTCCTTTCAAAAGAGTTGGGGTGAAAAAACCACCGAGCAGTCTCAAATATTTACAGTCCCTCTGGACCACTGACAATGGGGGAGACAAATTCCTGTCTTCGGTGAAATCTCTCAGAAAAGAAAACACGGGAAAACCAGACCTCAGATTCTACAAAGTGAAGCCCAGTCAGTGACATTTGCTCAGTAAAGAACTTTCCCAGCATGGGTGGAAGTCGGTGTTCCCAAAGCACCGAACGGGGCTGTGCTCAGGACAGTTTGCCAGGAGCTGGGTTGGGGGATTTCTCTCTTGGTATTTCCTATCCACTGAAACGCGATTTGGGATTGAGACCCTTTTTTAAATTTTAATTTAAAGTAACGAGACTCGTCTTTCAAAGGGAACGCCCTCAGCGATAACCAAGCAGTGGGGAAAGCAGGGTGCTGCTTCCCTGCGCTCCCTCTCACCTCCTTCCTGGAGCTGCAGGCGTCGCTCCCGCTCACCTCCACCAGCAGGTTCTTGTGCCGCAGGATCAGGATCTCCTTGGCTTGCTCCGTGGGCTCGCTGTCCCCGGGCAGGGTGTGCCTGCTGTACGCCGGGCCCTGCAGGGGACACAGCAGAGCCTTTTGGACACGGGCCCGTCCCTGCCCTCCCTCCAGGATCCTTCCCTCGCTGCAGCCATCCCGCCCGGTCATGGGGACACGCTGATTTAGCGGGGTAGGGATGGGAAGAGCCACAGATGGGAGATGGGACTCCAAACTCTGCTTTTTCATGTGAGGTCACCCAAGAAATCACTGAATGGCAAGACTGAGTTACACCTGGACAGAACGAGTGCGATGACTCTGCTCGAGGTGCCTTCAGCCCCTCAAGGTTTTTATATCAGCCTCACCTTCCCATATAAATCATGCAAACAATGGGAACCATAAATCCTCCTTCAAAAGCCACCACCCAGCCAAGTTGAAATCTCCCACTAGCACCAGTGGGAGCTGGGATCATGCTATCACTACAAGGGGTTAGGCTGGATTAACGCAGGACTAAGTGCAAATGGGAGCTGTGCCTTCATCTTCACCCCTTCACCAAGTCCATGGGTTTCTTCCCAGCCTGATCCCATTGCTTCCCTCAGCCCAGCAAAGGGACAGGACAGGGAGGCTGATCCCTCTGTGCTGAGCTGCCCACACCAGCCCCACCCCTAAGGACTCCATATTTTGTGTGTAATCCATAAAACAGAGGCTTAGGTGGATTTTAAGGCTGTGTCCCTACGAACAGCAATTCCAGTGCACAGCCCCAGGTGCTGTGTGAAACCCCAGACAGGATCCATGATTCTGTAAGCAGCAAGTGGGGTTTATGCCCTTTAACCACTGGTACCACCTCCATGGCAAAACTGCTGGGTGGATTTAAAACCTCTGCGGATTAATTCCCACTCACAGCTCTCTTCCATGGTGAAAAATGCACCACGAAGATAACCCCATCCCTGCTCTGTCCCAGGAGCTGCTGCTGGATCTGCTAACCCAGTGCCTGAAGTTCCATGTGCTCCTCCTTTCTCCTTTTCGCTGCCGGGTACCAATGCCGAAAATATTCCACCAAATTATAGGCTGACTGGGTGAACCTTTCAAAAGCTGTCAGGCAGCAAACAGAAATGTGCCACTGACTTGGAAACTGGATCTGGCTCCACACAGCCAACTATTCTCTGCTCACAAAGAGACATCCTGGGTAATTATGGAAATATTCATAACATCTGCTCGGGCTGTTCGGATAACCGAGGGAATTCGTGTTATTGGACACTTGAAATATGGATTGAGGGAAAAGTTATACCGTCCTCCTGATCCGGTACAGGTTCCTCGCCAATATTTCCTGCATGTTGTCCAGGACATCGGGATTCGGCGTCTCCTCCAATTTTTGGTCTGTAATGACAGTCCTGTCACTGCTGCTACAAAGGAAAGCAGAACACCTTACTCTAGGAGATGCACAAGAAGTGCATCCCCGAATCTCAGTGCCCCTTTGGGATCCCACCACAGCCAGCAGGGCCAAGAGCTCCTCCTTGCAGATGGAGCTCACGGCAAAGCGGGAATTCAGCATTTGCATCAGAGCTGGGCTGTCCATGTGCTCCCAGGTGGATAAAAGAGCCTTGGGGAGCTGTGGCAGAGCAGAGCCATCTGTGAGGCCTGAAGTGGCCGTTCAGAACATTTAACAGTGCAAACCCACCCAAAACTGGGCAGGAGCCTCTTCCTCAGAGCACCATTTCCACGTAACTCATGGGGATACAGGTGACCCTCTATGTACCACCATCAGTGCCGGGTGATGCTCACCCATCCCATCATTTTTAGCCCCCAGCTGCTGAGTTTGAACGGGTGTTTGCTCACAGGAAGGAGGGGTGGGCTGGGCCGTGGCCCAGCTGCCCAGCCTGGGCCAGCTCGATGGCGTGCTTGCGCTCCAGCTTCTCGTAGAGCAGCACGATGCTGGACTTGGGCTGGTCGTACTCCCTGAGCAGGATCTTCTGCAGGTATTTGCTGTTGAAATATTCCAATCTGTTGGAGAACACAACAAGATGGGTTTAGCCTCCTCCCTGACTCCCCAGCACCAACAGACCTGAGCAAGGCAGCAGGGTCAGCCCACGACTGCCCCATATTCCATTAAATTCCATTGTATCCCATTAACTCCTCAGAAATTGATGGCCCAAGAGGTCAGTCCTAATTATTTCTGCACTACAGTACACGAGTCAAAATACTAAAATTTGACTAAATACAATAAAAACTCCCCAAAAGTGCCAGATACATCATGAACTCTTCTAGAAGTGCTACAAGCACACGCAGCAGGCACAAATTTAAACACTTCCAGATTCCCTCTTGAGCCATTTCCTCCTCCTTTCTGCTCCAGTCGTTGAATAATTTAGGTTGCAAAAGACGTCTGAGATCATCAATTTCTCTAAGATCTGCTCACAAGGAGCCAGGATGCTCCTCAGCAGCAGTGACTCCCCTACCCTCTAGTGGCACTTCCAAGCATGGGCATTCCTAAAAAATCCCCACCAGCTGCATCTGGACCAGCAAGGAATTAAACCTGGTGGATTGTTTTTAGTATATTTTATGTTATTTGTAATTTTTTTTTTAAATCTCGATGCATTTTTTAAAATTTTAAAATGTACAAACTCCCAGAATTTAATGAAAATTGAACACTTTGTTACAGAAATCTGCAGAGATCCTCTACAGTTTCAGTCTGCAACAAGCAGCGCTGCAAACTCAGCTCTTTAATGTTAACTGTGCACAGCCTGGGACAGGCTGTGTGCCATGGCCACGGCACTTCCAGCAGATTTCTTTGGGCAAGAAGGGCCAAACGCAACAGCAGAGGAGAAAGGATATTCTTAGTGTGATGCACAAGAGGTGTCTGCAAGCAGGGAAGAGCCCTGAAAACCTGGCGACCCCTTGGACAAGGAAAAGCTGCCCCCTCTGTCACCTCCCTCGTGCCACGAGGATGAACGAGGCCCAGCTGCCCACAGCAGAAACTTTGGGAATAGAAACCAACCTCCTTTTTTCTTCCTACACGTGTACACAGTTGTATTTTGGCAAATCCTTACTTGTCTTTCCAGTAATACTGTCCCCAGTGTCCAGATATATCTTCAATGCCAGCCAGCAAATGATCCAAGAACTAAAGAGGAGAGAGGATTTCGCTCTACGCCGGTTGCATACGTGATGAACCCAGCCAGCAAACAGCAAAAGCCACACACACAAAGAGGGGATGCTTCCAGCTCGGGATACGGAGCTGGGAAACCAGGAGAGGAGGCACTGGGATAATTCTTTATGCACTCATCCATTGGAGTACAATGAGTGGTTTGCTTTCAGGTGTGGGCAAGCAGAGAATAAATGCTGAGGGCCATGAATCTGCTCTCTGGGATACGTTCAGAGTGCTGATGGCTCTCATGTCCTGCCCTCTGGGCCTTGACCAGCAGGGAAGGCTCATTTTGGGCTTTTTCATGACAATTTGTCTCAGGAAATCAGTATCTTCTGGATATAAATCTAGGTGACACGCAAATGATGCTTTGACTTGAATAATAAATACTGCTTTCCCCCAGACACTTCCCACTAAATGAAATCAGCATACCATACTTTGTATAAATACATGATTATTGTTTAAAATTATATACAAAGTCCCAGCCCGGTTGGGTTTTCCACCTAAAAGTTAAATCTCTGTAATTTCCCGAGCTGCTTTCCCTCCTAATGGCATCTCTAAAGTGGGAGAGGGCTCTGCTCTGCTGCCCCTCCACACTCAGGTACCGATGACCCTAAAACTTCCTGCAGCCTTAAATTTTCTTAAAACTGTATTTTTGGGGGGTCAGAGACAGAAAAGTTTCAGGGCAGCCGGCTCAGCCCTGCAGCCTGGTGTGGGTTTAGTGCCCTCACATGGCTGTTGGCAGCTGTGTGTGCCACAAACACGACACTGGAGGGAAGCACTGAAGTGTTCCACCACTGGGAGTGCCCAAGGCCGGGCTGGATGGGGCTTGGAGCAACCTGGGATAGGGGAAGGTGCCCCTGCCTGTGGGAGGGGGTGGAATGAGATGAGTTTTAAGGTCCCTTCCAACCCAAACCACTGTGATTCCCTGGAATTACACTCACACACTCTGATCATCACCCCTGAGAGCAAGAATATCCCAACTATGCAGATGGCAAAATAAATTTGAGGAAGGAAGATGCTTCTGGCTTCTGCATCCCTGACTTCCAACTATCTGCACTGTTACCTTCTCAACTTAATTGGTGCACGGCCATTTTCAGCTCACACCTCCTAATAAACACATTTCTGGGATGATTTACCATTCACAGCCTAACAAAAGGACAAAATCTCCTCTGTTCACGACTGGAAAAGACTCTTCAGCCTCCTGAGCTGTTGTGTTAACCTCAGACAAAGCCCTGCAGTCCAGCCCCATTGTGAGGATGCCAAACAGGTTTTATAAATGTCCTCAGCCCCAACAGCTTTATTGCTAAAGAAGACAACGACAATAATATTCCTGAAGGAGCCATACCCACAGAAACGTGGCTGGGATTGAACAATTAGATTCAGAAATATATTAATTTTCCTTTGGATGCAAATGCAAAGGCTCAGCTGAGTGAGGGAGCAGCTGATCTCATGGAGCTGAGCCTCTCCCTGAAGTCCTCTGTGACTACAAATACCAACATCTGGATGGTGAGAACAAGGGGAATGAATTCCCACCTTTGGGTTATGGATGTAGAATCATGGAATGGGTTGGCTTGGGAGGAACCTTTACAGCTCATTTCATTCCATTCCCTGCCATGGGCACGGACACCTTCCACTATCCCAGGTGGCTCCAAGCCCCATCCAACCTGGCCCTGAACAATTCCAGGGCTGCAGCACTTCAGAGGCTCCCTCCAATATAGCACCAACCTTATCCTCCCTTTCCTCATTTTTTTGCAAAAATATCCAAACCAATGGTGGTGATGGGACTGGAGAACACATGGAAGTTCCTAATCCTGAAAGCAACCAAGCCTCATTTTCTTTCTTTCTCTCATTCTAGAGACCAGAGAAATTGGAGTTGGGTCAGAGCTTAAAGTTTTGGGCAAGAAATCATCTTTTTCCTGTCATGTTTGATGCTACATCAGCCTGAGGGGTGGCTGCTCTTCGAATGCAAGAATAACATATGGTTAGGAACCTGAAAAGGACTTCCAGCGTGGAAAGGGGCTGACCTGCAGAGGATTTGGGTAAAACTGCAGATCTGCAGGGTCCCTGGAGACACACACATTCCAGAAGACACCAGAAAGCTCCGGCCACGTGTGGACGGATGCTCCACTTACCCGAATGTGGATCTGCTCACCCACGGTGGGAGCACTCTCCCTTTTCCTCTTGACAGCCAACAAGTCCACGAGGGGACGGATGGTCATTCCCTGCAAAGTAACCACCCACACCAAAATCAGCCTTTCCTCACACCCGATTTTCCTGCACTGGAACAAAAGCCACCAGCATGGGGCTGAGCCACAGCGACCTTGCTCTGGTGTTCCAGCAGCCTCTCTCACCTGCCCTGCTTTCCTGGCAGGATAAAACCTGCAAAGCTCCAGCAGGACTAGAAATTGTTCTCCCAGGTGTACCCCAAACACTTTGTTTGCTCCTGACAGGTAGGAACCTGTCAACAGGAGCTCACGGAGAGGCTTCAGGATGGGAGGGGGAAAGCTCAGCTCGCCTCCTCCGGCTTCTCCGGGACCACAAAAAGCCAACCAAACACTCCAAGGTCAAGCCTGTGGTTTGCTGCTGCTTGTGGCCTCCCAGATAGAAAGGGGCTTGAAACAATCCAAGTCCAAATGCCTGAAATGAGGATAATCCTTGAGATTTCTCAGCACGGAGCCTCCGCCAGCAATTGTCTGCTAACTCCTTGAGCACTGTGTGTCACACACCATTACTCCAGCGATCTTTGATGGCCAGCCAGTGGCTAAAGTTTCCTTAGCCAGCCAGCCATCAAAACATCCACCTGGTGGGAAGGGTCAAGGGAAAAGTCTTAATATCCTTTAAGCCTCGTGAGAGAACTAAAATGCTGCTGGGGTGTGTTTCTTAGTCTGGCTTCTGTATGAAATGTCTTTTCTAGGACATGTTTACAGCAAATATGATGGAGTAGTTGATGTTTATGACTTCTGAATGTCACAAGTGCTGGCATGGAGGAGAGTTGAACACATTTTTAATTGCAGAAACAATTAATGTGTCATTTTAATAGCTAATAGCAGTAAAAAACGTGTCGCTATTCAGAGTCAATAACACAGAACTCACAAATTCTGAAATAACGGATATTACAAAAATTAAGTAGAGACTGTGCAATTTGGCCTCTTGCCTTTCTGGATAATCAGCCGCAGTTGTTTGCATTTTAAAGCAGCGTTTGGGACTGTTCTGGGAATCCCATGTGTCATTCCAGGCCACACATCATCTCACAGCACACCTGCAGGTCCCCCGTGCTGCTCCTCCACCCACCAGGGATAACTCACCCCAGGGAGTGTCTGACAGGTCCGTCACAGCTCACACAACATTTCCCATCCCCAGAAATCCAACGGGACACTGCAGGCATCAAACAACCTCCCCTCTCCACAATTATTATATTTGCTCAGAATTTCATGGCAGAGGTTAGGGGCCCATAAGTTGAGAGAGTGAACTTCGAACAGTGTTTGATTTTCAAACCACACCGAGAGGCAGAACAATGAGGGTGGTTTGTGACATTCCAGACAAGCCCAGAGAGCTCCCTGGAGGACTTCCTGCTCTACGTGGCACATATCCAGCCTGCTTGGAAGCACTGAGGACTTGACAATTGCTCAGTCAACCTCCTCAGAATGATTAACCAGGCTTGTTGTGGGAAGAGCCTTGTGCAACTGGGTTAGGAAGGCCAGAGGAGAGGAGTTTCCTGGCCTGTGGAATGCACTGATAGAGGCACGGGTGGCCAAGCCCAGCTGCTCCCGGGGTGGTCATTCCTCCGTGGCACGAGGGTTTCCAGCCAGCAGGGGCAGGAATTCCAAGGGAATCATAGGATGAGGAGGGTTTGAGCTCTAACAAGATGCTTTGCTGGCCCAAACCGGCCTAAAAGGGCCCAAATAATCTCTGCCGTGGTTTCTGTCCTATTTTAACACAGACACTCCCCATCAAATCTATATTGAGAACACTGTGAATGCGGAGAAAACATTTTGCACAAAACAACAAAAATGTCCGCTATGCACAGAAGTTGTTTCACAGCCAATATTTCTCTTGCCCTTTCCACCCACAGTGACCATAAAGACGCTGAGATGGTAAAAACATTCCCTCCCCCATCCTGCATCCATCTGTCTCTGGCAGCAGCACCACAAACTTCATTCGCACACCCAGGTTTTTGAAGGTTCTGTTACATTTACCCACCTTTCCTGTGCTGAGCTCCAGCAATATCTTCCTGCCTCAGGTTTTAAGCAAGTTTCCTGGCTTTTTCCTCCCCCAGTTCTCATGCTGGCCTGGGCCCTGCAGGTCCCTGGAGCCCCAGCACAGCCCCTCTTTGCAGACACAACGTTCCCGTGCGTGGCTGTGGGTCAGGGGGTCTCCCCGGCGACACGGGGACCCTGTTTAACTCTCACCCTTTTGCACGGGGGTGACATCACCGGCTGAGCTTTGAGGTTACACAAAAGCCCTTTTCCTGGCCCCAGGAAGGATTTCCCAAAGCCTGGAGCTGCTGCCTTAGAACAACCTTTGTGCGAGGCTCAAGAGCGGCTCTGCGTGAGCGGACGTGCCTGGCGACCGGGGCTTTTCAATTTCTCATCCACATTTGCATCTTAAAACTCGTCAAGCTCCACCTAAGCACATCTCCCCCCACCCTGGCCCCTGCTCTCTCCTTTCAGGCTGAGGTTGTGCCCAGTCCTGCTGCCCCAGCAGCTCCCAGCTCCGATCCCATCCGTACAGGACACTGATCCCTCCTCCACCACTTTTCCAGCTCACCGTGAGGATTTAGGTGGATGTGGGGAAGCAAAATCAACCCCAAGCCTCTACATTGTCCAAGTGCTCGACACCCACCTGAGGGGTTCAGCGAGGAAAAGCAGAAGGGATTTGCTCTAGGGGTGATGCTCAGCCACGGGGCCACCCAGCAGCTGCCACCACGAGCCACCATCTCCCAGAGGCCCAGTGACTCCATCCCATGGCAGGAGGAGGGTGGCTCCTGGTCAGCAGCTCCACATGGACCTCACGTCCTTGACCAGGAGCTCCCAGGGAGTTTTTCTACATGGCATCTTTCCCAAACCTCCACATCCCACTTGCTTCAGTCCTGTGGAGACCCACTCTTTACTTTTTGGGACAAACAGCACGTGGACATCGGCCTTGCTCACTTCAGCACCAAACAACCCCAATTTTTCCACCACACCCTCCTTCAAAAGTGGCTGTTTGCCAGATGGACTAAAAGCTGTATTTTAGAGAAGCCCTTCGACACTTGCTGCTGGTCAGAGAAGAGCAGGGAGACATCCAAGACCCTCATCCCAGAGAAAGCTGCAGGAATGGTTTTACCACTAGATGTCACAGCAATGCCGAGAGCTGCTGCTCCTCCCGAGCCCTGGAGCACCACAATTCCTTAAAACTCAGTGCTAGAGCACCACAATTCCATAGAACTCGGTGCTGGAGCACCAGAACTTACAGCCCCAGCATGAGGGAGAGGAACCTTCTCCATCAGAGTCCTGGAGGGGACCTAATCCCGAATTTGTGCCCAACACTGGTTTTACCTGTACGAACACGGTGAAGAGGATGACAACAGTTGTGGCTGCAATGAAGAGCTTTTTCCTGTGGAAGTCAGGCAGCAGGAAAACCAAAGAGAAGCAAATGGCCCCCCGGAGCCCCCCATAGGCGATGATGAACTGGTCCTTACTGGTGATGGTGTTCACGTGAAATCTGTTCACAAAGAAAGTCAGCACAAGAACCCCTGAAAAGCAGGAAAGAAGATTGAGGCACATAAATCAAACAAAAAAATTAAACAAAACTCATAGTCTTACATTTTCCAGTAAAACATCATGGAGTTGGTAAACACCAACCACGAGGAACTGGCCAAGGCACAAGGGGGTATATTCCCAAAATGCCACTGGAGAATTTTTCATCCAGCCCGATCCAACAGGATGCAATTTGCTTTGTCCAGATAAAACTTAATCCTCAACATATTTCTGATTTGAGGGATTACAAATACTGACTGGCCACAGTCTTGAAATATTGATTAATTGATTTATTCTAATTGGTGATAACAAATGACAGAATTGCTGGGGTTACAAATGCTTTTGAGGCAAATCATCAGCAACAACTTAGCCACAAATTACCCTCCTATTTCCCAAAGTTTCCAAGCAGTAGCTTGGATAAGTAGCCATATTCCACCTGTGTTAATGTTATTTCCTTCCCTCACATTTATACTGTACAAATTTAAGGCCACGGGAGGTAACACAGCAATTGCTGTGATTTACAGCCATTTGCAAATGCACAAACAGATGCAGAAAGGTACAAAAAGTCAGGCCTTAAATCAGTAGGCCGCGATTTCAATAGCAATGGATGTGATAAACATCCTATTTCCCAAAGATTAACAGCCATTTTGAGAACTGATGGCACTGCCTGTCACTGACTTTTGTTTGGAATTAACTGGAGCCACAGCACTGTTGCTTTTCTAGAGGGTGTTTGTAAAAGAAATAAAAACAGTGCATTTATAATGTACATATCAAACATCTTCCCACACACCTCCAGCTAAAAGTAGCTGAACTTTGACTGCATATTGGAGGAGTTTGAAGAAAACAAAAAGCTGGGGATGTTTGGGAGTAGGGAAGTCAATTCACTGAACCTGGTGACACCTTCCCCATCTCTGGAGCTCTGCAGAACTGGTGCCCAGACCAACAGATGGGAAGAACTTGGGTGTCAAGGTTCCTTGTAACTTAAAAAATAAATAAAACAGAGCCTCCCTTGGATCACATCCACCTCTACTCTACAGCTCAGGCAGTGCCGATGATTTAAAGGAACAAAATTTACTTGAGCTGATATCCTGGCCTTTGTCTTAATTTAATCCTTCCTCATAAATTATTATTAGCATTCCCTAAACTAATTCAAAGCCAGTTTGCTCCAAGAGATGACACACAATTAATCATTCTGAGCAGAATGTATTTTCTCCTGGAGGTACCTCAGGAAAGAGCACGCAGAAACCTCCCCAGGGCTTGGACATCAGCAGAGCCCCAGTGCTGCCATGCAAGGGCTCTATTTTCCTTTTTAGATGATCTTTTCCATATCAAAGGAATTCCCCAGATTTCAGCAGAATCATTTCGCAAATATTTAAACCACTGGGAGCGTTCTATGAAGGACTGGGGTACAGTTTACACACCAATCCCAGCACTGCCCACCCAAAAATCCCCAATTCCTGCAAGGAAACACAGTGGCACCTCCTATTTCTGGGTCAGTGCCTCAAGCACCTCCAGAGTCCTAGAATCCTGGAATTGTTAAGATTGGAAAAGCCCTCCAAGATCATCCAGTTCCTCCAGCACCGCTAAGGCCACCACTAACCCACGTCCCCAAGTGCCACACCCACACGTTTTTTGAACACTTCCAGGCCTGGTGTCTCCACCACTGCCCTGGGCAGCCTGTTCCAATGCTTGGCAACCCCTTCCATGAAGAAATTTTCCCTACTATCCAATTATTAATTAATTACTAATTAATCCAGAGCTGCTGGATGGCTCTGAGCAAGCCAAGGTCTAATCTCAACCATCTCCAAGGCAGGAGTTTCCCAGCCTGGCTCGGTGCAGCCCCTTCCCAGTTCTCACCCTCCCAGCCCCCTGACAGCTTCCCAGGAAGCTGCTGCAGGACAGGAACACCCTGTTCAGGACCACTCAAGACAATTTCCACCAGGGGTTTGTGTGTTCTTATTTAATTCCAGGGAGGTTTTGACTGGAAAAGGGTGGCTGCAGCCTGAGCCCTTCCCTAGTAACATGCTGCATAATTTCAGCTGCTCTCAGAAGGGCTGTGCTTAGGGAGGGTTTTGGGGATGCTTTTGTAGCATTTTTATGTTCTTATATCTTGCAATGAAGAATTTTTGAACTAAAAGAAAAAATCAAACTCGCTCAGAACTCCTTTTATCTGAGCAAATAATTTAAGAGAAACCACTTAATGGCAATAAAACACTTGAATGTACAAAAAACTGACTAATGAGCACATTTCCAAGTATGGTGCACAGTTATTAAAACAAACTTTGGCATGTCCTAACAGCTAATAAACCCCATTCTGCTCTGCCTTGCTAATCATGGCCTAACCTATTTAAACAATTTCTTGAAATGTCTGTCAAATTCAAGTTCACTGCTTGACTCACTGGTTTGTAAACATAAATCCTGTTGAGTGTTTTTTAGCGCTCGAATTCTTTGCCAAAAATGTGTGCCGTTATATTCACAAATATTGTTAATATATAAAAATACCCATAACTGAGGCACTCTGCACTCATTAGGTGCCAAACATTGCATGAGAAATGGAGGCCCAGCCTCTCCCAACACGGAATCAGCACAGGATGCAACTGAGGAGAAGGGAAATACAGCACATCTATTTTTTCTGGTCATTTACAATGCATGAAAATGAGATCCCAGGGAATTCTGGGACCAGGACTTGGGTTTTCATCGTAATTGTGGCTAAAGAAACTGCAGAGATCAGTTATCAGGAGAGTATTTTCATGCCTTGCTCCTCATTATCCCCAAGCCTTGATCTCTTTATTGCTGTGAGGCTGGTCACACACCCTGACAGGTTTTCCAGGGATGCTGTAGAGTCTCCATCCATGGAGATAACCAAAAGCCAGCTGGACACAGTCCTGCCTGTCTGACCCTGCTGGGGCAGGGGGTTGGACCAGATGATCTCCACAGGCCCCTGCCAACCTCGGCAGTTCTCCAATTCTGCAACTCTTAGCCCTGACCTGAAATTCTTGAGGAAGAACAGGAGCAACCTCACAGTTTAGGTCCCCAACCTCATCTACCCCGGACAGCTATTGGAATGTTCCTCCAGTTTCCCAGTGAAGGATGCTGCTGTACACGAGCTTGTTATGAATTAATCCCTTAAACAGCCACAATTCAGAATATGGGCTCAGAGGCCCCGTGGTTTTTCATGGATCTCTGATCCCAAGGTATGTACCTACAAATGCCCTCCTGGTGGGAGAATACCAATGGACTGTGAGACACTGAAATGGAAGAGGAGATTGTGGCCATGGAAGAGGAGATTGTGGCCATGGAAGAGGAGCCAAAACAGAGGCATTGATAAAACAGATCTCATGAGAGCTTCTGTTTACCACCACTGAGTGCATGGAGCAGGGAACTGCAGCAAAATGCAAGATACAGAATTGAGTAAGATGGAGGAGCAGGGAAGCGCTGGCTGGGATGTCCCAGTCCAGCCCTAGCATTCCCATCTGGAATAATCACACAGGCAGAGCGAGCAGGAAAGGGTGATGGAGGGGCAGAGCACCCTGTCAACTCATAGAATCCCATTCCTCACTGCCATAAACAATAACAAACATGAAAAATCAAGATCTACAGTTTCCCCTACCGAGCGCCCTCCAAATGAGGCAGAAAATGACCGTGAAGCAAATGTAGGGCCAGTTCCACTCGTGGTTTTCTCCGATGGTGGAAACCCCGAGGAAGATGAAGATGAGGGTGTCGCTCACACTGCTCCACATCTTCATGAAGTACTTGACTGTGGTGTGGGACTTGAGGGAGATGTTGGCCTCCACGTAACGCTTCATGCCCATGGCACAGGAGATGATGCTGAGGGGGTGAAAAATAAACAGTGGAAAAGAATGAATACGTTTTTCTACTTTAACACAGAAAATCAACACATCAGTTACGAAAAAAGTGGGTTTCATCAAGTCTTGGATGTTTGCAGACATTTCACTGAGGGGTGATTCTCTTCCTCCATCAGGCCAAGAGTATCAGGACTACCAGGACAATAAAATACTTCATAGGTTGCCCAAACTGTGCAAATCTGGTTTTTAACAGATGAACAATTCATCACCTGTTTCATTTTATCAGAGTACAAAGCAACACCTCCAACTAACACCCAACTCTTCCCCTCCCAAGACACCGTTTCCAATTCTTTAACTTTGCCAAACTCTGACCTTGCAATTGTCTGGCAATTTTTCATGGATAATTGGTTCTTCAAGTTCCAGGGAACATGGGGTTAGCCTAATTCATCAGCTTTTCAAATCAATACATTTTCAGGCCAGCAATCCTAGAAGGTCAAAACAATTGAGTGCTCAAAGCGCTGAAGCTCCATTTTTTATATTTTAATCTGGACCAAAATATTTTGTTCTAAATATTGCAGCAGCAATACAAAAAGGGCTTTAAATTTCCAAGATCTGACTTCCATTGCCGCTTGGTAAGTCCATCCATATTTTTACTGCACTGAAAACCAGTTCCACAGGGAACATCATGATGTTGGATCACAGAAAAGCCCACAGAGAAGCAGATCCTTGGCTTGTCCCTGGCTCTGGTTGTGACCTGGTCACACCTGCTGTGACCAGGACAGGTTAGTGACCCAAACAAAGGGGTGGAGAGAGGTGGTGGCTGACCCAGAACTATCAACTAAGAGCTGATCAGAGAACTGCCAAGCAATTACTGCTTTGCACTGAAAATGCCCCATTTAACCCCAGAATTTCACTAACACTTTGCATTATCTTGAAGACAAACATTTGGGTCTGTCTGAATTTAAAACTGGGCTTTAGGGAGAGAATTTGCTGCAAAAGCAGAGTATAGGAAAGGTCAGAATTGGGAAAGCTGCGATGCTTTTGCTGAGGAATGGGATCCTCTGTTACCCAGCAGCAGGAGACCAAGATTCAAATCCCTTTTTCACCAAATGTTTGAGTTCACATCTTTCATCTCCTAAGAAAATGCATCAGTACATAAAAATATTCTAAAACAGGTCTGGTTTGATTTATCCTTTTCAGGTCTGACCTGCTTTGCCAGAAAGAGCAACAGGGATTGAACCACGGGCTGAAAAAAAAATAATAAATTATTCAGTTTCTGTGTCTGCCTCAATAAATGGTGTGGAAAACAGTTCCAGTTAGAACTAAGAAATCCAAGTATTTATGGGCAAGTAACTTCCAGAGCTGTGGTTTGGGAATGCTTATTGGAGAATAGACATGGGATCACAGCAGGGTCACAGAAGGCAAATAAACTTGTTTTGTCCTGGCTAAAGAGGGACATTGCCACCAAGGCAAGGGGCAGAAAAAAAAAAGAAAAAAAGAAAGGAAAAAAATCAAACTAAAACCCATTTGCAGGACAATTTCACAGACTGAGCTGTATTCAGATTTTTTATATTTTTTTGGACTACGTAGAATCGATTTTTTTGGCAATCAAATTATTTTTCAAAGAAACAAACTGCCAAAAGCTGCTTCTTATAATACAGAATTCCCTGGCCACAACAGAATGAATTGTTTGAACTCCAGATCTATAAGAGAGGCATTTATAATTTGGCAATTAGAAGGGCAGAGTGCAGGAATCAGCTGCCTTTGCCATTGTTTTGCTTCAGAAAAAAATGCATTATTCAAAAGAACAGCAAATGGGCTCCATAATGGGTACAGCAGATTGTGATTGATAGAAGGAGACACCATTAGGATTGAATGTTTTCTGCTCCACGATGATTATGCAGCATATTTATTTCACTGTTCTGTCTTGCACTCCCATAAATAGGCTTTTCTTACCTATTCCCAGAGCTGGAATTGTTTTCAGTAACACTCAAATATTGTTCCTATTAACCAGCTGAGGAAACAAAATCTGCAAGATGCAGGAATGGTTTATATCCAAAGCAACATCATTAGTTTTAAAATAGATCTCCCAGATACCCCTGTGCCGAGCTGGGAGCCCATTTCATCTTTTTATTTTCCTTTTATCTTCACTCTCATCAGCTGCACAGTTGTTTACACTGCAGCCACTGATGCAGGGTAGGTGCACTTTGGTGTCTTTGGGGGAATATTAAGTGTTTGTGATCCTCAGCAGCAGCTGACTCAGTTTGGGTAGGAGAACCACATCCAACAGATACCAGCCCACAGAACCCAGGAGGGCTGGATCGCTCTGGTTTTCCTCTCTCTCTGCTTTCCAAGGTGAGATCTTGGTGAACATTGGGGTCCTTCTGGTCATTTTTGTCTCAACATCTGCTCTGACAGTGAGATGTCTGACGAGGTAAGCATATAGCTTAATTAGTCTCTTAAAACTGAAGGATCTGGCCCAAAATTATTCATTTTATTGAAAGATCTGCCCAGTTAAAAGAAAAATAAATGAACTGAACGATCTCTGACAGCTTTGGCTGAACTTGACCAGCAGATTTCCAATGTTACTGGAGACAGAGGTGCTGGTTGACACCTGAGGCCAGACAGGCCCATGAGCTGTGTCTGAGCTTCTGGAGCCAAGTCAGGGTCTCCGAAGCAGAGGTTTCTGTTAGAATCCTCTGCTCCCAAAAAGTAGGAATATTCCAGGCTTCAGTTCCCACCCCATCACTCTCTGCTCTGCCACACCAAGGGCTGCCAGGCAGGACATGCAGAGGGGGAAGGGGATGTGAGAACAGACGTGCTGCAAACCAAGACCAAACCTTTCCAAGGAGCTGACTAAATCTTCCTGGTAACTCTTCCCTTAATTGGTTTTGACTGGGCTACATGGAAAATAACAAAATAAGCCAAGGAACTTCTTCTGGCTCTGCCAAACCTACCAGACATCTCGCTGTTGGAACATCCAGCCTTTCCAAACAAAAACCATGGAGCTCAAACAAACATTCCTCAAAAACCTACATAAATCCACCAGCAGCCATCGACGTGCAATCTGGGAAGCAGAGTTACACTTGGAGAGGCCCCTGATCCTCATCATACACAGATTTCCAAGTTCTAAAATGTTTTTGGGGTATTTTGCAGTGAACATTGGCAGGAAGTTTTCCTGGAGAGGGGAGCTGCTGGGCCACACTTACGCCACGATCCCGGAGAGGTGGAACATCTCTGCAGTGAGGTAGGACAGGTAGCTGTACAGGAACACGAAGAGGGGCTCGATGACGCGGATGTCCTTGGTGAAGCGCGTGGTGAAGGCGGCGGTGAACCCAAAACTCAGCCCCACTAAAACTCCTCCCAGCCCAACCACGAAGAATTTTCCAACTCCAGCAAAAACGTCCACGCTTTTGATGGTGGGCATCTCACAGAAAGAGCGGAAGAGCTTGTAGAGCACCTTGGGGGGAAAGGAAAGAGGGGAACAGCTGTTAACAGGATGATCGCCAGAGGTGGTCGTGACACCAAATACGCTGCTGTGATTTCTGCCAGTGCAGTGTCACCTCCTGCCCAGGAGGTCAGGCTCCCACCAGGGCACTGCTGTGGCCCTCAAGGACATTTCTGTCCCCAGACATGGAGTCGAAGAGAAACATGAAAACTTCTAAGTTCACCTGAATGCTGCCCAGGACCTCAAGCCAGAGAACTGAACCAGTAGTCCTCTGCTAAAACAGGCTGTTGATGCCTTTTCCCTCAGCAAATCACAGAATCACTGAGGTTGGAAAAGCCCTCCAAAATCATCGAGTCCAACCATTAATCCAGCACTGCCATGTTCACCACTAAACCATGTCCCCAGGTACCACACCCACATGGTTTTTAAACACTGCAGGTTTTTAATCACTTGCACACTTTGCAAGTGACTCCACCACTTCACTGGGCAGGCTGTGCCAATGCTTGACTGCCTTCTCCATGAAGAAATTTTCCCTGATATCCAGTCTAAACCCCTGGTGACACTCGAGGCCGTTTCCTCTCATCCTGGGAGAAAAGACCAACCCCCACCTGGCTACAACCTCATTTCCAGGAGTCGTAGAGGGAAATAAAGTCTTCCCTGAGCCTCTTTCTCTGCAGGCTGAGATCTCCCATCCCACCATCCTCTGAACCTCCTCAGCACCATCCTCAGCAGGTGAAATACCCCAACTCAGGCTGGCCCTTACCACAGTCACGGCGTCGTTGAGGAGCGACTCCCCAAAAACCAGGATGTGCAGCTTCTCGTTGACGTGGATCTCCTCGAAGACGGCCAGCACGGCCACGGGGTCCACGGCGGCGATGAGGCTGCCGAACAGGAGGTTGTGCAGCAGGGACACGTCCTGCAGCCGGAAGGCTTTCACCTGGCAGATCCCGTACAGGGAAAAGCCGATCCCGAACACGTTCCAGATGGTCCCCACCACCGCGTAGAGCAGGATGGTGCCGATGTTCTCGAAAAAGGGGCGGCTGGGCATGAAGTAGCCGGCGTCCAGCACGATGGGGGGCAGGAGGTAGAGGAAAAAGATGTCGCTGTCCATCACTGGTGGTGACCTATCGTTTAATCCATAGATGATTCCCCCCATGATGAGGCCCACAAATATCAACAAGCAGCTTTCGGGAACGACGGAAGGCAGCTTGTTGTAGAGATGGAACCCTGGAGGGGGTGGAGAGGTAAAAATGGTGTTATCTCACCAGCCCAAACCCTCAGAAGGTCCCCGTGCTCCCACTGCCAGCAGGGTACACCTCGGAGTAGCACAAATAAATTCACGCTGTGAAGGTGAAGTTGCTCAGAAGTCGGTTAGAAAATCTAAAAATTACCAAACATACCAAACTGTCTCAAATTACTGTCGGTTCAGACCTCACTTCATCATAGCATAAGGCTGGAGAGATATATTGAGGTAATAAACAAAAAGTAATAATCTGCATAAATAAACAGTATTTGGAATTATTAATTATGTCATCTAGTCAGCAGCTCATCTCCAGCACTAACAGAAATAGCAACTTCTAATTTTAAACATAATACAGATTCTATACATAAAAAAAAAATCGCAAAAAGCCTTCCTATTAATTATAAACAGGTCCACTTTTAATATTATTTAATCACTAGCATTTAAAGCTAAAAATGTCCAATCAAGCCAGTCTTGTGCAATGCCCAACATTAGAACAAGCACCACAAGTACAAGGTGAGTTATTAAAAGTCATTGAAACAAACCAAATTGGAATAGGAATAATCATTTTTTCATATCTCTGATCATTATTATGTCTTCATGCAAGTGACTAGAATTGGGGTCTCATTATGTAACATGAAATTAGTCAGACAAAAACATCATTTCCATCCATAAAATTCTGATCAAACCCAACCTTAGAGACTTCTCCATTCTGAGGAAAAGAAATAAAAGAAAAAATGCTGTAAACTAACTTTTATAGCAGTGATTTAACAGAATTGAAGACAATTCCTGGAGAAAAATATTTATATATAATTTTCACTTTCCTGTGCCCAGTTTTTCAGAGAAAAAAATAAAAATATCAGATACTTTGCATAACTTAAACCTTTCTTAGATGACCTTGCACAGGCAATCAGTGCAGAGAGATTTTATTTTAGGCCGTGTAACACCCTGGACATAGATGGAATTCTTCCTTGGCCAGACACAGAGCACTTTTAGAAGAATAAAGAATCTTCATTTTAAGATGAAGATGTCAGTGGACAACCTGCACAGAGCGTTGCTGGCAAGGAAATCAAGGTGAACACACACCTTGGTGTGTCCTGCAGTTAAATCAAATTCCTCCTCCTGGAAACCCGATGTTTTTCCTCCTACACAGCAACAGCATCCCAGATGTGAATTTCTAGATGGAAAACCACCATTTCCAACCTGAAATGCAACTTGCTTTCCACCTGTGCAGCGTATCTGGCACACAGTGTGCAAATCCCATGTTACCTCAGTCTCCAGGACTGGAGAGGAGGTGGAGCAAAGGCCACCCCTGCCCACACTGATGCTGCAGGATTTTAGCTTGTATATTTTTCGTATATTTGTAATCCTGTAATTCTTCAATGTATAACTCTAAACTCCACACACAGTGTCAGCTGCTGCTTTCCCATTTTGGTCAGACACAACAATTCCTCTCCAGGCCTGGCAATCAAGGACACCTCACTGGCTCAGGCCCCGAGAGATGGATACAAAACTGAGTTGCGGGGGAGCAAACTTGGGGTAAATGACTTCATTACCTGAAGCTGTAATTGGAAGATTAACCCCCAATATGCAAAGGACCAAACTTACAAAAGTGTGCAAACCCGTGACCCATGGTCCATTTTTGTGTGTAGCCCCTGGAGGGCTTTGTCTGCCCAAAATGTACCTGAAGGCCCTTCAATAAATAGAACCGCTTTTTATTCTCTTAATTTTGTCTGGCCTCTGTTTTTAGGTAGCCCATCAAGGCATCAATACCACCCCCACAGAGATTCCCCATCCCTCCTCACGCTCTCAGGAGGCCTCACCTATCTTGGCCAAGGACGCCAGCATGATCCAGAGCGTGATTTCAAAGGGGACCTGGACGTGCTGATAATCCAGGGAGAAGAACGCGTGCTCCGAGGAGTCGTTGCCCTGCGCTTCCTCAGCATTCCAGCTGATGTTCTCCAGGATCGCGTCCTCCAGCAGCGGCTCCTGCAGGGCTCCCACCCGGGGGGCCTGGAGGGTGCAGGAGAGCCAGGACCCAGCCAGGACAGCTGCAGCTCTGTGTGCCTGGCTCTCCATGTCCCTGGAAGCCGCAGCCGCTCCCGCTGCGGTGGGAGAGCGGTTGGAAGCTCTGCTGGAGACACCGGCGCTCGTGGGGGAGGCTGCAAAGGGAGGAGCAAATGCTCCACCTCAGGCTGGTTTCCCTCCCTGGTCCATCAGTTTCCAGCTGGGAGATCCCACTGGAGATCGGTGGTTTTTGGTGCCATGTGCCCAAACAGGGGCTCCTCCTGTGGATGCTTCCTTGAGGAAACGCCTCGCGTGCCTCCAGACAAACAGCACAACGCACATTTTAGTCCCAACTCTCAATGTGTTTTGGTTCCCAGTCTCTCATAAACCCTTCTCAGAGGAGAAATAAATAACATTCACTGCTGTTAGAACAGACAGACTTGACAGAACAGGTCCCATAAAAATCCCCATCCCAAAACTGCTCCGTCACACAGGGGGCTCCCCTGGATTTCTCCAGTGCCCACACAGAGAACACAACACAAACACTACTGGAAATCAGCTTTCATTAGGTAAAACAAGCAAATCACCCAGTTTGTTGGGCTAAATACAGAGCTGCAGGAATGGAGGGCACCTGCGTGGGACAAATAAGGCTCTACAATTGCTTAAAGCTTCCTATAAAAAAGATTAACAGGAAAAGTTCTCTTAATCTCTCTTGAAAACAACATCAAAAACTGAGCTGCTCAGAACAGTTGGAAAATGGAAAAATAAAGGTAGTTGCAACAGTGTTTAACCGATTTTAATAACACAGAGAAAAAAAAGTGTTGGGTCAAATTCCTCCATTGTGAAGCTTCATTTAGGTTGGTGACGTTTCAAGAGGCACAAATTTAGCCCAAAGAACTCTGGTAATTAAAATCCGGGGCCCGGGGCTGTTGCCAGACGGATCGATGGCCTATTTGTTCCCTTCAGCCGCCTAAGTGACACCAAAATCGAGTGCCAGTGACAGGCTGGTGACCCACTTCTGAGCTGTGGGGGCCCAGGACACAGACCCTGCACCTCAGCGCCGCATGAGCTCCCTGTTCCTCACCCCATTTGTAAAGCAAGAGGAGGATAAATTTTGGAAGACAGGAGGGATGCAGTGATACCCTCGAGGAGCGACTTCTTTCTGCTCCACCAGGATTAATTTGAATTTCACGGAATCAGACAATGGTTTGGGTTGGAAAGGACCTTAAAGCTCATCTCATTCCAACCCCCATCCGTGGGACACCTCCCACCAGCCCAGGTTGCTCCAAGCCCTGTCCAACCTTGGCCTTGGACACTTCCAGGGATGGGGCAGCCACAGCTTCTCTGGAAAATCTGTCCCAGGGCCTCCCCACCCTCACAGGGAGGAATTTCCTCCTAATACAAAACAAGAAATCACTCATTACTCTGGAGAAGGGAGAACAGCGCTCTTAACAGCAATTAAGAAGTAATTAAGAAATTATTTAGCCAGAGGAAGAGCAATGGAAGCAGCTCTGAGCCTGGGCTCACATCCCAAGCCATCATATTTCCTCTTTCTGTTGAAATATTGGGTGTTAGAGTTAAGGGTTTGAGGACTTGTTCCATTTGGCAGCATGGAAAAGGAGTTCTGCCAACCTCCCATTCCCCTCCATGGAAAAGGAGTTCTGCCAACCTCCCATTCCCCTCCATCCCCAAATGATCCATTTTGTCTTTTGCTATTCTCACAAAAAAAAAAGCAAGAAAGTCAATGCTCACCTACATTTTCCTCAAGCTAAAAATGAAATGTTTGCATGTTGGAGGGGCAAATAGCCTTGCAGTGGGGAGCTCAACAGCATCCTGGAAGCCGGTTTTGTGTGTAGAATCTATATTTATTTAATAATGGAACTAGAAAAAACCAACAGAGCTGCAACAGAATTTGAGGAAGGTCAACAGGGAGGATAATTTTAAAATATGCTCTATTTTTCAAAGAAAGCTACCTTACAAAATCATAGAATCATTAAGGTTGGAAAAGACCTCTAAGATCATCAAGTTTGTTAGATATTAGCTATGAATAAACCAAAAGCCAATGAGGAAATGTTTTTCCAAAGTTCTATGATAACAGAATTCGTGCTGTTCCTCTGGTAATGGCTATTGATATTATTGATCCACTTTTTTATGCGAGCACCATTTGATCCGATGTTTATGGACAGGCTGTCATTTTTTCCCAAGTGTAATGCTCTTCCCTACATTTTTGGATCTCCAGACTGGATTTTGATCCCCACAATTATGCTGAGGGGCACCTTGCTCCTGGCAGAACGAGGCAGACTGGGAGAAGAACAGGGTTATTGTGGGATGTGATATCAGTGGCCAAAATTCAGGCTCCTGCAATAAAAATGTGACCTTTCTGCACCTTTCCCCCCAGGGAACACTCACCTCCTGACCACGGGCAGCCCCACAAGCACCATGGTGGATTATCCCTGAGGAAGCTCTTGGCTTTCCCCAGGGAAGCCCTTCTGTGCTCCATGCTGAGCTCTGAGACACAGATCACCCAGACCATATTTGGGAGCACCCAGGTGATGTTTTAGAGTCTCCACCTTTTTTTTGTCCCTTTTTAGAAGTCAACCATTTTTTTTTTTTTCAGCTTACCCTAAAAACCTCCAAGCCACTCATGCCACTTCCCCTTCTGGGAAGGATCCCACCCGCAGCTATTCTGGTCAACAGGAACAGGAAAGCCCGGAAAACCCCGAGCCACCACGTGGGGTCTGTCAGCACATCACAGGCCATGGGGACACCGAGAAGTAACCTGGGAGCTGGGGAGCCTCATGGGCACCCAGAGCTCAGGCAGGCTGAGATTTAATATAACATCAGTGATTCCAGTCAAAAATCTGGGTTTAAGGAGAATTTGAACAAAATTACATTGAGCGGCTGGAATATTGATAAGGAACAAGTCAAGAGAATCAATATCTCATCTGAGGTGTGAGCACATTCTGCCTCCTTACTGGTGAGATCTTGGATATTTAATTCATGGATTTCACCTCAGTGTGGAGAGCAGTTCCCATTTATTGGCTGCCCCCAGGACACCACACCCTGGTCCCACACGTGGTCAGGAGAAACCCACGCTTTCCCTGAAGTTTTTTACCTGCTGGATGCAGCCTTGGGTTTCTCTTCATGGAATAAACATAAGCAGGTGGCCATTCCCAAGGATGGCTTTGTTATATAAAAATACTCAATAAAGCTGTCCCCAAGCTATTTGCCTGTGATCAGTGACCTGTCCTTGCTGTCTGATGGCTGGGCTGGAGCAGAGCCTGGGCAGCAAAGGCAAAGGGAGCTGTGCCCCAGCGTGCAAACACCAGCACCAACATCCACGCACACCATTTCACACTCTGATTTGTAAAAATTTAACATGTGGAACATGAATGGTTTTGCTTTCTATTCCAGGAAAGGGTTTTTTTCTAATTCGACTACCAGGAAAGAGGAACAAAATTTGTTAATTTAAAACTTCAAGGCAAGATTTTCAGGAAATTCGTTTGCAGTGCTGTTCCCTATTCCATTACGTTCACAAATCTCACTCATTTGAAACAAAGAACAAACACAGCTTAAAATAAAAAAGTCAGAGCAGATCTGGGGGTTTTCTCACTCATCTTTGTTAACTTTTCTTACCTCTCAGATTAGTAATTAATTATTGAAATATCAACTTTGTACAGTTCAGCAATAGAGCAAGGGAATAAATGGTCCGTGGGCCTTAGAAATTTGGCAACGGAAAGCAAAAGTGTGTAATCACTACAGATGGGGAATGAGAACAAAAAAAAGCAACACAACAGATTAGGAAATTATATTATTGCACAAAATTAGAGACTTGTTTGAGGAGGATCAAGGATCCCTAAACAGTAAATCAGAGCCCAGGAAAGCAAAGCCTCAGTGTCCCAACACAGGAGTGAGAGGCAGGAAAACCCTTCCTGCACCAGCATGGGGAGAAAGGGAGAAAAGATAAAAAAGTCATGGGATGACAGACTGGTTTGGGTTGGAAGTGACCTTAAAAATCATCCAGTTCCACCCCCTGCCATGGGCAGGGACACCTTCTGCTAGCCCAGGTTGCTCCAAGCCCCCTCCAACCAGGCCTTGGACACTTCCAGGGATCCAGGGGCAGCCACAGCTTCTCTGGGCACCCTGTGCAGGGCCTCCCCACCCTCCCTGCCAGGAATTCCTTCCCAATATCCCATCTAACCCTGCCCTCTGGCATGGAAACCATTCCCCCTTGTCCTGTCCCTTCATCCCTCATCCCAAGCCCCTCTCCAGCTCTCTTGGAGCCCCTTGAGGCACTGGAAGGGGCTCTAAGCTCTCTCCAGAGACCCCCACCTCTCCCAGCCTGGCTCCATAATAGAGTTGATATTCCCAGAGATTTCCACAGAGTCCAGAGCCCGTATTTCAGCTTTATCCAACCAGAGCTAGATTTAGGAAAGAGGCTGTTCCCACTTACCCTCAAAGAGGAGCAGCAGTGGTGGGACACAGAAAACCCCTGAGAGTCTCAGCTCTACTTCTGGGGCTGGTTTTAGTCCCAGCTCCTCAGGATCCTGCAGTTTCTCTTCTCCAGGGAAAGCTCCTCAGCTCCTCGCTCACCTTTCTTTCAGAAACATCACCAAAGGAAGCCCCAGGAAAAGTGGTGAGAGGCCACATTGTTCCCAAGGAAGTGCAGTTTAAAAGACTGTAAAAACAGCAACTAATTTTCTCCTTCCAAGAGTGCCCCAAACAAGCATCCCACGGAAAACAAGGCCCTGAGGGACACAGAGCACACAGGATTCCCAAGACATTTTGTGTAAGTTTCAGTAACTCAGCTCCACAGACAAATCTCCCCCCACTTTGCTCCAGTACATCAAATATTCCTCCAGATTTTTTGCCTTCCCAAGAGCACAGCCCACAAGTAAAGGGGAATATCCACAACCCCTACATGGAACAGGATGGAAAAGAGAAAGTCTTCAACCTCTTAGGATCCACAGTCCCACACTAAACCCTTTTATTTCCCCCCAGAAGGGAGCCAGGGTGGTGGGATGTCCCAGGATGTGGGAGTGGAAGGTTCATTAGCACCTGGGCACTCATTTACCAAACAACCACTGACCCTCACAAGTGATTTGTGTTCCCAACAGACTGATGGGATTACCACAAATAAATGAGCTCAAAGGAAAAGCAGGCAAGGACTATGTGGTGAGGATGTTCTGGTAAAGAAAAAGAAAATTGGGTTAATTACAATCAAACATCTGAATTTTTGAAATCTGTATGTAAAACAGGAGCAAAACAGAAAAAAATCAGTTTTGCCATGCCATGTATAAACTAGTGGAGAGCAAGAAAGAACTCTCTGCTAAAAGTAGATTTCAGCCTCTTAAAAGCAGATTAAAATTTTACATTTTGGGTGAAAAATTAAGCCACTCAGATTTAGTTTTACTTGCTTAACAAGTAAATGGCTTTTTCCTGATTAAAAGAGAGATGAATGAAAAATACAGGTATTTAGTGTTTGAGATGTTTCTGATTGTCAGTCAGATTTTTTAGTCTCAAAGGGAAGGGTTTGGCCTTCCAGGTTTTAAGTCCTCCTAGATTTTAACTTGAATAGAACATTAATTGATGGAAGCTGTTGTTCTGCACACCTGGGCATCCTTTTTGTGAGAAATAATCCTCCCTCCAGAGAAAGATGGACTTTGAGATTCCATTGCAAAATGGTTGTAAAGCTCTGGAAATCCTGACCTGGAAGGTACTAAAGGAAACCACCACTAGATATCACCATCTGACTATTTAATAAATCTCAGAAAAATTGTTAACGTGTAAAAATCCCAATTATCCTCCGGGTAGATGAAGTCACCTTCTAGAGGGGCTTAATTCCCACAGCTGAGGCAGGCTGGGGAACATCCTGACTACAGGATTAATTGGGGAAATTTAACCAAAGAGTCCAGCTTTCTACAGGGTCTGGTCCCAGGACCTGGTGAATATTCCTCTGTGGGAACGCAGAATGAGAGCTGGATATGAAGGTAAAAATTCCCTGCCAGCATTTCTCCTCCAACAGCAGATTTTCTGGCATGTGGATAAAAATCAACTCCAGGCAGAATCTGGCCATGGATGTCTGCCCTGTAAAATATGGCACTGCTTTCTTTTGTAATGAAATCCAGCTGCTGCCCTTCAGCGGGCTGGAAAAGCACCTTTCCAGGGATTTTCCCCATGGAATTTGGGTTCACTGAGGCATTTTTCCTCCGAGGGAAAACGGGCACGGCTCCAGTGCAGCTGATGGAGTTTTACTGAAACTCATAATGGGACTCAGCATCTTCCAAATATAAATAAATCCAAAGCAGGTCATGGATTGCAAAATGTCAATTAAAACAAAATTGAATTAAAATAATTTTTAAGTGAGTAATAAATGTATTTGTCTCATATTTTTAGAAATTCCCACATTTTGCCCCTAAATTGTATTCAGCAGCAACATCTTTCTTCCTACAGAGAGAAATTAATTTTGAGAATTAAATTCTGGATTAAACCAGAGTTACAAATGCTGGGGGGGGGCAGGGGGGGAAGCACATGGATAATATTTTTCCATGGGCAAAACTACATAAAATCAATAACAAAATACAATCTGCTTTACATTAACAATGTGCATTTACCTGCACCTTCATTTGTGCTGTGAAAACACGTGTCATTGTGGTGGTTTAAATTACCTATTTTCCTCAAAACACTGCTGTTGTGTGGTTTTATTTTCATTCCAGCTACAATTGTCCACGTATTTAATAAAATTAATTTAAAAATGAGCCCTGAAACCAGTCCTGAGAAGGGATGGGATGAACACAACTTCGCGGTAACCTCAGGTTGTGCCAGACTCCCATTATTTATGTGTTTTCTCCTCTCTTATGTGTTTCTGCCACTCCATTTCTGGGCCCGGGATGGAGAAGCAGATCCATCAGGGATTCTCCCACTGCAGCAGCTGCTGCTGATCCGTTGACTTCAGTCCCTGGGGCTGGGGCTGAGGGGAGCAGCAGAGCAGAGAGGGGCTCCTCCAGCGCATTCCGCAGCGCTGGGAAGGACAGAAAACCACCGGAGTCTGGAGCTCAGGTTTAACCTCTGACTTCCTCATTTCCTGAGGAAGAACCTCGCGCAATTAACTTCTTTCCAGACTTTGGGTGGAATTATAAATAGATGCCAGGGGGAAGCAAGGGCTGGGGCACGGCAGCACAAATGCCTCGGAGCACTTCTTGCTACGGATAATTGCAAACCCTCCGGCTACTGCTGCCCTCTGGAATATTCCCCTCTCAGCCTCGGTAAAATTGTTCTCTGCACCTCCACCAAGGCAATCTGGAGAGCTCTGCCAACCCTGGACTCCTCTGGAATTTAATGAAGTCATTTGGCCTCTTCCAAAGGACCCCTGGCTCGATTTTGAATGCTGAGAAGGAGATTAATGAGACACAGATGGAATTAGGGCAATGCATAGGGAAGGAAATCATCCTGTTCCTCTCCTGCTCCTAGAAAGCAAGGATGAGATTCAGTATTGCTGATATTCCTTGCACCAAGGTCAGTGGGAATTTTGGATCAGGCAATGACCAGTTTTGGATGTCTATGAGTCTGATTTTATTAATTTATTTCCTTATCAGGAATTATCTTTCCCTGTCATTTTAATCAGGACAGAGAAGTCCTTACTTTGCCCACTCAGATCACTTTTCCCTCAGGAGCAGCGTCTTCTCAATCCTACTGACATCTACTTTGAGCTCAGAGATGATTTTAAGAAATGCCCAAGAAATAAAGATTAAAACAAACAAAAAAACCCCAAACACAAGCAAACACACCCCAAAAAAAACTTTATTAGAAAAAACTTCTGCAGAGCAGGTAACAGTCCAGTTCATCTATCATTTTACAGTGGTGACATAATGAATAATTTCCAGCTGAAATATTTGCTGAGAAGCAAGAGCAAGGGGAGGAAATGTGTTTGAGAGCTAAACAACAGTATTTCCATACCAAAATCTGCATTTAAAAATCCAAATGAAGATGCAGGAATCTTGCACTATTTTTTCAGGAATGCTACAGTCATCTTTGCTTGCTGATTTTGCAGAAAATTAATGCTTTTATGTGTGGATGTGGCACTTGAGGACATGATTTAGTGGTGCTGGGTTGATGGTTGGACTTTATGATCTTAGTGGTCATTTCCAATTTCACCAGTTCTGTGATTCTATATACATTATAAAAACATGATTAACCAGTATTTTGGAGAGAAATTAATTTCAAATTCTCTATTAGAAAACAGAAAACAGTGACCTTTACTTCCCCTGCTACCAAAGGGGTTTAAGCCTTAAAATATTAATTAGAACAAGTGTAGTGTGTAAATGTTTCCATTTCCCAACCTAATCCTTGGAGTGAAACATTCATACCCGAATCCCATCCCTCTCCTGAGCTGAGCAGCTCAGTCAGGATGCGAATTCCATCCTGCAGCTCCATTTTGCACCCCCTGTGTTGGAGATTTGGAGGTTTGGGGTGCTGAACTCAGAGCTATTCCTGTTGGGAGCATTGCGGGAGCTGAACAAAGCCAACGAGTGCAAGAGGGCTCCTCTGGCTTTGGAGGTTTCGATGTTCTGCTCCTGGGAGATCTGAACACTTATCTGGTCCAGGCTGTTCCTTATCCAGCTGCAGCTGAGGAGGTTTGTTATGGAACCACATCTGGCCAGGCTTTCTTCAAAAAACTGTTTGTAGAGCTCTGCCACTTTGGCTTCCATGTACTTGTTGAGCACGGAGTTGGAAAGCGGCTCCTCACTGAGCATGATGCTCCTTTCTCCAGCTTCATCTCCAGGCAGGGACGTCCCACTGGGCTCTTCGGGATGCTCACACGGAGGGGACTGACCCAGGGGAATATCTATGGACAGCAGGACGGGGCCGTCGGGAAGTTCATCACACACGTGGTCCAGGACACAGCCTGAGTCACACGTGTGGCCCCCCACACGGTCGCCCCCGATCTGCAGGTCAGGATAGTTCTGGTAAATGCTGTTGCATGGCCAGGATCTGTACAAATCCACCTGGTCCAGGCTTCCTCCTCTCTTGGGGATATGCAAAGCTGGGGATGCAGTTCCTTTACCCAGCATTTCCTGATCTTTTGCGGGCTCCTTTTCCATGGCTCCCCATCGAGGGCCGCTCCCAGCTTCCACTCTGCTGCTTCTGGCAGAGAGCTCCTCCCGCTTCTCACATCCATCAGCAAAGCTTTTAATTTTTGGGATGTCTACAAGTTTCTGTCTCCAGATTCCCTCTGTAGCCTTTTGGGATGCAGGAGATTTGCGAGGCTTATCTTGATGACAGCTTTCTTTATAGATGAGCCTCGTTAGGATGCCTTCTGCCAGCATGGTGACAAGTGTGAGCAACAGGGATCACCACAGTTCCATGGAGCCCTGGGACTGAAAGACAGGCACAATACAACAACAACTATTAAACAACGATTATATAATAATTATATTATTATTTATTGTTATTATTATTAATGAACAATGTACTTCTCACAAAGACAGTGATTTTTCTTTCCCTCTCAGGCATTTATTTTTAGCAAACATTAAACTGCATGCTTTTTCTCTTTACCATGTCCACAAAAATCATTCTGAAGATACAGGAAGGGCTTTAATTAGCTGCTTCATCTGTAACATCCCTTCTGCCCCCAGGTCTCTTCTGCATCATGGCTACTTGAGACAGATTGTACTTTATACGCTGTAAAAATCAGCAAAATCATTTTACTTGTCTGTATCAATACCATCAGTAATTAATCAATGTTCTCCATTAAAAGACAACAATTTTCAAGAGCTAAAGAGGTGACATAGAAAGTAAATAAAGATTAAATTAATATTTTGAGGTTGTTTCTGACTTGAGCCCTCCTGAGGTGCCAAGGAGCTTCCAAAGAAACTGAGAGCTCTGCAAATGTAATAAAACTGTATTGAAAATGCAGATCAAATGTGTTTAGAGTCCCCCTTAATGACGAACTTAAAATTAAAAAATAGTTAATTTGCCTTCCCCAATAGTGATAATAGTGAAGAGATAGGTGTCTCAAAATAATTTACTACACTTAATGATTCGTTATCATTCCTTTTCAATTCATCTACTGTTAAAATCAATGGGAATCTTCACATTGAGAGTCTGACCTGAACCACTGCTCTTATGGAGGAATGGGAAACATGAACATAAGAAAATCATTCAATTCTTCAAATACCCTTTAAATCTCTGCATAACTGAAGTATCCACACACCCAAAGGGTGCTTGTGGCTCAAGGCTTTTCACCATGCCCCTGCACCCTGGCATATTTGAAACTCACTACACTGGGTCACTTTTCAATCCCCACGCTGCTTCCAGGAGATACTCTAAAATTCCAGTTACTGGAGAGACGGAAATTTTCACCTTCCCACCGAAATTTACATGTTGGCACTGCACAACTGTTTGTTTTTTTATTTTTGTGGGGTTCTTTATTTTTGTGGCATAGTTCCCCCCCTGAAGCTGAACAAACACTGGAATTTCGAGGCCAAAGCAGGCAGGAAAGGCAGCAGACCTGGCTACATTAGCATAACTGGTTATCTACAGAGTCATTTGCATATGCAAAAAGCAGGGCAACACTTTCTTAAGCACTTAAGGGACTTAAGAAACCGATTTCCAAAGAAACAAGAATACTTGGCAGTCTAAATCTTGCTAAAGGTCAGTGGAATTTGGAATGCTGTGTGCCTTATAGGACATGGGTAACCAGGTCCTTACCCTGGTCTGTAGGACCTCAGGGTACCCAGCTCCCTACCTGCTGATAAATTTTGGTTTATTGCTTTGAAAGTGCTCATGAACAGCTAAAATATGGTAATCTTGGAAAAACTGGTCTCCTCCAAATAAACTAAGTGTTTCCTGTGTTCTGGAACAAAGCGTAAGGAAAAGAAAAAGGCACAAAAAGCCCAACTTACCAAGCCCAGTTAGCTCCGAGGTGGATTTCCCCAAGCCCAGCGCTCTCCTGCTACAGCTGCTGGGAGGGGACAGATGGTTACATGATCTTTCCTCACTGCTGCCTGTGCAGAAAAGCCTGACGCACTCATGATGCAATTCCCCGGGTTTTTTTCCTCATAAAACAGAAGTGATCCCGCTGGGAGAGGGCGCGGTTTTTGAACACAAAGAGAGGGCTACGTCTAAAAGAGGATGTTTGAAAATGAATTGAGATGTTTCCGACCACAGCGCGATGCCGAGGAGCTGCTGACGGCCAGAACAGGGCATGGGGAAGGAGCAGAGGGTCATGGCCACGGCGGGCAGAGCGAAATCGCAATCCAATTCCACCAACACTTCCATCGGCAGGAGCTCGGTGCTGCTCAGCTGACCTGGGGACTTACACCACTTCCCCTTTGGAAACACGCAGCTAAATTTAGAGGCTTGTGATGTGCCACTGATGGGAAAGAAGTTGGCAACTTCCTTTCATCCAGATTTTGATGAAATATCCTGTGTCTACCACATACAAACAGGAGAATGTGCCAATCTGAAAGCAGCAGCCAGTGGACAGCTCTGCACAACCGTGTTGCTCATTGACCAAACCCGCTCTTTTGGGGTTTAGAAATCACCTCTGGCATGTCCCAGGTGCCCCCATGGTGGTTCTAGGTGTCCTCTTCAAGCTGAAGCCGAGTTCATGCACTGAGCCACCCCTCCTCTCAGCACAGGATCCAGCCCACAGAGAGCCTGAAGACTTGTCTATTGATGCCCTTTCTAAGTTTACTTTTTCTCGGAAGATAAAAAACCCCCAATAAATCAGAAGCTGAATCTCATTTAAGTGCTAGGCAAAAGATTCCAAAAAGACACTGTTTAATGACAGGAGGAAGGCAGAAATGATCATCCAGTGCCACCCTCTGCCATGGGCAGGGACATCTTCCACTGTCCCAGGTTGCCCCAAGCCCCATCCAACCTGGCCTTGGACATTTCCAGGGATCCAGGGGCAGCCACAGCTTCTCTGGGCAACCTGTGCTAGGGCCTCCCCACCCTCACAGCAAAGAATTTCTTCCCAATATTTAATCTAACCCTGCCCCTGTCAGTGGGACATCATGTTGTGCCCTAGAAATTAGGTTTGGAGTAACTCTGGCCATACAGGTTCAGTGAAGTCTGTAAAATTACCTCTCTTCCCTCTTTTTCACCTGTATTTCATGAAAGACTTCAGTTTTTATGGAGGCAAAATGAAAGCTATTTTTACTCCCACCAAATTTATATAAAACTCATTTAATGTTTACAAGCTGTTCAAAATTACCTGATTTTTAATCACTTTATATGAGCAATTTCTGCACAGAAGGTGTGGCTGGGACTCCAACAGAGTCACTGCCCACAGTCTTGGTGGGCAGGAACCAGGGTGGATCAAATTCCAAGTAATTTTAAACCTCGCCAAGCTTGTAATTAGTGCCAGCTGCAGCTGGAATTTTTGTGCAGCTGTTTCAACAAAACACAAAAGTAACAGAGAGAGAGGAAGAAACCAAGCCAGGTAATTTGTGTGGAGTGATTAAAAGCATGTCAACTTCTATTTCATGCCCAGCAACTTGATCTATGGAAGGTGTTCCTGCCCATGGTGGGGGTGGAATGAGATGAGCTGTAACATCACTTCCAACTCAAACCAGTCTGGGATTCAGGTGATAAATGCACCAATATCCAAGGAAATCAATGTATTCTCTCAATTAGATCTTACCAAAAAGAAATTTTCTTTTATTTACAAAAATAAAGTCAGAACAAGACAGCACCAAAGTTATTTCAGAAGCTGAGTGCAGACTGCAGTTAGGGGAAACAGCAAGGCAGGGATGTGGGAATTTAGAGCTGAATATATATTGAAAAAGAATGAAAAAATACTCTTACAGTATCATTCACATATGCAAACAATAAATACTACCACACTCAATGATATTACACGAACTATGGCTGCATGTAAAGAGTCCCTTCTTTCAGCACATATTGAGTACTTTGCATGCACATGAACATGAAATAGATGTTGACTAGTTTCAAAGGTTTTACGTTGGGGATTCTTCCCTAAGCACAGCTGTTGCGAGCCCTTTATTTTCCATTCCAAAGGGAATTTCACCCGAACACCCCAACACCGCCACCGCTTCAGAGAATCCCCTCACACAAAACTCCGTTCTGCCGTCCCGCGCGGCTTAAATAGCGGGGGCGGGGCTTGGCTCTGACTGATAGCTGCATGGCCCAATAGGAAGGCGGGGAGGGCCCGCCTCGAACGCTGAGTGGCTGCTGGTTGCCGCAGCAACGGCGCGCGGCGGGGCCCGGGCGCCATTGCGGCCCCTCACAGCGCGGCGGGCGGCAAAATGAGTGTCTGATCCGCTTGGCCTCGTGTAAACACAAAATAACCTGCCCTGCGTGCTGAGAAAGGGCTCAGGAAAGAACTGAGGCCACGCGGGAATAACCGTGCTGCTGACATTGTACTAATGATGTGCTGGTTTCCTTTTATTTAAGGATTTTGAAATACTGAGAAAATTAAAATGAAGGAATGGCCGAGTTCCTGATGATATCTTCAATAAACCATTGAGAGAGAAGTAATTACTTCAAGGAGTTACAGTATATAAGAAATTACATATTCCTATATTGTGTATGTGTAGAAATATTAATAAATATATAAAGATACATACAATAATATGCATAATTAATTACTATGTATTCATGTTACAAGACATACAGGGCCAAGTCTGATACTTCATGAGTACAACACATGTATTTTGCACTAAATATATGTATTTTGCATCCTCAGTACACAGTACTGTGCTCACCTGTAGTAATCCGGCAATTTCTACTTCATCACCTCAACTTTTAACATCCTTTTGCATTTCCAAAAGTTTATCAACACAGTCCAAAATTTTTAATAATAAACTTCAAAACTGTCATAACGAACCTTTCAATCTAAAACATTCTACCAAGATCACAGAATATGGGTAAATCACAGAATATTTCTGCAGGAAACTCAATAAAATGTAACAACTTGGGAGTGATTTATTTGTGCCATGGGATTAGGATCTGAGCAACCCAGAGTAGGGAAAGTTGTCACACATTGTATGCACATGTGTAGCTTGGTTTTTAAAGATTTTTGGGAAACTATTTTCATTGAGCTTTACATTAATGAGTAACAACTGGATTTTTAAGACTTTTTAATAAAAAACCCAAGAAAAGCAGTGATTTTTCTGAGTGGTACAAGTGGAGTGGACACACAGGGGAAGTAAATGGGATTCATTACAACTTAGAAATGGCATTTACAGCCCTTTTCCCATCCTACGGACCAGTTCTAAGACCCTACAGAAGGACAAGTGTGAGGGACAAGCAACAATCCCCTGAGACGGCATCCTGTGCCTGATGGTGCTTGGCTGTGCTTTAGCTGTTCACGCAGAAGCTGAACCTGTAAAAATGACAAACCACTCTTAAAAACATCAGGTTCTTGGTTTCCTCCAGAGGATGTGAAGTGAAGGCTGGAATTTGGGCAAATCCCAGGGCAGGTCAGAGGTGGAGAATGTCATTTCTGTAACTCTGCAGATCTTGCAGGGGGTGCAGAACTTCAGCACGTGAAGCAGGAAGGAGGTACCTGCTGATCTACCTGGCCAACAGGGAGGGTGTAAGTGAAGTTTTAGTTTAAAATTTATCCTGCACTGCCCTGTGGCAACACAAATATAAAACAGCACAGCTCCCAGCTGTGAGCAGCATAAAGCTAATTAATTACAGTTTGTAAACGAGCAGGGGAGGGGTGGGTGAGCTCTGAGTGTGGGAGCAGCTGCCGTGTCCTGGCTGCTTCCAACCTGTCCCTGCCCCGGGGAATGAGTGGGAAAGCAGGATGATGAGGGAAATTACCCAAACCTTGACACACTATTTTGGGTAGGTGTATCCTAAATTAAATGCCATTTAGTAATTAAATCCCATTAGCTGCAGCAGGTGATCCAACCCAGCAGACTTCACCTGCAGCAGCAGATCCCTAATGTTCATCTTGTATAAACCCTGAACTTTTAAAAAGCAGTATTTTCATCTGAAAACTCCACTTCTTTCAGCTTCAGACTTCAAACCGTGAACAAAACATGCAAACAAGTCATGGTGTGAGAAAGTGTTTTAAAACAACTTTATTGGAATGATACAGGAATGGTTAATATACAGGTTAAATCCTCAATGCCTGCTTTCTACGTAGGAAAAAAATAAGAAAGAAAAGAACTAATTCAGTTCTTGCACCCATGAAAACAGAAAACCAGCACAGAGGTAACAGATTCCTGGCACTCCTAAAGTCATGCAAGAGATCTGCATCAAAAAACTCAAGTTTTACACACAGAACAAAGAGATTTTCGGTATTTTCAGTTTGTGTCGGTGCCTTGTTCCCCAGACAAAGGAATAATTCAGCCTGGCTCACCAGAGCTGCCTTAGGAATGCTGATACAGTTTGAACACTCCCATATGGCAAGGGGGGGACAGACGAGGGCAGTGACTTTGCTTTCTTAAACTTGGCAATTTTCTTGACCGTTGAGACAGGGATTGACCTCGTTTCAGAATGTTTTGGGTCGCTGAACTGACAGAATTTGGCAGCGACTTTTAATTACAGCGTCTCCAAAATAATGGCTGTAATTCACCAAACTTGCACAGGAAGCACAGCAAAGTGGTGTGGGTACAGAGACTTGTGTGTCAAATCCCACTTTCTTCACCACACTTCACTTACTATTCCACACTTCCCAAAAACTTGAGCAGGAATTTAGACACGGAGCAAGGTTCGGCCAATATTAAGAAAGAAAAACAACCTCGTTCAGAAAGATGAAATCACAGTGAACAACAAAAATCTGATGCTGGATTTAAAACATAACCAAACTTCCATCCCCAAAAGATCTTAAATTTCACAGAATTGCAGTAATTCCTGACAAAAGCTGTTAATAAAAAAGCACAGTTGCGTGTGTGTGTTGATCTTTAAGGTAAGGCAGCATCCATCCATCCCTCTGCCTTGTGATACTGTGCTGCTTTTGTAAGCACAAGCTTCCAACTGCTTCCCAGGCTCCCAAAATGATAAATCAGCAATTAAAACATGGCCAGGAATTAGAGGCTCCCTCATGAGCACTGGGAGAACACACAGGTTAATATTGCACATGGTAAATTCAGCCACACAAGACACTGAGAGATTTGCAATTCCTGTAATAGCTTTATGATATGGCAATAACAATGGAAATGAAGTTTTTAAACCTTAAAAAAAAAAAGAAGTCTTGCTCAATTACAATAACTTTAGCTATTCAAACATTTATTTCCTCATTTGAAAAAATACTATATGAACCTAATGGCTACTTGAACATGCAGTGAGATGTTTAATGCTCTAAGCAGTGTGAACTGGTATTTTTGTAGAGAAATACATTAAAGGCTTTCACCCTTACACAGGTAAGGAAAGGCCATTTCTGGCCGTTTTGGCTTGTTTGCAACATTGAATCTTGCCCCAGATGTGTCTTCGCTCGTGCTTAGGCAGCTGTGAGGGACCTGTGTCCATTGCCCTTTTTATCCAAAGAGCCCACACAGATCACTTAGATGAGAAATACATGGCGTTTGTTGGGGTTTTTATCACCTGTACAGTGTGTAACAATACAAACCTTAAATATCCATTCTACAGAAGACAAACACAACTTTCCAAAGCGACTACGACGGTTAAACTACACAGTACCACCTACAAATTCATCTGAAACCAGGAAAGACACTGAAAATTTACTGTGTAACTCAGTAACATTTTGGAGGCAACTCAGGCACTAAATTAGTATCTGACGAGGTTTTAGATGCTGTTTTCCATAGTTTAAATAGTTGGATCTCTAGGTAAAACCCATCTGCATTTTTAGTACTAAAATAGTTTCTTTAAGTTTACACAAAACGGATGAATTGCCAGGACAGTTTAAACTAAATGTAACTCATTCATGTCTGATTGCTTCGGCTTCCATCAGAGCCCACTCCCGCTCCCTACCCTGAAATTCCCATTTCATCCTGTGTTCAATTTGTGTTACGGACAGTGAATGCTGCAAGCACCAATCAAATGTTAGAAATCACATCTACATTTCTTGAAGCAGAGACAGTTGGACTATTTTATAAAAAGCTGTGGAAATTCCCTTTACAGACATTTAAGGCAGTTGAAATTCACGCTTGCTGCTTGGCCAGTGCTTCAGCTTCCTGAAACAGTAGAGGAGAATAACGTGTTAGTAGTTTCTCAGTATGTTTCAGAAGGAACACTATAAAACAATAACCTGCATTTTTCAGTCTTCTTTCAGCCTTTGTAAGGTGATCACAAATGGGAACAGAATGACAACAGAAGAAATGCAAAACGAATTTCCTTTTGGTTTCTCCGAGTGTACTTTTGACTGCAGATTAATTTAATTACCTGCTAGCAGCACCATGACCTACAAGGAGATGAATGACAGATGAATTCCCAGTGCCCTCAGTGCAGCACCTCAGTGGGGACAGCCTGGTTTATTTGAAAGGACAAAGTTCAACATCTGCCAAGATCTGTTGGAGCCATTTGCTTTTGTGACTGCATAGAAATACTCAAGATAACAGATTCAATATCATTGTTACCATGAGCCAGCATTGCTAAACAAACAAAACACATGAGGAGAAAGGACTAAGAGGGGAATTTCCAAGAAGCCTGTAAGATTTTTTTAAGAGAGGAGACACAGTGGGTGACCCCAGCCTGCAGGGCAGGAAGTCCCACGCGTAACTCCCGTATCTTGGACGTGGTGGAGCACTCTGGTTTTCCTGGCTAACTGCCCTCATCCTGCCTTTGAACTCAGGCCGTGGGAAGAGTCTGGCTTGGAGCTGCCGTGCTCCTGGCCCGTGCTCTGCTCTGCTGGCCTGTCACGGGTCAGAGAGCAGGGCTGGGATGTCACCAGGGCTCAGATGTCACCGTGCACCCACAGACCACAGTGCAAGGACATCCTGGCCATCCGCGGCACAAAAGGCAGGTGAACAGTGAAAGTAAGATCAAAAAGAGCTACAAAGCCTGGAAAAAAGAAGCATGTTTGATAGTCTCTAAAAGACAAGTGGTTCTTTGAATGGTAAGAAAGAGGAGAAGGTTCCCTTGGCTTTGTAACTACTCCATTATCCAGCCCAGGGCACTGCAATGGTGACACCTCACTGGTTGTTGGTTTTTTTTTGCAAGACAAAGTACTTGTCTTCAGAACAGGCAGTGGAAAGCTGGAGAGGATTCCTGGTATTTTCCTCATGCCCAGGAAGGATGGTACAAGTAACCTGCTAACCTATTTTTCTTGGAGGTCAAACTCCATTTCCTTGGGCGTAGGCCTGCAGTTTATCAGGGAGAGGCTCAGCTTTCCAGGCTGACACTGTCCCTCTTTCATACTTTTCCTTATTTCTCTATCAATGCCCCTCACTGAACATCCTCTCAGTCCTTAAATCCTTGATAAAGAAATAATTAAACATAGCTTTTAACTCACAAAATCCTCTCCCTTTAAAACCCACTTATACCGCTTGAAGCAGAGATATTTAAAATAAACTGAAGGCCAGCCTTTCCAAGAGGTTGTAGATCCAAAGGACAAACCAAACCTCCAGGACTCAGAAAATAGTTACTTGGATTTTCCATGCTCACTTCTGAGCCAGCCCTGTTTAGCATTAATATCAAACCTTTGTGTTCAGAGTCAAATAACTTCCCAAATCTCTCCTGATGGCATTGAATGGAGGTTTCCTGCCAAGGTTGCTCCCAGCCTCCTGCCATTTTGTGCAGTTGCCATGTCATTCCCTACAGCATTATATCCAAGCTGCACACAGCTATGCTGGAAATGCCAATTTCAGCACCTACAAATCTGTGTATCCTCCTCAGCAGCAGGCAATCAGCCTGACTGGGCATCCTAATTGTGGGAGGGATTCCCAAAGTCAGCCCCAGAGTAGGATGCCGGGGTAAAAGGTCACTTCTGCAAAAATTATTTATCATCATCAGCCCAACACAACATGAAAATTCAGCAGAGTACAACTGTGTTCTATCCCTCCTGTTTAAAATTCACCTTTTCCTTAGGTGAGGACAGAATTGGAGCATCCCTCAGGACAGAAGCAGAGCTCCTGACAGCCACACTGGCTGCTCCTGCCAGCCGGCAGGTCTGGGAAGCAGCGACGTTCCCAACGTTACTGAGACAGGTGACCTGATTTGTTATGGCAGCAGCTGCTCTACGGTACCACTGCACTTCCCAGGGGAAAGGCAAGAGCTTCCCCACATCCCACAGTCTCAGGATTGCTTCCTGGTTCCTTGGCTCCATCCTGCACACTCTGCTGAGCAGTGCAGTGCAGATGTTCCAAGGAACTTCCCCAGGACTGGGGCACAGTGTGCAGCTGGTCTGATGCTGGCAGCGGGTAACACTGGGGTGCAGAGCCAGGCTCTGCTCTGTGCAGCTCTGCACGGGGCAGTTTTTCCTCATCACACCATTCCCAGTGGAGCTACTGCTGGAAATCTGGCTCCTAAAACTACTTCAGTCTGCCCCACAACCTGCATTGCTCACTGCTCATGGGTCACCATCCACCTTTAAAATTAGGTCTCTTAGTGATGTGCACAGCACGACCTTCGACTCGTACATGAGTAAAGCTGAAAGGGAGCGGCATGTTTATCCATTGGAACAAGAAAGCTGGAAGTGACCTGGAGGATCCTGCTGCTGTCAAGTGAAACGTATAAAGCAAGCTTGTCTTATCCTATCAAAATCAAAAGGAGAATTCCAGCCCATTGCATCCGCAAAGCAGCAGCCCAGTTCGTAATTGGCAAAGGAAAATAAGCTTTGGATAACAAGCTGGAGGAAAAATTACTCTGAAGCAAGACCATGTTATTTCAGAAACAGTGGCTCTGGTTTCAAGGGATTTTCGAGTAGAAAAATCTCATCAAAATTTCGCATGAATTGAATTTTTTTACTGATTCGAAAACATTCTTTGATTTTGGGACAATTTTTCTCATCTAGATTTCTTATGCATTTTCAGTGCAAATATTAACTACCCTTTTGAAGCTGAAGCCTGAGAGCCTCTGGAGAATGAGTGTCTCGCAGGGAGATTGGTGGGGGCAATGACAGCACATGGAGCAGATCCTGTTCTGAGCAGAGGAGGAGGAGGAGGTGTAAGCCACAGGCTGGGCTCACTGTGAGGAGGTGCTCGCCTACCTTTGACCCAGGAGGTGCAGTCAAGCCCAGGAACGCGTACACGGCGTTGTTCTCGCGCGCCTCGAAGAAAGCATTGTAGTCCTTCACCGTGGCAGGAGGGAGAGGGGATAAAAGACAGAGGAGTGAACTGTCAGAAATAATCTCAGCTCAGTTTGGGGTGTCACCCAACCCACACCAAGCAAACTGCTTCCTGTGGCCAAATGCAAAATCCAGCGTCACCTCAAGTACCTGGCATTAGCACTAACAGCACACAAACTGGTCTGGCTGGAAAGGGACAAGCTGGGAATTCATTCTATGTCCCAACAAGATGTTGCTGTGAGGTGCTCCAGCCTTCCCCAAAAGGACAAACTCCACACAAGGCAGGTGTTTTCACTGGTCTGGTGTGGACATTCCTCCCGCAGAAGCAGCTGAGCCTGGACCTTGTCATCAGAAACCCTAATGTTCCCAGACATCACTGCTGCTTCCTGATAGTGATGGCAAGTGTGCAACTGTGGACTCCAGCTCTCAAATCCGTCAGAAGTTCAACTGGAACTTTTACACTGAGAGTGCACCTTTCCCATCACATTTCCCACTAAGGATTAGTCTGTGCAAGTGAAGGCAATGGGGTGGCACTGTTCACTCACAGTGCACTACAAATGCCCTAAATACATACAGCCACTTCCCAGGAAAATTAAGGTACTAAATAAATAAATAAAAAGAAATACCAGTTGCCAAACCCCAACTAAAGGAACACAGAAGTTTTGTGCAAGCTCACTGTTGTCCAAGTTACCACACAATTCCCTCACTCTGACTTCTGAACTCAGCAGGGATCAGTCCTGTGACTTGCATGCTCTCTGTTTTTAACTGATGCACGTTACCAGCCTCCTCCAGCTTTGCTGGGCAGTGTTTGGATGCAGGAGTCCTGGCTGAGAAGCCCAAGGCAGGCAGCAGCTCGGTCTCAGGCTGGAGTCAGGGAGAGCTGTTTAGGGCAGGCTGCTCCGGATTCCTGCCTGTCTGGGAGGCAAAAGCCTAAGAAGAGCAACTGAGGGGGGCAGCTCTAAGGAGAGGCTGCTGCAGCTGGAACAGAACAAAGTACCGGGACCGGAAGATTCCAGCTGCCTGGACTTCAGGGATATCAAATTATTGCTCCATTTGCACACACAGCATTTGCGTGCTGGTTTGATAAAAATGTGTGTGATTATGGTAAATCCTCCCTGAAGCCCTTCTGTTGACAGGACTGGGGCTGCTTGATAACAAAGGGATTGTTTATCTTGCTGGTGCATAGTCCATGAGCCTGCTCCGCAGCATCTCCCAGGACAGGAATTCCTGGGCCTGAGGAGCAGGGCTCATGCCAGCCCGCACAGCATCTCCAGTTCCAGCCCCTCTGCCGTGCACGGGCCAGGAAGGCCAATTTGCTCTTTGCTCTGCCAGTTGTGCTGCATCAGATGGAACAAACAGGGAACTTCATGCTTGAGAGGCATCAGATAAAGACAGAAAGAGGTTCAAACTCTGGGCACAGAATTAACTTTTACCTTCCTGAAAGCTGAACTGTAGCAACTCAAATCCAGCAACACAAACTGACTGAATTTCAAAAGTTCAAAGTGACATCAAGCAAAATTTTGGGGGTGAAATAAACCCATAGCAAGAACCTTGTGACCAGCCCCTTCTCAGACAACTACTGATCCTTACATTTGTCACTCCAAGCCAACCTTTTTCCATGTCACAACCAGTCAGTAACATTTTGAGAACCAAGTGGCACAACAGCTCACTGTGGATATTATTTCAAGTTCTGCTTCTATTACAAGCAAGACAAATTCTTGGCACATTGAGAATTATTTCTTTCAGTAGGCACGGATTTGTCTCACAAAGGTCCAGAACTGGCTGGTCCTGACTTACAGACTGTGCAGGTCAGAAACAGACTTCAAAAGGACCAGAGGAATGCACACTGTGAGCTCTGTTCAGAAGATACTAAGTTTTAAAAATAAAACGAACAGTTAATCTAATAATCATTCAAGCATGGCCTGCTGGGTACAAATACTGTAGGGCAACTTACTTTTGATCAAGCATTAAAATAATTACAGTAGGATTTGCGTTTGCAACGTGAGTTTTAATCTGTCCAAGGCACTGGAGTAAGTGAACCACAGCAGCCTTCCTTGTGCAAGCAGCACACAGAGCTGATCCCAAGAAGGATCAGAAAACTGATTTATGATCATGGCAGACATCAATTCATATGATCTGGGATTCACACCTACTGGCAAACCCCACATGGGCAGAACAGATCTCTGAACTTGCTACAGAACATAAGGTTGGTGTAACAGGTCCAGATTTCTGTGAGGTGTTAGTTCACAATCATGGGGAAAATGAGGATTAAAAAAACCTGGGTACTTTCAGAGCCATAAGATGGGAAAGAACCCACAGGAAAAGAAAATTATATATGCACTGTAAGGTAGGATCCAAATCAAGAGGTCTACATTTTAATCTCTCCTATGGTGTGACTGAAATATTCAAGAATCAATTATTACTAAAAGCCCAAGATGGGGGGAAATGTTAACACCTCCCACAGCCTTCCCAGTTTGGACAACTGCAGCTGGGCAAGCCCTGCCTTGCGGCTCACAGCAGTGAAGCACAGGCTGTGGCAGTGAGGAAGAGGAGTGGGATGAGCACAGGGGAGCTGCAGGTGAGGGGGATGAGTATAAAGGAGTTGCAGGTGAGTGGGGTGAGCACAGGGGAGCTGCAGGTGAGGGGATGAGCACAGAGGAGCTGCAGCAGCCCTTACCCCGAGGTAGCGGCTGTCGTTGAAGAGCCGGGGGGGCAGGGGGTTCCCGCTCGCTGGCCGACTCTCCTCAGGGACGTTCTCCCGCATCCATTTCCGGTTCTCCTCGTTGGCCGCTATGTCCTTCTCCTCAAATTCAATTTTGTTGGCTTCCAAGAAGCCTAACACATCTTGTTGCTGCTTTTTAATCTGTCACAAAAGAGGTGGGGGGAAGAGAAGGCAAACAAAATCAGTGAAATAATTTTTAATGCCATTCCAGGGTTTGATGCAGAAACCAGGGGGTGCAAACCCGATTGAAAATGGGAGTGGTAAGAAAATTCTCAGAATCAAAAAGTATCTTCCGAAGAGTCAGATCTGAGCTTTGACTTGGCTCCTCCAAAACTGAACAGGCTGAAGCTTAAAGATGGTGTCCCTACAACATATGTGAGTGTTGTGAACCTTAAAGGTGCCCACCCAAAAGAGGAAGTGTGAGCAGGGCCTTCTGCTGGCCAGGTTTTACAGTTAACTCAGGGGAACGTTGCTTTTTCAGGTGCAGTGGAGTTTGCTTGAGGTGTGTTTGAGGTACAAAGTGCTTCTTTGTGCCCTTGGAAGCACAGGCTGAACCCCCCCTTCCTTCTCAGAGTCCAGGTTTTTGTCCACTCGGTGCCAAAACAGATCTCACCAAGCATTTTTGGTTCACGCTTCTTTGTACAAAAACTCCTCTCCTGCTGTGTCCTGGGTGTCAGCAGGGCAGGTACAGTCTCTGGAGAGCTGTGACCTCACATCCCTATCCTCACTCATGTCAGGGAAGCTGGCTAAGGTCCCACACCTGATGCCACCCATCCTTGTGCACGCAGACAGCATTCAAGGGAAAAGCAGGATCTGTGTGGCAAGCACGGTGCTGGCTCTGCACAGGGAAGGTGGTTTTTATTACTGTCATTATGAATTACTGACTCCTTGACACAGAAATGTTCTGCTTATGCTCTGCTCTCCCTCTGCATGACTTTACCACCACAAAGGAGATTATAACCATGCACATCCTAGCAAACAATAAAAAAATGGAATTTAATGGGAAATTTGTCTTCTTCAAATTACCCCCTTCACTGCAAAGCCAGTCCAATGCCTGGCTTTACCCTAATGAGCTGGGTGCCTCAGGAGCCGCGTTTCACACAGATGCTGCTGGTGCTAACTCAGGTCAGCCGCAGCTCCCGGAGCAGCCGCTCCATATACGGCCACAGGCAAACCCGGAGCTGCCGGGGTCAGGGACAGCCAGCCCGGAGCCAAATATGGAGCCTGTGCCCCGGCTCGCACAGCCCCGCACCCACGGGCACCCAGCCCTGCCCAGCTCGCACAGCCCTGCACCCACGGGCACCCAGCCCTGCCCCGGCTCGCACATCCTCTCGCATCCACAGGCACCCAGCCCTGCCCCGGCTCGCACAACCCCTCGCACCCACGGGCATCCACAGGCGCCGGGAGCGCCAGGAGCAGCAGGGAGCGTGGGGAGAGCGCTGCCCTGAAGGATGTGGGCTGGGGAACAGAGCCTGGTAAATGCAAAGAGGGAATCTTCAAGCATCCCCTGACTCGGTCTGGAGCTGCTCTATCCATGGCAGGTTCAAGCAGACCTCGGGAGGGGCGCAAGCAGCTCAGAGCAGCACGAAGGGACCGATCCTGCTCTCCCGACAGAGGGAAATGTGCTCTCAGCTCCAGCAGGGAAGCTGCCTGCTGAGAAGCCAATGTAATTCCTCCGAGCACGTCAGCACAGGAGCCGCTGGACTCGCTGTGTGAGCACCCTGAAACACAAGGATATTGCTAATTTTCATCATGGCTAAAAATAAATCAAACTGGAGGAGTTAATACAGCCCCGAGGAAATAATTCGTGCAGAGGCTGTATGAAAACATCCTCAGCAGACTCAAAGCTCTGGGTAAGAGGTTTCCTTGCCTGCCTTTAACAGCAGCAGGAGGAGCAGGGGAAGCTTTTCTCCGTTGTGCTCTAGAGCTCAGAGGGGAAAAAAAGGGAGCACTTCCTTCATGAACTGTTCTGTAGGGCTAAAATAAGGGAAAGGTCTTTGGAATTGTAAACTCTTCTTAAATAGAAGAAGTAAATAGGTAGTAAATGTATTTTTTTTTCCTGAGCCAGCTACATTTTTAATTTACCATTTCCTAAAATCTCTAAATTTCAGATACAAGTAGTTTTTATTACTATCAGCTCCTTACCTTGTCCAAAATCTGTTGCTTAGTGAGAACACACTCTGAGATGCCCCAGAATTTTTAAGGAATTAGAGAAAACCAAGCTTTTACCCACTCTACCATTAACCTGTACACTCTGCCACGTACAACAAGAGCTCTGAGTTGGAGAGCAATGAGCATTTTGATCCCCTGAGAAGTCTCTTTATTTTTTTAATCATTTTGACTGTTAGATTGTCTTAACCACACACAAATCCTCACACCCCTCCCAGCATCTCACAGCGGGACAGTCTCTGGGTTGTTTTTTTAGCTCCAGGAGGTACAACCACATCCCAAACTGATGACTGTGGCTCCAAAGGGTGATCACAGCCCTCTCTGCTTGTTTTTGAAGAGCTGGCAAAGCTGGAAATGTATTTTTTTCTGCTAGAAAGGCACCATTGTAAGGCAAGCATGAAGTTTGGTTTCTGTTGCTCTCAGGCTGTCCGTAGCCAAGGGAGGTAATTCTCTAGAGAACTCAACAGAAAAGCAAGGATGGTGTTGATGCATGAGGAATATTAGTCTGGAACCCTTGTTCCCTGGCCAGACAAAAAAAAGTTGGAAGATAAAGCAGCGATGTTTTCTCCCAGCTCCTCAGACAAGTCTTCCGGCCACGGTGATGAGCACTTACACAAGAGCAGTAAATGCTCCAGAGAAACAGGACACCAACCGCTGGGCAGCAGGGACACCGAGCTGCCAGATCCTGTTATTTTATGGGATTTTATTTAGAAAACTTCCATTAATCTCAGGCAGTGGAATAGCACTGGGAGGGAAGGGCCGAAAATAGAGCAAGAGACGTCTGCTGCTGCTTCAGGGTGTTTTGTCTTACTTGAAAGGGCACACGTTCTCCTCAGGCCAGAGCCTGGAAGATGGTTCCTGCTGCCCATGTTTGGGAAGGAGTGAGGAGCCTTTCTTCAGGATGCGCCTGTCAACACGCAGCGCTGGCTTCCCAGAAAACCTCTCCCAGTTGCCTGAGCAGGCATGGACAGCGGCCAGCGCCTTCCCAGACCCCGCACCTCGGCCTATGTAAACAACTGTCACGTCTGAAGCCATTCTGGCCCCTGAAGAACAGCTCACTGCAGTTGGCAAACACGAAAATCCTTGTTTATTCCAAGTGCTCCTGACACATCGTGCAGGGCCAAGAGCAGCAGCGGAGAGCCGGGAATGTGCCCGGAGTCAGCACAGGAGCCGGGGAGCTGAGCAGGGCCCTGAGGCTTGGGACCAGCACTGGTGGGGCAGGAGGATTTATGGAGACACAAAAGCACAAGAACAGAGAAGTGAAAGACAGGGGTGGACAGACAGCTGTAAGGAAGGGAAGAGGCTGGGGGCCGGAGTGGAGGGAATGAGCAAAATGGATGGATAGAGATCAGGGGAAAATCCCGGTGGGATGGAGACAGAGAGATGGAAGGAGGAGGGGTGGGAGCAGGTGAAGTCAGTACTACCAGGAGGAAGGGCTGCATCCTCTGGAGCTCCCCAGTGCCCTGCCTGGGAACAAGGATGCCCTCGGAACAGCCCATCTTGCTCACAGGTGCCTTCACCCCAACCGCAGAAACACATTCTGGTTTCTCTGCCTCAACACACACTTGGGAGAAGAACAATTCCTAAGGTGAGTGGAGATATTTTACTTCTTGCTGATGTTCCCAAGATAATACTGAAAGGAACATTTAATGAAATAAATCTATTTTCTCTTTGTTTTGGCTATCAGGGTCTGTTCCCGAGACAGAAACAGCTTTATGGCAAGTTATTGGTGGTTAAGCGAAGTCTCACCACCACACTGTGATCTCGTACTACAAAACCCACTGGGTATCAAGATTCCCTTCTTTTCCAGCTACAAGCCAATCATGAAACATTAAGCTTTCAACAAAGCATGAGCACAAAATAACATTATAAAAATGAGTGTAGAATTGTGAACAAGTATTGCCCCTCATTTGAGTACACATCAGAAATTCAATCTGCAGTTCTTAGATCTAACTCCCATCAGTGGTGTCAGTAACACAAGAGAAACCACGTCAAAGCTGCCAAGAGGACAAACAGGTGATGTTTGCCAACAAATCAATCCATCAAAAATAAAATTTTAACCTCAAAGTGGGAATAAACTTTCCAGAAAATGCTGCAACATTTTAGATTCTCTTCCAAATCTTTACTCATTGAAAAAAAAAATTAAAAAAAAAAGAACTCAGCTAAAAGATAATAAGCAGAAAGGAAGCAGGGATGATGCTGCAGGACCTTGGTCCAGCGAACAGGCAGCATTCCAGCTGTAGCTCCAGCCAGGACTGTGCTGGCTGTTCAAGAGCCAACTTCTCCCAGCACCACCCCACTGCAGAGAAACACTAATTTTAAACACTTTTTGGAACTGAACTTCACAGAAGGGTCTATCTCTTTTGACATACACAGGCACACACACAGAGCACAGTCCTGTCCGCACTGCTGGCCAAGAAGGGGTTTGGGTTGGTTTTTTTCAGTCTTGTTATTTTTTCAGTTTATAAATAAATCCCTTGTTGGACAATAGACATGTTTTGGAAATCTATTTATGGACCACTGGAACCCAAATTAGGTTTACAGTCTGACTGCTGCTGCTGTTTTGATCCAACAACAAACTTGCTGACTGTGGCTCTGCCATCCTGGCCCTGGAACAGAGCTTTACCACTTCTGTGGCTCCTGTGTCCCAACCTCCACGAACAGGAAAAACATAGATTTCATTAATTTCTTTCCCAATGATGGGATTAAATGGCTCATGCTTTATTGTGAGGACTTAAAGGAATTATAAAGAGATTTCTTATGATGTTCCCAGCCATCATTCTATATCGGTTATAGCATCAGGACAAAAGGAATGGCCTCAAGTTGCACCAGGGAAGGTTTAAATTAGGAATTAGAAAAAAGTTTTTCATGGAAATGGTTTTGAAGCATTAGAACAGGCTGCCCAGAGAAGCGGTGGAATCACCCTTCCCTGGAAGTGTTCAAAAAATGTGTGGCTGTGGCATTTGAGGACACGGTTTAGTGATCAGCATGGGGCTGGGGCTGGGTTGATGGTTGGACTTGATGATCTCAAAGGTCTTTTCAACCTTAGTAATTCCATGATTCTGAGATTCTCTCCAGCTCCTGCTGAAGGTATGTCCTGAGCTGCCTCTCCCAACTTCACAGCTGGCATCCAGCACCAGGACAATAGAGAAGCAACACCTTAGAGCAGATCTTACACATTTGAACTTACACATTTCTCAATCCAGTTTCAAGACAACACCACATTTAAATGGGGATTTTTTTTTTCCATTTCCATTTCCAGCCTTCTGGGTTCCAGATAAGCAAAAACAACTACAGCTTTAAAGCAGTTGCATTGTATGTCAATGATGGTTTTAAAGACACTGCTTCATCCTTAGTGGGAGTAAATCTTTAAATCCCAGAAGCAGCTGCTTTTTGCAGGAAGGTGAAGTCCAAACTCCAGGTGATGCTACTGGTTGTGGCCAGGCTTGTACCCATCAGTTCTCCAGAAGCTTCAGAGTCTCCTGAAGATGGATAAGCTGAAATGTAAGCAGTGAATGGGAAAAGTGCAGTGCAAGAAATGTTCAGCAAACTCCACTGGCAGCCAGCAGCAGCAAGGTGGAAACCCCCAGGAAGTGACTTTCCTTGGAGGAATGGGCAGCACGAGGAATGCCAAGTGCTGCCAAGACAAATTGATTTGTCACAGGGTGTCCCGTGGACTGAGCTGTGGCCACACTGCCACAATCCACTGCCACTTTTTGGAATTAGAGTAAAAACTATTGGGGGTTTTGGTTTGGTTTTTATCGGTCTCACCTAATTTCTCAAATGACCTTGCCTTCCTCACCCGAGGCCCTAATGCAGAAGCTCATCCTTGCAAATGAGCTGCAAAATGCTTAGAATTTCTCCTCCCACTACAACCTAATTTGCAGGAGTTAAACAGCCCAGCAGCTCAGCCATGGATTTAAATGTCACGGATTCCTGACGGCCCCCTAAGCTCATTCTCCACCCCAGCACACGGCAGCAGGGCTCCCTTCCGAGCAGCCTCAGTCCTGGCCTCCATCACAGATTTCCTTGCTTGTACTCTAATATTCCAGAAGCTATTTTTTTTTCTAGAGTGGTTTTGTTTGTTTTATTTGTATGAATAAGCCAATTATTTCCCCCTATATTAGCTTAAAAATCCAATGTGCCAGTTCTGGTGGTGCCACTGTAAATGTGGTCAGAGAGTGGGAAACTCCAGCAATGCCCTGGCTCGATCAGAGCTTTGCCAGGTGTGTCCCAGCAATTCCTGTCTCACTCTTACTTCTCCCTGCCTGGTAGAACGTCTGCCTATTTTTAGGTCTGGGTAATTATCATCACAGAACTCAAAGCACTTCTTTGTTCTGGTTATTTTAAGCTGAGCATTACACGAGTGGTGCCATCGTTGTCTCTCCCGATGGTTTCTGGTCTCGAGGGAATGAGATTGAGGACAAACACAGCAAAACCACCATGAACTTATGGGACCTAAATCAAACACAGGAGGCTGGAAAAGTTCACGCTGGACTTGTGCTGCTCTATTTTTTCATTTTCCAGAAATTCAGCAGTGTCCAGATGGATTCCACATGTACTGACTCTCTCCCTGCAGGGTCCTTTGGAAAGCCCATGCCATATCCATGTGAATCCTGCACAGCAGCACTGGTTTGATGTGGTTAGACCCCAACAGCTTAAAACTGGTTTATCTGGAAATGGTTTTTACCACCAGGCATCCACCGACCCTGGGCTGTGTCAGCATCACCAGCCCAAGACCTGGGGCAGGAGGGAACAGGCTTCAGCTCCCACTGAGAGCAACAACCACATTCCTGCTCCTCACAAGTGGGTTTGGAAGACACTTTTTAAAAGCAAGAAAAGGTGAAAGGATGCAAAGGGACCACCACTCAAGGGCGAGGCTGGAGGCAAACCCAGGCTACCAAAAGGTTTTTGCAATTTAACCTGGAGGTTACATCACGTCTGGCAGCACATGGGCTGTCTGCAACAGGGCTTTAGCCAGGCGTAAGGTACCACCCCACAGACCAGATTTTGGAACACGAGCCAAAAATATAGCTGGAACAAAGGACAAAGTCTGCACTTCCCAAAACAAGACCACGACTTGCTCCAGAAACCATAGAAAGTTACATAAATGAAAAAGCTGATTCATGAGAACAAAAATAAAAGCTTCTCTCATGGATTATAATGCCATTGTAACTGCATTCATTCAATAAACCAAGGCCTAAAAACTTGTTAAATCCCACACCAACAACACCCAAGTCCAAAGATCCTTGTGCATTCAACAAGTTTTTTCCTACCAGAAGAACCAAACAGGAAAGTTAACGTCACCTCCATGTACTAAAGTCCTGGGGATTCTAAACGGAGCCAAGGGCGCTTAGAGACCCAACTCCCACTGACTTTTATTTACTCTCACACAGACTGCAAAGAGAATAAAATCCCAAGGGGATTTGGCATTTAGTTCCCTTGGGCTGCTTTGGGAAGTTCAGCCAGCAACACCGGCCTGGCCCCTCTGGTTGGCACAGCCCAGCACAGCTTAGCAGGTTCCTAATTGCCACACTGCCAACTTGCTGTTGGAGTTCAAGGAATTAGTTAAGAAAAAATAAGAAACCTTTTCTCTCTTGCTGCAGCAAGGAGGGTTTGAGTTCAGTGTTCCAGCAGGGTTTTTCAGTGTCACTAATTTGGTCTCAGACATGCAATAGAGCCAATGCCACCACACCCCGATTACAGTCAAATTCTAATAAGACACTAAAAGGCCACAAATAGGTCAGAACTGTCTTGCTGCAACATCCAGTGTCTGTTCAGCTACTTCCCTCCTGCAGTGGCCAAAAGCAGATTCCTTTACTCATTACTCAAGTAGGAGGACAAGTAACATTTCCTTATTTATATCTCCCCAGCTTCTGGCACACAGCAGCAGCAGCAGCACTGTCTAACGAAACCTTGATGACTTTTTAATGTGTTTTAGGTTTACTTTTTACGAAGGCACCTTAAGGATCAACGTTATTATCACAGCTTAAGGCAAATTCTGCTTTTAACAAATGATATCCAAGCACTGGGGAAGTGTGTGGGGGTGAATCCATTCATCCTTTAGCACCTGCCTATCAAGGACTATTGTGGTGTCACCAGGACTCTAACAGAGAACATCTTATCAGCAACACCTGAAGCCCATGTTTAAAAGTACCATTTAATAAACTTCACATTTTGTTCCAGTACATGAAAATGGTTCTGTCAGCTGAAACCCCACCTCTTTTCCTACTGAAGCACCAAATTCAGAAGTAAATCTTTCTCTTTTTTTGGCTGCAAGGAAAAGGTGGTGGGGCACTGAAGGGGCTCTCCAGGGAATGGTCACAGCCCCAAGGCTGCCAGAGCTCCAGGAGTGTTTGCACAACGCTCCCAGGCACAGGGTGGGATTGTTGGAGTGTCTGTGCAGGGCCAGGAGCTGGACTTGATCCTTGTGGGTCCCTTCCAACTCAGGATATTCCATGATTCCACAAAAAGAAGGGTGACACAGTGCATTCTCCTTTAACTCTCCTCCTTCCTGGCTGCTCCCCAACACATTTTCAGTTGCTCATTCAGCATTTCCTGGCCTCTCCAGAACCCTGACTGCACTGGCAGCATCCAGTTGTTTTGCCCAAGAGCCCAGCTCAGTCTCAAGCCTACCAGAGATGCACAAACTCCTGGGAGTGCTCTGAAGGACTGTGCAGATCAGATGCACCCTCCTTTAGCCAGGATATCTGTGTCCTCACCACAGCCAGAGATGACACATCCCTCTACTCTCTGCTTAGATGCTTCTGTTCATTCTGTAAAAGGCTTGAAGAGGGTCACTATTGCCAAGTCAAAGTCATTCACAAGTCAGGATATGCCAAAGCTCTTCCCCACAGCAGTCATGGCCTGCTCAAACACTGCCTCCCCAAATACAGACTCTCTGTGCATCTAGAGACCGACTTTCTGTTTCTTTGAGATTTTGCCTTCCTTTTTTCCTTTCTTTAAAGTTCTGTGAAAGGTGACAGCAACGCCCAATGGGATTATTTGCCTGGATTTCAAAACCAAACCAACCCCACGCAGCCAAAACTTCTATTTGCAGGGATTTTAATGCAAGATTTTAACATCTAAAATCTCATTCCATCATCAGCCAAAAAATAGAGACATTTGCTCATGGGATGGCAGTGAGCCTTTTTACACTGTACTTCCATGCACATAAAACACAAGATCCCCAGCAGCTGGGCAAGGGAGAAGTTAAAACCCAAAAGTCCCAGGAAGTTCTGGCCGCACTGGAGCTGGTACTAGCAGAGGCACCAAACCTCCCTACCTACTTCTTGTAGACAACCCTGGGAGCCTGAACACAGAAAAACAGTGAATGCAACTGAAGCTTCCAAATGCTGAATGCCAGGAGGTGTCCCAGATCTGGAGAGGTGTCAGACTGACATTTGTCCCCTCACACAAGGAACGTTGGATCGGAGACACGGAGGATGCCCGACTCCACTCTGCTCACACTGGGCTCTGGGCCTCGGGAGCAGGGACAGCTGCAGGAGTCTCCCCTCCCTCCACGTGATCTCTGCAAACAACCTCACCAGCAGCTGTGTTTGATTAGGGATGAACTTTGCACAGGAAGCTGCCTGAGTCTCTGGGGAGGCCCTGGGCACCGCCTGGCAGCACCTCCAAACTCCTCCAACATCCAGAGCCTGCCCATCCTCATGCAGGGGCTCTGCACAGGCTGCTCCCAAACCTCACCTCCTCCAGCACCAGATCCAGGCAGGATTATCCAGGAGAGAAGGTCAGGGAAGCACAGCTCCTTACCAGGACCACATACACTCAACCCGCATAAATCAGGGCTGTGGAAAGAGACCTTCTCCACCAACTCCAAAGGCCTGTCCCTGAGCATGGATTCACCACTTCTGAGAATCAGACTCACAGAATATCCTGAGTAGGAAGAGACCCTCAAGGATCATTGAGTCCAGCCCCTGGCACCCCAACAATCCCACACTGTGCCTGAGAGCACTGTCCAAACGCTCCTGGAGCTCTGGGGCCGTGACCATTCCCTGGGGAGCTGTGCTACTGCCTGACCACCCTCTGGATGAGGAATCTTTTTATAACATCCAGTCTGAACCTTCCCTGACACAGCTCCAGCTGTTCCCTGGGGTCCTGTCCCTGGTCAGAGGGCAGAGGTCGGTGCCAGGCTATGCTTTGGCTGGGCTCCATGGAGCTCTGAGCTGGGAATCTCCTCCAGTCCCGCAGCAGTGCTGCTCTGGGGCCCAGCCCAGCTCCCAGCTGACATGGGGATTCTTGTGCCATCACAAGGAAAGGGAAGCAATGAGCCAGGGGAGGCAGGACTGCCTCTCCCAGCAGCAATAAGGACTGAAAGCAGAGATCAAACCATAGCCTCGGGCCATTCCTGCCCACAGGCTTTTGCTTCACTCAGCAGCAGGAAGAACTTGCAAATGCAAATATTCACATATCAGGATGATTTTTTTGACTTTTTTTAATGACTACTGAAGTTATCCAGAATAAGCATATCTTGCAAAATCAAGCTTCCAGACCTAGGCTTGCTCTTGTCTTCCTTTAGGTGAGCATGTACAGAAGCATTGATGTATGGCAAACCATAGCTTTGACCACACACACTGACACTGCCCACGAACCACCACAGCACCCGGGATTGTCATCATCCAAAGGAAAACACCACCACTGCAATACTAAATAAATTGACCCTTGGCAATTTTCTAAGTCAGTCTTGTGGCATTTGACTTTTATAAGCCTGAAAACTGCTCGTCTGGTCCAAAACCAACAGAGAGTGAGCTTCCTACTGCGGAATACAGGCTCCATTATCTCAGTTATGCACTAACAAAGCATAAGCAGCAGCAGAATGTGAACTCTTCATTTATTACACACAGTTGTTTTCTGCAGCAGACGTGGAGCTTGGCAGGCTGAGTTTCCCTGGAAGTCTCCGTGTGCCTTGTCACAGCATCCAAACTCGGTGCTGGGTCAAATAAAAACCAATGGATCCACTCCTCCCAAAGCCCAGTACCAAACTGACAACTCCTGAACAGCACAGAGATGAGAGTGGCAGGATCTGGGAGCATTCCCACCCATCAGCCAGCTGTTCTGTGTATTCCTGGTGTCTCCACAGCCTCAGCATCTCACTGGACCCTCTTACCTGAGTCACAAAACAGGGAAAAGGGAACTTTTGCTATGTGGAAGGAAAAAAAAAGTCCTTAAGTCCAAGCTACCTCTGTCATAGACTCCTTGAACAATTTTCTCTTCACCTCTCAGAGCTCCCATTCCTGAACTGTTAGTCAGCAGGAATAATTATTTTTTCAAATCACTGCTTATTTACTTTCAGGGATCATGTCTGGCTGATTCTACAAACAGTATCAATACATCCCAGCCCAGCCCCACAGACAGGCTTTGCACACTGACCGTAAAGCAATTTACCACACAGAAGACTGATCTCCAACAAGATAGTGAGGCTCAGTATCACAAGATGCAGACAGCTCTCTGACACATGATATATTCTTAAATACTCAAAAATTTACCATGTGCCTGAGAAAAGCAGGGGAAAGGCCCTGAAGGTGCCGCTGGTCACTTGACTGCTTGCTCTGGAAGCTTTAAAAAGTCCTGATAGTCTGGACCTCACCCCTGCTGTCAGGTTCTGAATCTGTTTTTTTCAGCCAGCCTCTTTCTGAAAGCCAGAAGAATTATTTCTCCTTTATCTTCAGCTTCGTGGAGGTCCCAGGACGAGTCTGTGCAAGGCTGGCAGCAACTCCACCCTGTAAGAACTGACACAAACAGCACAGGTCCCACCTCAGTCCCCCTGAGACTTCACCCTCCACATCAGCCCAGCACTCCAGTAATATTTCCTGGGAAGCAGCCTGAGATAACAACACACACAGGGCTGCAGTTTGGGGGGTTTATTGAAACAGCTGCTCCTGTAATTATTTTTCAGAAGCTGTGGATTTCTGCTGGTGATGAGGAGCCCTGCACAGCAGAGGGAAAACAGGTTTGGTTGTGCTTGTGTGACGAGCTGAACTCTGGTTAGGAAAGGAGTTAAAAGCACAGACGGTGCTGCACGAGGCCCCTGTGGTTTACAATAAAAGCAAAGTTTATTTCCTGTATGGTTTAGCACACAGAGGCTAAATTAACCGACAGGACTAAAAGTTTACAGCATTAATTGCTGTTTCACTGCCTTTATATTGCCAGGCATTTATTCTTTAAATAAAAAACTACTTTAAGAAGAAATACAACATGGCCTCAGGGATCCAGGTGCCTCTGATGTGTATTACTTTTTATCTTTGAAGAATTCATATACCACAGATCTTATTTAACAAAGAGTCTTTTTGCTGACTGCTGTTCTAAAACTAAACCAAGCAATTTTTTGAAGAGAACAAAGCTTTTTTCTTCAACTAAAATACCTAAATATCATAATACAAAGGAAGAGAAAAAGCTGTGGATTAAATACAAATTTTCCTCCTCTTTCCAAGAAGAGCCAGGTTGTCTTGAGATAGAACAGCATCCCAAAAGCATCCTGGAGAGGAAAGATTCAGCAGAGCACAGCCTGTACGGGCAGCAGTTTTCTGACCCAGTAATTAATTGCCCTGGGTAACATTTCAAGTGTGAATCATCCTGGAGGCCCCAGATCCTTCTTTATGTTACTTGGACAAAATATTGCCTAAAACCTGCGTCTTTAAGAGGAAGAGAGAAATTTTTTTCACAAGACCTGGCCTCCCTGCAGTTTCTAACACTTTGGGCAGCTGAAACAATACAGGAGTTGGCCAAGCTCTGCCTGCCATAGCCAGGAAGGCCAGTGCCTGGGGGTTTGCTCTCAGGACTGCTCAGGAGACACCCTGAAGTGACTCTTTCAGGAATTAACAAAATGGAGCATTTTCCAACCCAGTGAGGGTTTCCCATCAGCAGGCTGCTCTCACCCACTGCATCCCTGCAGCCCAAAGGGAAGTGCCACCTTCACCCCAGAGCAGGAGCACTAATCTGGATGCTGCCCATGCCTTGGAGCCACTTTGCAACTCCCAAATGTCTTTTTAAGTTTTATAGATCCCTCTTGTCACCATGGTATCTGCTTTTCTTTTTTTTTTCTAAACCACAAGCTTCCTTCTGCCTCAGTGCAAACCAGCATCTGCTTACCCCAATCAGAAACTAAGATAAATACACACTGCATTTTATTTTTTCAAAGTTTAAGTCCCCAGCTGTTTATTTGCTGTAGGATGGAGTTCTCCAGGCCTGGGCAAGCAGCCAAAATGGCTTCATTCCCCTGCTGTTCCTCAGTCTCAGCCTAATGCTGATGGCTGGCAGTGGGAGGTGATGGCTCTCCCAACGCCTTGCAAGCTGCCAGCTTGTCCCAGATCATTCTGTGGAAGACGGAGCTGTCTGTCCAGCTGCTCCTCAGCTCATCCAGGTGTAAATTCCTGGGGGGATCATTTCCCAAGATAGAGTTACAGATTCACTTTGATCTTTCCACAACATACACAACAAACCCCAGTCCTCTGCAGGTGAAGGGAGGCTCTCACAGGGACCTCCTGGTACATTTTAATGTGATGGAAGGGAACAGGAATTTGGAAGAAGATTGCTCAGGCACAAAGGTTCCATGAACTGAACTACCAGAACCAAGGGACTTGTTTATCTGCATTACAGGGTGGAATTTCCAGTTCTTAATCAGGATTACCGGGGCACTAACAAGGAAAATTACAAACCTGCTCCTTTATATTTCTATTCACATATATTGTATTTCCTGCCTAGGGAAAAAAAAAAACCCACCAAACATCTACTATCCACAAATCAGCTTCACTTGAACTTCATTTCTATCCATATCCAGTGAGAATGTTTTAGGATATATTCTTAATTCATTCACAGAGTTATTCTGCTCCTTTCCTGCTCTGCCAGTTGTTCTGCAGCTGCTGCTCTGGCCAAATACATTTGCAACATGTGCACAGGAATGTCTTGGATAAGCAGCATTAAGTGTTTCCTAAGGAATAAAATCTTGTCCTGCTGTAGTCCATGGCAGAATTCCCAGTGATATAAGCACAGCCAGAGGTTGATCCCATGAGGTGAATACAGATGTGCTGTTTAAACCTGCCTGGCAACGAGTACTCCCATAAAAATGTGGGTTTATGTGAAAACTGTGACTATTTTTCCCAGAGGCTTTGTGTTTGCTGTTTCCACCAGGCTTTTCCAGTTGACTTTGATCTATGCCTAAGGCAGGAGAGGTGTCTGATCACCTACCCTAAACATGGGCTAAACATGCAGTGTGTCAGCATCTGCACAATGATGCTGGTCTTGGAACCAACAAATGCTTGTGGTGTGTAAGAAATGCTGAGACACCAACCCAACACATCCCAAACACACACATAGATTCTTTTCCACCAAACATTTTTCCTGGACAACATGGTCTTATTTTTTTTAATGCAAACTGTTAACATAATTTTGGGAGCAGAGCCAATTTCATTCAAGAAGAGAAGCAAGCTTTACTGGGTTGGATCCAACACTTGTCTAGCCCAGTCTCCTGCCTCCACTGGTCACAGATCCCAGGGAAGAGCACGCCAACAGACTGAGCACAAAGAGCTACACCACATCCAGCTTCCTTCCCAGACTCCAGTAATTCACAGTCTTGAGTCAGAGGTGTAGTAACAATGTTTAATAGCCCTTAATAGACTTTTCCCCTTAATTTGTCTCACTTCTTCCCGAGCCCGTGCACTTTCTGCTGTACACCACGTCCTCTGGCTGGGAACTCCTCCCTGAAATCTGTGTTGTCAAACAAAGCATTTCATTTACTCTGAACCTGCCACCTGCCTCCTTCACTTGCTCTCCCCCAGTTGTTCCATTAGGAGAAGTTATTAATAATCCCTTCCTGTTTGTTCTCCCATGCCTGACATGATGTTATCACATTTCAGACTTTTTCAGCTCTTTCTTTCTCAACTGCAGAATTCACACAATCATGGAGTGGTTTGGGTCGGAAGGAACCTTATAGACCATCCAGTGCCACCCCCTGCCATGGGCAGGGACACCTCCCACTATCCCAGGTTGCTCCAAGCCCCGTCCAACCGGGCCTTGGACACTTCCAGGGATGGGCAGCCACAGCTTCTATCTTATTATCCACAAATTCTGCCTTATTTGGTTGTTCCTCCCACAGTGATCACCTCATCCTACTTTCTTCTCTTTTTTCACTTTCTTATATCATTCAAAGACAACAAGTCCGGTCTACCAAAGACAGATTCACCACACAATTATACAGTGGGGTTTCTTTTTTTTCTTTTGCCCTCTCCCATCCTAAACATTCCTGACATTGTTTGCTTTCCATGGCCATGAATATGGTATTTTTGTAGAATTACCTAGTATGGCTCCAAGAGCTCTCTGCTAGACAGTGTTTTAGCAGAGTTTAAACCTCGTTCTTGCACAGGACAATGATTGTTTCTTCCCAGTTTTCCAGCTGGGACAGCAGCACCAGGCTGTTCTTCCACTATTTGCCTAGAGTCCAGCACAGATCTCTGTGGGAATCTCCGGGTAATTTCTGCAGGTTGTAAAAGTTGCCTGTGGATTCCCAAATCTTGATTGTTATCTGCTTTCTTTAACTGATGTGCAATCAATTACACAGGCCAAAAAGAAAATAAATAATCCTTTTCTCTTATCCCCCAGCAGCTTAGTTTCTTTCTGGAAAAAAAAGATTTTTAACCTGGCTAACGCTTGTCCAAAACTTTCCAGAAGTCCAGGGATTCAATATTATGGATCACCCTCCCTCCTATGCTCCAGGTGGCTCAGGTGGGAGGCACAGCTTTCTGCTCTGACACTGCACTGATTCTCCTCCCTGCTCTGTCCCTGTCCACGCATCCGCTGGGAAAGAGCCCAGCAAAGAAAACATCCATTTGTGCAGCAGCGGAAGATGGCTCGCAGCTCCCAGATTTCCCTGAGATCCTTTTTCAAACCACAGCTGCCTTTGGCTCCTCTCTTCACTCCAACACCCCAGCAATCAAACAACAGGTAATAGTTAAAATTTTACACTCGAGCGCCTTTAGAATTTCCAGAGAGGCTGATTCATGCGTGGAAACAGCCCCAGAAAGACTGAACTTCAGATCATTAATTAAAGAAATAAATCACCACATCCACGTCTCACAGGGAAAACGAAGTCCAGGAAGGAGCTGTAAGTCAGGATGTGAAAACTACTTCAGCTGTATCCTGAGAGTACGAACCTCAGTCAGGCCAGTTGGATGCTGACCCTTCACATTTCTTCTGGTGCTTTAAAGCTCAGTCTCACTCTGCTGCCTTTTCAGTGTCAGAAAATGGCCTTAACATTGAGCTGGAGGTGCTGCCCCAGGAAGGACATGCTCCTGGATGGAGGCTTTTTTCCTGGGACAAGCAACAGTAGATGAGCATTACAATTAAAGCTCTTTCGGGCTTGATTAAATATCTGACTAACAAAAGCATTTAATCATAAACTGAAGTCTCCCGTGTACGACCGGAGTTAAACAAATGGCATTAACAACGAATTTTCACGTTTGAGCAGAAACATTCCTGAATGGCAGAGTATTGATAGAAGATGTGGATTTGGTTCAGGTTTCCAGCTCTCCAATCAGTGCCAGGTGAGATTGGTGCTTCCAAGGCTGGGGAGCACAAGGAACAGGCAGAGCTCACCTCCCCTTGGCTATGGTCGATGCATCCTTAGCTCTTCTTTTTGTCACAGAGGGGAATATTTAAATTCTGTTTTGACTTTGAACAGCTGAATTCTGTCAATGTTGGTGTAGTTCCCTTTGTCTCCTCTCTCCCTCAATTCCTCCATTCCTGGAAGGAGTAAGAATAACCTTGCAGAGACTCAAGTCTTGGCACCTTCTGCTCGTTAACGCAGATGCCAATTCACTGACTTCTATAGGAATTTTGTGAGCGTAACTTTAATGCCCCAGGACAAGGAAAGTTCCGTGCTCAACTCTATAAATATTTATTTAAAACCCACAAGTGCTTAGCCCTGACATGACGCTGTGTGGATCCTGTCTTGGAACGTGCTGCAGTTCAGGATTCAAAGGAAAGCCGGCACAAGCTGACGGCATCCAGCCTCTCCCCAAAGCCTGCCTCTTCTCCCCAAGCAGAGACATAATCCTGATGCACCACCTTAGAATAAACACTGTCCTACCTGCATATACAACCCAGAGAAATTCTCAGCAAAAAGCCTTTCCTGGCTTTAACTGTGGAGTAGAATTTTCCATCTTTCTCCTGCTGTCAGAAACTGGCTTTATTTAAGCACAGTAGAATGGTTTTTATTTTGATATATTAAAACTATTGCAACAACTGCAGCCAATTTAATCTCTGGCTCCATTAAAAATTTGAATGCAATATTTTAAGAAAAATATTTGACTTATCTCGAGTTTGGAACAATGACTTTACAAAAAACAACCCAGGAGGCAGATGGAACACATCCGAGCTTGAGCCGCATTACAGATTTTGTCTCCCATCCCAAAAGCTCTAACTCAGAACAACTCCTACCATTTTATTGAGAGAAACTCAGTTTAGTGAACACTGAGTATCCACAAAAAGTCCTTCACACCTATTATGCTTCCAAAAGAGAGGGGTTTAAAAATCAATACCCAGTCTAACAAGTCAGTTTTCACCCATGGTACACACATTGCATGAGCTGAGTATCACAAAAACATAGCTAGACCGTGAGATTGTTTTTATAACTACAGATGCAGCTTATTTCCCCACAATATGTGCGTTTACCTAAACTTGCATCACAGTACAAGACTATTTACCAAAGATTTGTATCAGTGTTTTCTTCCCACATAATCTGCCCTGCCAGGCAGCCCAAGGAAGTTCACGAGCTGCTCCTGACCGTCTGCTGCCGCTGCTCGGAGCTTCCGCCGCGACAAACGTGACCGCAGACATCCGGGCTGGGACAGCACGCTGGGAACCCTGAACGTGGCAGCACAACAAGGGACACTTGTGATCCACACTGATAAGGACTGCACGCACAGAGCCACCCTGCTGTGGCTGCATTTCCCCTCAGAGCCACCTCCTGCCACGGCCTGCCACCACAGCAAAGCCGTTGGACTCCATGAGCTTCGAGGTCTTTTCCGACCTGAACGATTCTCTGATCCCATGAAACCTCACAGCAGCCAAACAACACAAACACAAAGCACACAGACTCTGCTCATTCTCAACAAGGGTGGCATTATTTGCATTAATTGTGACCATCTGAGACAAAAGGCCTTTGAGGGATTTAAATGCAAAATGTAATTTCTTTATACCATCTCCATCTCTCCATGTATTACTTCCCTGGGATTCAAACTTCAGAAGGATGAAGCAGCCTCACCAGCCCTCCCAAAGCCCTGAGCTGTTGAACAGGGACAAGAGCTGGTGGTTACACATGCTTTCATCGTTTCCAACAGTTCTTCCCCAGAGCTGTTCTCCCCTGGAATGCTCTAGGAAGCACTTGCCCCTGCTTATCTGTCCCCAGCAGCACCAGCAAGTTCTCTGGTGCCTTACTGGGAAAAGAGAAGAGGATTGGCGAGCAAATGTCCACTCTCCAGACCATGGGCCACTTTCCTCTTCATTTCCTGGTGTGTGGGGAGGAGAAGACCTAGATCCTTTCCCAAGCCAGAGGACAATACAAGAAAAATTCGAACCTCCCCCCATCCTTAACTTTGTGAATGAAAAACAAATTAAAATTTCATTTCCGCTCTAAAACCATCCCTGAACAGCAGCAGGTCTGTGGAATACAGGACTCTGACTCCGACTCTGGAAATCATCTCTTCTTTCTGCCGTGTCTGCAGTCACAGTAAGAAGCAAGGAAAGAAAACCACCCACACAGCCATCAAAACAAGGGAGGGGGAAGAGCTGGGAGAGATGGAAACATGGGATGTAGATCACAAAGATGAAGCGCCTGGCTCCAAGGAGCATCTGGACACCAGACTTTTGATGTGGCAGTTTCCACAACCCACAGCACTGGCAGTGGCACAGGGCAGAGCTCAGCCCACCACATGCAGTGCTGGCACTTCAGTTCCACTGCCACAGCCTCCAGTTTCAGCCATACCCCTGGAACTGCAGGGAGGTGTTGGATGAACAAATACAATTCTCTCAAAGTCCCTACTCACGACCTGTGCAGTTGTTGGCAACAAATGCACACGCGTAAGACCAAGAAGAATTTAAACAGCTGGTTCCCTTCCACATGAGATCAATAAAATGGGCAATCCAGCTGCCTTCAGGAAGAAAGGGATTCTGATGCTGGGCAATCTCTTGCTCCAAAATCAATAAAATACCAAAATCCTGTGGAGAAAATCACACGCTGGATTTGTGCCGCTCAGCTTCTTCCCTCCTTGTATCCTTTTCTACCTGGAGCAAGAGTCTAAGGACTCTTAGGCCTCTCCTCCTTTCACCTCCTCAAGGATTTGGATGGGAGGCTGCAGTGAAACCCCCTCTGACAGCCGGCACAGTCCCTGCTCCTGCAACGCACCCGCACTTCCGAATGTGGCATTTGCATCTCATTTCTGCCCACGGCCTGCACCACTGTCCCAGGCTGAGGAACACTGCTCACTTCGACTGCCTGCCATGCAGGAAGGCTCCTGGGCAGCAGCTCCACGTGCACATTCCCACACCGGGCGTCCTCACCTCATCTTTGTAATTACAATCCCCGTGCATCCCTGCCCAGCCCACAACCCGCCAGCATAGCATCTACGCTGAGCAAGATTAAAGACAAGGGGCCACTTCCCAAGCAAGACTTTCAAACACAGCAGGAAACTGGAGCTGTAACTATCACATTATGGAGTGAAATTCAAATAGGAGGCCAGGCAAGATGTCAATCATCATACTTTCCAGAAATCCCTTGAAACACACTCATAAAATGTCTTCGCTTAGACATGAGCTTCGCACAGTGTTTTTTCCTCACAGATACATCATACTGAATATAAACATTATGGAGAAAAGTGCCTTGGGGAAACATTTTATACACTGTGATGTGGCAAATTATACCATATAACAAAGCAGGACTCTGCCAATAATAGACCACAAAATTTGGGCACCCTCCAAGACTCACAGCCCCAGGGCGTGAGGTGTGAAGCAACCTCAACCCTTTTCCCTTCAGTGGGAGACACTTTCCAGTCTCACAAAAGCTTCTTCAGCTTACAGAAATGGGGCAGGAAGGAGGAGATTTGATACTTATTTCTGGTTTGCTTCTTCTCAGGCAAATTAGCCTTTTAAAACCCAAAATAACACAGTGCTGGGTGTCACTACAGTACAAAGATGACTTAGCAGGAGTGAGAGCCCTTCCCGGGCTGATGTTACCCAGTTCAGTCACTCTGCTGCAAACAGCCTTGTCTCTGTTCCATCTCTCTGTAGCAATCTTCTCTGATGTGGATTTTCCATTCCTGGAGTGGGTTATTTCAAATTCAGCACCCGGAAAGGCTCCTCTGGTCCTCCAAGCAAAGCCTGTCTCACCAACAGTTTTAAGAGCCACGGAAACAACTCATTCCCGTTCCCTCCAAAGAGGTGCCTCTCTGTCTTACTTTAGGTTGAAACATCGATTAAAATTCTTACACTGGAAAGAAAACATCACCCAGCGAGGTGCTGGGCTGGTCCTGCCAACAGAAACACCCTCGGTGTACGCAGGAATCTAAGAATGTGCAAGTCTTGCTCATTACCACAAGATCCCTTGAGCTGCTCCAGCTTTAGACACAGGCATGAGTGTATATGTGTACCTATATATATATATAAAAATATACACGTCATAAAACTGGCAATTATGCGCACATTGCACTCGAATTCCCCAAAAAACAGCCTACACCAACGCTACATTCAAATTCCAAGGCAGGGATGCACAAAGGAGCCATGAAAGGCAGCAGTTAGTCAGACTGGAACCCTGTAACATGTACAGCCCACACAAGGACCAGGCAGCACTGGAGAAAACACCGAGCTAATAATTAAAAACTTAATTTAAAACAGAAAAACACAGTTGGGATTGAGATCTGTGCTTGCACCTCTGGAGCTCAGTATCATCAGACAGACAGAAATCAATAGGTGCCATGAAGAGGGCACTGATAAAAATCTATAGCAACTGAAGCAGTCAACTTGAAACCTATTAACAGCTGCATTAGAAAGAAAGGATTACTTTTCCAATCTGCTGCTTTCCTTCCAGATGATCATTCTGTACCTACCCAGCAGAAATCCCTTTGGACCCCTTTTATGAATGAACTACTCAGGATTTCAAGATCCTCCCCAGATCAGCATCAAATAATCCTCTGCTTTTCACCACCAGCACTGTCACCGCTGGCATCAAGTTTAACAAAAATGACCCGGGAAGGGAGGGACAGCAGGGACACCTGAGGCACAGGCTCCTGTGCCATCTGCAGCCCCTCGCCCCAAGCTTACCAACTGGTATTTGATCTGCTGAAGCCCGCAGATCAGTGGCTGCACTCAAGCAAAGAAGGAGAATGCAGTGAGGGCTTGTTTTTGTCTTCTGTACATCGCTATCCTCCCAAAGTTTGGGGACCTGAAGCACGAACAGTGACAGGGAAAGGTCATCATACAGGCACAGCTCAGACTCTTTATCTCCTCGCAGTAAAAGTCACTGATCATTAACTGCAATAGCTGGCATTTTCTGAGTCTCTGGCATTTTGTAGTTCTCCAGCACATCCATACCAAGTGCAACCAAATCCCCCGGATTTCAGCCTCGGAGCATCTCCCACATGGATCAAACAGAAACCAGATGATCCGAGAACACAGAGCTACACCTGAACCTAGGCACAAATCCCGCTATTTCTGTGTATCTCTTTATTTTCCCTTTTAAAAACCCAGTCCGAGCTCTGCCTACAACATACTGGGGCCACGAAAAGCGAAATCCAGTATTCCCAACAGGGCAAGAACCAGCGGCTACTGGGACAGCGGCCACACACGCCTGCCACAATCAACGAGGAATAAACTCATCAAAACCGAATGACGGGCGACACATGTAGAATTGAACTTCAAGAACAACAACAAAAAAACCCCACCAAACACTGGTGGCTCTGCCTTCCCAGCACAGGGCGAGGGGTGCGGGATCACCGAGGAACCGCCGCTTTCCGCCGGCGGCAGCCGCAGCACCGCCCGCACAGCGCCGGGCGCCGCGAGGGGACCGCGGCTGCCCCGGCCTCTC